>VXBP01000353.1:0-187138 GCA_013400115.1 Rhinopomastus cyanomelas
CCCCCTTCCAACCTAGTTTAAAGCAAGATTAATGAGTCCACAAGGTCTAAGTTGTGTTGCCTCCTTAGGTGTTCCTCTGTACAACAAAAACTGATTTATAAAAGATATTTCTTGCTGTCAATCAATTCTATGGATTCATTTGTTTGTAGTTGAGCAGAAGGCTGTTTGTTCCTAAGGGACTTATGTCTAAGTACAGTTCTTGATGCAGTCAGATGTTCACATTAGTGCTCAATTTTAGGACAATGTGAAAAACCTCAATTATTTCAGATTCCTTCAAACACTAAAGTCACTCTGCTGCACAACTGTGGAGAGTCTTCACGAGCTGTATCTCTTGGTCTGTTTTTAACTTTGAACAAATTATCCAGCTCAAGATCTTCATATTCACACTCTAGCTGTCCCAGATTTGTTCTCCCTGATGAGCAATTATTATTCTGGGCAGTCAGATAATTTGATTCCACTTGGAAAACTTCTTTATATTATAACAGCTTTTTAAAACTGGGTTCTGAATGAACAGCAAATCTGTAAGTATCCTAAATGTAGGACATGCACAAGAGTTTGCTGCTAAAAAGCCTCATTCTGAGTGTTACAACCTCACAAGTGTTTAAAATTTAATGAAATTACTCTTACAGAAACCTACTTACTTAATAAAGTTTTCATAGGTTTGAAAGCTGCAGAGAGACTTTTTACAAGAGACTCTCATGACAGGACAAGGTTTCAAGCCAAAAGACTGGAGATTTAGATTAGATCTGAAGAAGAAGTTCCTGACTCTGAGTGTGAACAGGTTGCCCAGGGAGATTGTGAATACTCCCTTCCTGGAAGTGTTCAATGCCAGGTTAGTTGGGATTCTGGGCAACCTAGTGTAGTGAGAGGTGACTCTGCCTGTGGGAGGGGTGTTGGAACTAGATAATTTCTTGGATCACTTCTACCATAAACCAATCTGTGATTCTATGATGCAATGATAAATCACTGTATTTACCAGATGCATAGTTCAAGACTTCCTGTAAAAGCCACATTTTACTGAAATAAAACATGACATTTCAGATCCATTGGGCAGCCTAAAACATTCAAAGAACAAGATGTAGTCCATGAAGTTTATCAGTACAGGACATTTAATAATCACTATCAGCATCTGAAAGTGTAAAATTCAAAGCTCTTCCATCTGTCACTATCTCATTAGTTTGCATTCAGACAAACAAGTTAATCAATATTTCTACCTTGAAGTTAAAAGGAGGGTGATAGATGACTGTCTGTTATGGCAGCCTGTCATAACACACACTCAGGTTATTGATTGGAATAGTGAGCTGTTTGGGCCATGAGAAGTTTGTAAATAACTCTTGCATCTTTATTTCATAAGTACTTTCAGGTTTGTAGAGAAGAGGCTTCTGTTGGAATGCAAGTCTGGAAAATATTACACTTTGATTTGGAATAAACTATTTGGTTGGAACATTGACTTAGAATTCTGAACAGGAACAAGTGGACCCTTGGGAACGAGAACAATGGTCAATAAATATTTTTGTGTTAAATCAAATTAAATATTTCCTAATATTTTATTAAATTAAATAAATCAATAAATTAAATAAATGCAACAAAATAAATAAATAAGATTACATATTTCCTACTATTTAATTAAGTTCTCAGCTTAATTAAAGCATCAGCTTCTAAACAATACCCAAACTATTACTATCAGAAAGCCAGACAGGAGCCTGTTTTATAACTAAACAATTTTTAAACTTAGGCATGAAGTTACAAGAAGACAATGAAAGTGATATTTAGCAACATTATTTTATCTGGAGGAGTAAATTTTGTAATGCACAGTATGAATATGACATGAATAAAGCTGTTGAATTCTGGACAAATATTTGTTATAAATTCTTTTAGTGCACGTGTTCAGACTACTGAAAATTGCAGCTATTTTCTATTTGCTACTGCACAAATGTTTGTGAGCCATCACTCCATGAGCTGTAATCTCTATTTCATCACTTAAGAAAGTGTCACCTTCCTTGCTACAGACTGACCTGTAGTACTGACTAAAGCTGATAGTTAAACACATCTGCTTGAGGAGTCATGGCAATTTAAAAGCATAAAAGTTTTTCTTCATTTATTTTTATTCTTTCTTCTGTATCTAAAATAATCTTCTCATTAAACTTACATTGAGTTTTCACTCTAGTTCATTATTTCCATTACATACCCATTAATTACAGTTAAAATCATTCAGAAGCACTCAAGTAGTGCAAAGAGGTCTATTCTGTTCCTATTTTTAATTTTCCATTCCTACCAACAAGACATCTAAAAATAGCACTTTAGCCAACATATGGGTGAGTAACCAGGACTCTTCCTGTGCCAATTCCATGCTGCTTTTGTTTCTTCTCTTTTTTAAGCCTCTCAGATAATGTTTATTTTACCAGTGTTTCTTGTATATCCCAGTTTGCATAGAGGTTAATATTTAATCTAAATATGTCTAAATACAGTGATGTCTGAACATGTCTGTATGCTTTGGTAATAGAGTTCTGTGTTTATTGACTGTGACCTTTCTACATGGCGTAGTCCAATCTTTCTGCTCCATAAGACAATCTCTGAAGGTCAGATTCACAATAGATCACTATGAGCAGGACAACAGTGCAGAGTGTTCCTATCCAAGCCTTGGGCCATCAGTTTCTGAAGAAGAATGCTGTGGGAAACTGTTAAATGCTTTGCTGGAGTCCAGGCAGACAATGCCCCCAGCTCTTCCCTCATCCACTAGATGGATCACTTTGTGGTAGATCAGGTTGGTCAGGCAGGATCTGCCCTTCATGGACAAGTGCTGTCTGGGTCTGGTCACCTATTTGTCCTATATAAGCCCACATCTGATGGCACTGCTTCATAACCTTCCTTGACATTGAGATCAAGCTGACAAGTCGGTAGTTCCCAGGATACTTCTTTCAGCCCTCCTGTTAACTGGGACCTTACCAGTCAGCCAGAACTGTTGGTAAATGATGGAGAGTGGCTTGGTAAGCACTTCCATGAGCTAACCAGCATCGTTGCATGTATCCCATGTGACTTGTGCACATCTAAGAGTCACAACAGGTCACTGATCATTTCCTCTTAGATTATGTGGGCTGCATTCTGACCCCCATCCCAGTCTTCCAGTTTAGAGGGCTGGGCACTCAGGGAGCAACTGGCATTGCTAGCAAAATCTGAGGCAAAATAGGCATTTAAGAGCTCAACCTTTCCTTTGATTTTGGTCACCAGGTTTCCTCCCACATCCAGTAGAGGATGAAAACTCTCCTTAACTCTCCTTTTACTGTTGAAACTTTTTAATTTTTTTTAATTATCTTTAGCGGTGCTGGCCAGATTAAGTTAGTTGAGCTTTGGCCTTTCTGATTTTCTCCCTATGATCTACAAATGCCTGATAAACTATCAGAAATTAAAATATAGAGAAGTATTAGTGAAGAAGTCCTGTCTTCATAATCGCAAGAATTTAAAATGTCAAGACATACGTTGACTTGTGAAGAGCAGGAGAACACCAAATGCCATTAAGTGAGAATAATCCTACACAGGTACTAAATGAAGAACATTCAGCAACTGTGAAGGGAGCCAGACAAAAGAAAGAGACCTCATACTAGGACATTCAATTCCAAATACCAATGTACAAGTAATAATGTACAGTGTTGTCAGGCAGCAACACAGGGAAGCCTGAGCCTATAGCCTTTTACTTACCTTCAGGTTAATACTGACACCTTCGTAGCACACGAGTAATTGTCATGTATATCTGGATATTTCATCTGTCACACTTTGCTATGCAATTAGTGAAAACACATAAAACACTTCAATCTAAAAATATAATCAAAAACTTCAAAATTGGTATGGTTTTATATTCTTCTGGTCTTTCAGACTCCTTCATTTTCAGTTTTGACAGGTTCTTATTACATCTTTACTCTTCAATCTACTGTATTTAAGGATCTGTCAGTGTTTCCATTGCAAGTTCCTCTTTCAGTGGCTTTATAGCCCAATTGCTGTAAAAAATATTAAAAATAGGGTGTTTCAGAGCAGAAACAAGAAAAAAAATGAGTTTGAAGGTGAAAATTGTATTCAATTTCATAAAGTGTTGTGGTTAGTACTTGTTGTGTTATGTTTCTCTGTGTATGAATATGTATTTGCGTGTGACAGAGGTCTATATCCTATGCACTCTTCACAATCATGGTGGTACCTTTAAAAAAAATCAGTTCCATCCACTTGAGGTACATAACAATCTCCTAAACTGAAAACAGCAGCATGAAGGCAAAAGAAAATCAATATTTTAAGTGGATAGAAAAATCACACTGAACTGCAATTTTCACCTTGTCTATTGGTCCCTGCGTTGCACCAATATCAACTTGTGTCTGACACAAGCTTTCTTGGATCTCTGTAATCAGCCAAACAGACAACACAGTAGCCCAGTCTACTGCCCTTCCACTTTTGGGTGAAAACACCAGTTGTTTTTCTCATGCAACGAAGACTTCAGAATAAATCCACCTGTAGGACCAGACTGTTAAGCACTTAGAAGGTTTTACTTTCTGTCCACCTTTAAATATAAAATATTTAAGTTATCAATTAGTTTAACCAATAACATTCACCCTAGGCTACAAAATCAATGCAGTGGTTATATTTGAGGAAATTGTTATCTACAAGACACTAAATGACTTCTCTGAACTGAAACATCTGAGTCTTTCTTCCCAGGAATTATATTCAGAGCAATCCTTTCTACTGTTTCTCCTTAACACAATACTTCATATACTGCTAAACAGATATCTAGAGACTTGTTTCTGGCGTGGTTTGGGTTGTGAGGGAACCCAAAGATCACTTAGTTACAACCGTGGGCAGAAATACCTCACACTTCACTAGACTCCTCAAAGCCCACTCAACCTGACCTTGAACAATTCCAGTAATGGAACATCCATAACTTCCCTGGACAACTTGTTCCACCATCTCACCACCCTGATAGAGATGAACCTCTTACTAATTTATAATCTAAACCTTCCTGCATTCAGGTTGAAGTTGTTGGCCCTCGTTACCCTTCATCCTATCACTGCAAGCCTCCTCAGCTTTCTTGTAGTCATCTTTCAAATACTGAAAGACCACACTAGGTTCTCCCCAAAGCCATCTCTTCTCCAGGGTAAACAACCTCATCATCCTCAGCCTGTTGCTGCAGAACAAATGCTCCAGCAGTCTGATCATCTTCGCAGCCGTTCTCTGGACTCTCTCCAATAGGTGCATGTTCTTCTCAAGGGCAACCTGTCAAGCCTGTGAAGATCCCCCTGGATGGCCTTCCTTCCTGCCAGCATGTTGATGACACCACACAGTTTGGTGTCACCTACAAACTCAGAGCCACTGTCCATGTCATCATAAACATGTTCAACATCAGTACCAGGACAGATTGATGAGGTACTCCGCTTGCCACTGGTCTTCACTTGGACATCAAGTCATTCACTACAGCTTTTTCAGTGCAACCATCCAGCTAATTCCCTATCTAGCAATCTGCCCATTCATGAGAGCCATGTCTTTCCAATTAAGAGACCACGATGTCATGTGGGACAATGTTGAATGCTTTGCACATTTAGGCACACTCTGATTTTTTTAGGGTAATCATGTTTGACAATCTTTGGGAAGGAAATAATTATTGATTAATAGAGAAGACCACGTTTTGGCAAGAGTACATTCTTTTAGAAGAATATCTATCATTGTTCAAAGAAACGCATACTCTACCATGTCTTAGCAGTTTTCAATATAAATATGATTTAATTCTGTGTTCCCTACAAAAACTTCCCTTGACCTTCAGCTACCATGTCACTAGAGTGCATATCTCATATAGTATTAGTCTGTAGTACCCAACTACAACAAGTGGATATCCTTCAGGCACCTACATACTGGACACAAATCCTTAGGGAGCTGAGACCTATCCTTTAGGGCCCTGCTTTTTGGATATTTCCATGCAATTATTATTTTCTCGTGTAATAATTATTTTCTCAGTTACTGACCTGGAAGTATCTCACATATATATCCCATAGTCCTGCTGAAAACACAAAGCTGAAGAGCTCAACATTGTAGGTTGCTAACAGCCACAAGATGTTTGCTCTGCGGTATGTTCCTTGAACAGCTGCTTACACAACCCAACTAATTCTCAGTTGAGCAAACACTTGGTGAATTTTGATTCTAACTATGATTCATTTCTCTGCTGTTGTTATAAATCGCTGCCTCTTTGGGCACCATGCAGGAAGAGTACGACAAGTCATCAGTCACTCACCAGACTATGACTTTCAGCATAATTTGTCCTTAATAGAAACTTCTTCTAAAGTTCTTGGAAATTTCAACTCTTCATGCCACCAACTGATCCCCAGAGTCCCAAGTGGCACCTTAATGATCAAAAAGTAGTGAAGAGAGAAAATGTTGAAGATATTAAGTAAAAGAAACCCTTCTCTTCCTGAAAGAGTACCACAAATCACTTCTTTTCAATTTTTGCATAAATAATGGTCTCATTGGGCTGTGGCAGACTCGTAGTAGGAACAAAAACCTGGTTATAAAGTGGAAAACTGAAACAGTTGTAACTTTGACTAAGCATAAAAACAAATGGCAAGACCATCCCTTCACTCAAAAAAAGAGCTTTGTTCAAAAGCAGCACTGCTTTATAATCAGTCACATTACACAACACAACTTTAAGTACTTAGTCCCTGGCTGGACTTTAGCACTGCTTCAGAGAGTCCAGCACAGAGCCACAAAGGTGATGAAGGGAGTGGAACATCTCTCTGATGAGGAAACACTGAGGCAGCTGGGTCTCTCTAGCTTGGAACAAAAAGNCAGTTGTAGAGGCTCCTTCTCTGAAGAAGTTTAAAACCCACCTGAACATGTTTCTGTGTGACTTGATCTAGGTGATCCTGCTGTGGCAGAGGAGATTGGACTAGACAATCTTTGAAGGTCCCTTCCAATCCTCAGTGTTCTGTGAATGTATGAATTTGTCAATATCCTGCAGATGAAAGGATCTGTGGGGATGTAAAATTCCTAATACTTCAAGAGTTAAGTGCAACATTCAAAAAGGGGTACAGGCTGAGATACCAACATACTACCCTTAGGAGTGATTTTATACTTGAATCTGTGTCTCGACTCAGGCACATGTATTATTGTGGCCATGGTGTTGTGTTTTGTTTGGAATTTTCATTCTGTTTCTGTTTTCAGACTCAAGGCCACTACAGCAGTTTTCTGTACCCACTCAGGAATCTCATATATCCTCTTTGATATTCCCCATTAATCCATGGTGCTTTCTAGCTTGTCAGCTTAAAAAGCTCATGCAATCCAGACAGCTGAATTTAAGCACATGCAGTTTTTTTCCTTAAGACATGATTCATGCTTGATGTATGACTTCACCATCATGGCTCAAGTGCACTTCCATGTAACTCTCAAATAAAGGAATATAACGGAAAGTATAATCCAAGTTTTGTGTAGCAGAATCCCTTGTGTCTAATACAAACTCCCATAACAATAAATACTTCCAACTACTGCAGGAAATGCACCCTTATTTATTAAAATTAATTTATTCTTTTGCAAGACATTTCCTGTTCTGTTGAATGTAATTTTCCCTATAACATTAATGAAAAAAAAGGTCACTGCAGAAACATAATATTGAAGCAAATTCAGACATTTCCAGTAGGACCCCAGAGTGTAAAGAACTGGGTAATAAAACTGACTGCACACAGATCCGATTAAAAAACTGGGAATATTGTTCATTGTCAATCATATAATCTATTTTTAAACTTTCAATTCTGTGATTAAGCCAATTTTTAATTTAAGTCCTATATATCCATTAATTTTTGGTTGGAGTATCTGTGGATTTTTGTGGGCATGTTAAATGTATGTGATTTTCTTTCAGAAATGGGGTATCATTTAATGAACTAAGATGTACAACTGAAAAAGAAAGGCTTCTAGCAATTCATTTTAATTAAACTCACACTTAGGAATCATTGTGGCCCTTTTAAAATGACAGTTATGTGGTATTTGCTGCCACTTACACAGCCTTGTGAACAAATCAAAAGCACATTGCCTGTATTCAGAAGCTTTGAAATTGTGGCACCATGCTCTCACTCTGACGTTCATTTCGTGTCAAACATCTTGACTGTACAAATGGCCTAGCAATGGCAGCTCTACCTTGCTCCTCTCCAGGTTGCTGCAGAGATGAAGCTCTCTTTCCCTTTTTAGCTCATCAGTTTTGCAAATACCTAATAAATATGTTTGCATTTACCTCCAAGTATGGTCTGATTTCGTTTGCAGAGGGCCAGTTTTCAGTTGCCTTGTTTTTCCGCAGAACGCCTCAGAGACAGACATGTTCCTTGGTAGCACCTGTGTTTAACTTCTCAGTGATGTAAAGTCAGCTGACTAGTCAAACTGTGACTTTGGGTATTATTTCATGTACCCAGAGGGCTCTCTTATTCACAGTAACACTCATTTTTATACTTTGATATATTCTATAAAGAATGAATCTAAAGACTTTGAGAAAATGTTGTAGTTTAAAGACTAATTTCCTCTTCCTCTGAACTTGTGTTTTTCTTTCCAGAGTGTGATTGAGGAAATGAAAGAAATAAATGTTGGGAAAAGAGCCACTTGTCTGTCATGTTTAGGCTGGAATGGGCTGCCCAGGGGGGTTGTGGAGTCTCCTTCTCTGGAGAGGTTTAAAACCCGCCTGATGTGTCCCTGTGTGACTTATTCTAAGTGGTCCTGCCCTGGCAGGGTGATTGGGCCAGATGATCTTTTGAGATCCCTACCAATCCCTAATGTCCTGTGATACTTTGATAACTGCAACAACCATGATCAGTATTTATTATTCAAGTCACCCTATAGTCTCCAACTATGACCTGATTTTAGGAGGCACTTTCTTGTTCGCTAATGTTCCAAAGATGTCTGCCCAAAGTGAGATCTGGATGTTTCTGCAGCTGTTTCAGGCTTATAGACATAATTAATTGCTTGAACTGAATGAAATTAGACTCAAGAAGTCTACTGTTCGAAAATATAATGTATAACATTTTCAGTACTTAACCATTACCAGAACATAACGCTGTCACTTGCATTTCTCTCTGTTTGGGACTTCCCTGGAGTCCCTAGATTCCCAGTGTGCACCATGTTAGGAGCAGGGTAGTGTAGCTCAGAACTTCTGACTGCAAGGACACTGCAGACAGACGGACGTACAGGCTGCCCCATCAGCCCCGTCTGGGAAGTGTTTGTGTAAGACAATGGCTGGAGTGTATCCTGGAGGACAGCTTGAAAGGTAGGGTACTTTAGACACTTTTTTAACTATGTTAAAATTCTGTTTAATGTTTCTGTGGAAGCCAAAAGATAAATAGGTAGACACCTTCCTCAGGCAGTAGCAAAACTATACAATTAATTGTGCCTTAAAAGCATTCTCAAAACTAAATACTAGATAGAAGAATTATCTTCTACTGAAGAGCAATCACTGTAGTATGAATTAACAGTTTAATTAAGCACAAGCAACTGAAGAATTTCACTAGTAATATTCCAGACCACAGTGTTTGAATGCATATTCCTATAATACGTATTTCAAGAAAAAATGGGGGGAAAGGTAAAAGAATGTTGAGATTGATCAATATCAGCTCATCCAACAAAAGAAGTAGCTTTTCAGCAAACGCAAACTGCTGGGAAACGCATTCTACGGTAAAGGTCTTGATACTGGACTTCAGAAGCATTTTCTTTTCTCCTTAGATGTTGAAGCTATTAATTTCTTATTCTGGATTGTGCCTTAATATTCTTTAGTATGATGCTTGACACTTGCTAGGAAAAAAGAAACAGCTGCCATGCTTTTAATGCCCACTTTGCAACTTAGAAATGTCTCTGCAGCTACTATCACTCTCATAGCAGGGTGATTGAAAAAACGAGTATCAATGGCCCGGGTTCTTAACAGCACTCCATGGAGCTCTGCGGTAGATTGCTCTGTGCCATTATTATCCCTGTACTGTTAAGTTGGATTTTGCACTTAGTAAGTGGAGGATTTTCATCAATAGGAAGGATTCTGTATAAGGGAGTTTGTGGATAGGCATTAAACTTACTGGAGCAACTAAAAGCAGTCTGAAGGAGAAATTACAAACTGCTGCTCTTGTCTCATTCTCAGCAGCAAACTGACTGTGAGCAAAGAACTGCCGTAAGAGAAGACCAGAATGAGAAACAGTTAAAGCACTTCAGATCGGCATCTTTTTCTTTTTGTAGGAAATATCAGTTTCCCATTAAAAGAATCATAGGCTGGGCCAAAAATATGAAATGTCTGACTGAATATTATCTATTATCCAAGCAGATAATTTTTAGCCTTTAAAAGTATCCCAGGGGACTTCTATCCCAGGTTGGGGGCACCTGGCTGGTTCAGCCGGTAGAGCACAGGACTCTGAATCCCAGGGTTTGAGGGCTGGACTTATATGATCTTCTGAAGTCCCTTCCAACCTGTAACATCCTGTGATTCCATATAGATTAAAAATTTTATGTTTCAATGAATGAAAACTATTCAAAGTTACGAGAGAAAGATCAAAGAAGGTTACAAACTGGATTAATGTAAAATCAGAGGACCACAAATACTGAGAAGCCACCTTGATTGTCACTTATTGGTTCACTAATTTTTAGTGAAAAGGTGCTCAAATATAACCTGAATGGAGCCCTCAACACAAGAAGGACATGAACCTGTCAGAGTGGGTCTAGTGGAGGTTTGCAAAAATGATCAGCTAGATGGAACACCTCTACTTTGAAGAGAGGAAGAGAAAAGTTGGGATTGTTCAGCCTGGAGAGGAGAAGGCTTGTGGGAGACCACGTTGAGGCCTTCCAGTACTTAAATGGAGCCCAGAGGAAAGATGGAGATAGATAGTATTTTTTGCAAGGTCTGTTGCATCAGAACAAGGGGTGATGATTTTAAACTAATGGACTGCAAATTTAAAGTAGAAATAAGGATTGAAACTTTTACAGCGAGGGTGGTGAAACATTGTCACAGGTTGCCCAGATTGGTGGTAGATGTCCCATTCTTAGAAGTGCTCTAGATAAGGTCAGATGTGGCTCTAGGGTTTGATCTAGTTAAAGATCTTCCTGCTTACTACAGAAGTGTTTGCTGTATGACCTCTAAAAATCCCTTCTTATCCAAAGCCCAAAGCATTTTATAATTCTACGATTCTTTAGTCCTTTAACTTTGTCTAGTAACACCAACAATTTCATAAAAGGCTATTTCATAATCCAAACACAGGTAAAAAAAAATAGTGCAAAGGACAGAAACAAATAAAATTGCATTTCTTCTTCCCAAGAACACTTTTGTAATAACAATTTAGCTGCCAAAAATGTAGAAATAACACACTCTGAATGCTGTCTTAGCATCCATTCTGCTGGGCACTGCTGAAGCACATGCAGTTCCCAGATGAGGATGGAAGTTGGTACAATGAATTTTGCTTGTGAAGCAGCTTTCATACATTTTGGAAGAGATTTGCAATTCATTGTTTAAATTTCAGAGGTCAAGAGGAAGTGCTTATGTTTCCTATGCAGAAATGTTGGCACTGGCAGTTTATCTCAGGACACAGTGACACATTGCTTGTCACAAGACACAAACACAGAATAATGAAGACCTTTGAAATATTATTAGTGGTATTAATGAGACTGGGGCTCAATATGACACATTAAATCAATTGAAATATTTTCTATGATACATCCTGAATCTCCCATTAGATCACCTTTCCAATTCTAAACCTCCTCACTAAAAAGTGTAGAATTTGATGTGCCCTTTTTCAGCCAGAACATGTAAATAGATTTATTGGTTAAATGTGCAATCGAGAAAAAGTATATTTAAATCTAATTTGTAAATATTCATCTAGACTAATTTTTTTACTACAAGAGAAAAATTACTTCTGCCTGTTTACAAATAGCAGCTTCAAAAGCTGTGCCCTTAATTAAATGTCCACTGACTGACCTGATCACCGTGGTACATCTTTATGGTTTGTGATTTATAGACAGGCAAAGGGTCGTGGGAGCCATTTACCACATTAATGGTGATGTATGAGAACAGTCATTTTAGTCCAAGGCATTTTATTAAAAATCTTCAGGTGCAGGTTGGAGCTATGATGCAGGTTTATTATCTATCTGCCTCTCTGCATGGTACCTCTAAAAACAAGGAGCTTTGATTTGGTGGGTAAGATCTGAAGCCAAATTATGCCCTGAGAAACAGACGATGTTTGAATGGATGCCGGGTGAACAAGAAATGAGGCTGTAACTCAGACTGTATGGGACCCAGCACTGACTCATATAATCTTTCCTCTTTCAAACTAGAAACCTAGGAACTAATGAAACTCATAGATGTTTTTGCAGTACACAAACCCCCAAATTGGCCAGAGTCATGTCGCCAGTCACAAGTTTTCTATTTCTTTGTGTCTCCACTAAATCAATTTAGTGAGACTGTCTACTAGCTGGCAGTTTGTAATGTTGAGTTGTTAGTTCTTCCCTTCCCTGTTTGTTTTGCAGATTTCCCACATTCTCAGGTGTCATCCCTTTGTTTTACAGGGGTGTGTGGTTTTAGTTAAGTAACATGAAAAGCCAGTTGGAAAGCTGAGCTCTTGATTTGCAGCACAGGTAAAACAAGGAAGTTCATTGTTAAATAGCTGCTTTACAAGAATTACTGCTTTCAGTGCCCCATTTCTTACAATGCTTTTTTTCCTCACCCCTTCTCCTCTTCAAGGTAGCATAAGTAAATTTATTGACACTTCTGTCAGGTAGAAGGGACTGCATGTGTGATGTATCACACACACAAACAAGCCAAAGGAGGTTTACAAACCTGTACCACCACTGCATGCAATTCACAAACACACTGAGATTCCCTGCAGTGTTTTAAGATGCTTTTGTGAGCCTTGGAGGTGTTGTAGATACTGAGACCTTATTTTCCTCAGTTCCAGTGCCTTTTTCTCTCAGCCTTTCCTTCTGTGCACACACAAATTTCCCTCTTCTTTTCTCCTTTCCATCAAATTCTTTTGTTATTTCTATCAATTTCACTTATCTTGGACCAAATGCCCTCTCTGTCAAGTAGGTGTCTCTAACAATCATAACAACTATCAATTAGAGAGTAAACACGTTTCACCAGATATCACAGGATATAAAAAACTCAATAGATTTTTTGACAAAATACCCATCTGAGTAATACACAACCCAAATTAACATACAGCACAACTGTTTTACTAAAAATGCTAGGCACGTTATTTTCACACATATACATGTCAATTCTATACTCATAGCATAGGTGCTCCAGCCCTCTGATCATCTTCACAGCCCTCCTCTGGACCCTCTCCAGCAGATCCATGTTCTTTTTACTCTGAGCTTCAGAACTGGAAGCACTACTCCAGGTGGGGTCTTACCAGAGCAGAGCAGGAGGGGAAGAATCTCTTTCCTCAACCTGACAGCCGCAATCCTTTGGATGCAACCCAGGACATAGTTTTCTTTGGGGCTGCCAGCTCATGCTGAGCCTGTCATCAGCTAACATGCCCAAGTCTTTCTCCTCAGGGCTCCTGTATTTGTTCTTGGGAAAGCCTCAACTCAGATGCAAGACCTTACACTTTGCCTTACTGAACTTCACAGGGTTGGCATGACCCTGGTCTCAAGATTGTCAAGATCCTTCTGGATGACATCCGCTCCCTCCAGCATGTTGAACACAGTTTGGTGTTGCCAGCAAACTGTCTATGTTGCCAATGAAGATAGCACAGGTTCCAGTACTGGCCCCTGGAGGACACCACCAATCTCCTTTTAGACATTGAGCCGTTGATAACAACTCTTTGAGTGCAACCATCTAGCTGATTCCTTAGCCATCAAGTGATCCATCCATCGAACCCATGTCCTTACAGTTTAGAAATCATATCTATTCTACCTCCCACATGATGTTCTATGTCATATATGAAGATAATGCAATATTATAACATGTTGTACATTACCTATATATGATATAACATATTAATATTGTATATTGAAATAGTATAAAATATAATCATATGTAATATATTGATGTGTTTGATATAGATACAGATATATGTTGGTTTACTTTTATGCTCTTCTCCACTCATGGCAGATAGCTAATAGCTGATTTATAGCAATTTTTTTAACCAATTCTGGGCAACTGCAACCTGTAATTAATTTGGCAGGGATATAAATTTCCTGAGTCCAATCCAGACATTGCACTGCTTTTGACTATATTTAACTTGCCCTTTGGATGTGGAGTCTTAATTGAATACGAAATTAATGGTTCTTGCTAGTTTAGCTCCTTCTATTAATGTGAAGAACTGCTTATAAACACCAGATAAACTGTGTTAAAATTTTGCACAACCATTATCCTAGTCACGTGAAGGCAAATATCTAGAATGAAACAGAGGGCAATGTGTTTTTTGATGGGTCAGTATACCTTTGTTCTGATTTGTAGATTGCTTTTCATCAAGGAGATGAGCCTAGTTCATCAACAAAGGACCATAGACTGTTGGACATCAAAGAAAATAAAATCTTTCAGCTAATATTATCTTTGATTTGAATTGGCACTTGTTAAAATAAGAATAATTTGGAGCCATTGCTAGATTCTTTCAATTATCTACAGGTTCCCTACTGTGTTACCATATTCAGGCTCAATTTGTTTAACTTCCTCAATTTTAAAATTAGAATAGAAGTATTTCTAAAGTGTTGATCTATACATTACTGATTTTTGAGTAGCCCAAATTATCTCCATTCTTAATGTTTAAAAGAATAGGATCTCCTCCTATATGTTGTGGACCCCAGACTGTTATGAATTATTACAACAATCTAATAGAGAGCCAAACTGGACATTCTAAGTAGCAGCATTCTTGAGGCAATAATGCTGACTTTTTCTTATACTGTTGGCAAACCACTAGAAGTACAATTTTTTTATGGTTCCAAGTTGATGTTTGGGTTGGGTTTTTGGGGTTTTTTTTGTGATTTTGTCACCCTGATTTTTCTTGTATTTCCTATCCCAGATATATCATGATCAAAATTTGTTTGTCCTCTGGCCTGCCTGTAAAAGGCCACTACACATCATGTTCCAGGGCACCACACTTGAGTCTCTTCAGCACATTGTACAGGGTAAATGTACAATTTATGTCTTAAGCTTTGTCTGGATGGTTTTGTCATGATTCATTATCTCCTCTGGTTGCTTTGACTGATGGGGGATCTCTCACCTGTGGTGAACCTGCAGGTAGTTCTTACTCCTACAAAGATAGAAAAGTGAAACAATATTCATGCACTTGATGCTTAACTTCAGTTTATACTGAGATAAGCCAAGTATGTGTGTGAAATTTGCCTCTTTATTTCTTATCATTTGCATCTATAGCTTAATGTTTTCTGGGGAAAAAAACGCTTTCAGGTGTCAATAAAAATACTCTTATCCTGAGCAGCCCATTGGCACCTGAAGCCATCATGGTCTGTCACGTGTGATCAGGAGACAATTTCACATATGTGAATAAGCATTTGTATTGTCACAAATGGCATGGATGCCATCATGCATAAAGACTATATATATGTATAAAGGTGCTTTATTATGTTATCTAAGATACAGAATCACAGAACCATTCTGGTTGGAAAAAGACACCTGGGATCACTGAGTCCAACCGTCTACCCTAGCTTACAAGTTCACCCCTAAACCATATCCCTCAACACATCCAAATGATCTTTAAACTCATCTAGGGATGGCAACTCAACCATCTCCTTAGGAAGCCTATTCCAGTGCCTGGCCACCCTTTTTATCATGTATTACCAGACACTGATGTCCATGTCCAGGTCTGGTATAAAAACTGCTCCAATGTCTGCAGTTACCTCACTTCAAACTCAAGTAAAACTGAGTTTAGCCTTGTGGTTTGTTTTCTGTGTGCTACTTACCAAACATAATTTTCTTTCTGTAATTTTTTAGGGAGGATGCATCTGTCTGTATTTTATGGTGATGTGCTACAAGAAAAGCTAAACAAAAAGCTTTTATCATCTCAGTTCAGATCTGCTTTTCTGATAACTCAAAACATTGAGCAAATCTTGCTGCACTTTGTAATATGTCAGAGAAGCCATTTACTCTACAGGTAGATAGCAGCTATCAGCTCTTAGGAGTTATAATTTCTGCTATCTCAGGACAAGTTCCTTGATAGCTTGATGAGGTCTGTGTCATTAATTCAGACAACAGACAAACAAGAAGGCTCTTCCACATTGACAGAAATGTAATAGAAGCAGCTTGCCTTTTTGCATGCTTCATAACACTTGCAGGGAACGGCCGTTTTCAAATAAGAAGCCATATAGTTGGAAAGATTGGCCCCTTAACACTGAGTGGTCCTAAGTTTATTCTGTCATGGAGTATGTTACTGGATGCACCATAACATCTGATCACAGCTAAGCTGTTCATTTGTCACTGGTCATGAGAAGAGCCAGACAGAGCACAATAACTGAATAGTTATTGGTTCTGCAGAGTTTAGAACTGTAGAGGGAAGGTAGATGATCTAGTCTAAATTCCTTTACACCACAGTTCCTCCTAATCCCATGCCAAATAGCATTTTTTACATAGTATATGTTATTTTACAAATGAACATAATGTATTTAACATAATACATAAATATGTATATAATACAAAAAAAATATGGCTCTTCCCTTGGTACTTCCTGGGATTTTTCTTCCAGCAACTAATCTCTCTCTTACAGTTCAGAATGTGTTCTTCAAATTTTAATTTGCTTGTCTGTAGCTTCCAGCTTTTTGCACTTTTAATTCATTTCCCTTCTAGGTTATAAAGCCCTTTGGCACCTAGCATCCACTTGCCCCCAAAAGGTTTATGAAATAACTATTTCAAAATAGCTAAGCAGGTGAAACTCTACATTTTTCAACATATAATGCTTTCCCTAGTTCTTGATTCACTTGAAATTTTTTTCTGGATTCCTTCAAAAGATTTACAAAACAAAGTAGAAACAGAATGTATGTGCATTTGTCCTTACAAATGTGAACTGTCAAAGTGAAATCACCAGTCTTTTCTTTCTCTACCTACATACCCTGAGAGTCCAAAATGAGTTAGCAAAATACAGACGGATGTAAAGGATTAATCAGCATTTTGGAAAGAGATCTGCTTTCCAAATTTGGTCTCGTTTTGTTCAAGAGCAGGAAATGCTTTTACTTCCAATTTCTCTAGGAAACTTGTAGCTACTCTTTAAGGATTGTGACACAGTGCTGCAGAAGACAGCTGACCAAATGAGAACAGAGGAACACGTGAAGCTGTACCTTGTTGGATGATGTAGGACAGAACGCCGCGCACTGGTGAAGGATATTGATAGATCAGGGCTAAACTGTCCATTCAAATTTATCTCTTTTCATGGTCTTAAATCAAGGTGGGCAGGGGCCACACTCCTAAAAAAAACACCCAGAGCATACTTTCAACTTTGGAGCTGTGTTCCTATGTGGCTGCGTTTGTCTTACTCCTTGTGAAGTAAGCGTGGAAGACAGCCCCACTAAAAACATTAGACAAGCTTAGCCTACTTGCTGAGTGACCGGTCTCCAGGATCAGTCACAGGTAGCAGGGAAGTCTCTCCACTCAGGCTGTAAAACACAACAGATGCTGCTCTGCCAGTTTTCGGTGTGCTAAAGCAGTGTGGCAAGGAGATTGCCTCTGTTTTAATGTTAATAGCTTTCTTTGGAGTAATAACCACTTCAGATTTCTCTTTCATAGTTGAAACCTAGCACTTCTCGGCAGCTAGCACCTCCACAGCTCTTTACATTTAACTCAAGAGCCAAATAAGTACAGCAGCTAGATTAAAATTTTTAGACTTTATGGATAAAAGGAACTATTCTGTGAGGTTATAGTAAATTATTATTTACAAAACATCCAGTATCAGGGGCTTGATTGAAAAGCAAGCAGTCCTTAAGACTTATCTAATGTCCTCAGCTATGCGGTGTTAGTGAAGATTTGCAATTACCATTAATTTTAAGTAATGCTCAGATTTATTTGTAATTGTTTTGTTTACAAAATGCATGAATTAATCACCTTAATGTCAGATTTTTTCACTTTCAAAATTACCTTACAGCAGTTGAAGAAGTAGAGACAAAATAGTTTGTTTCTCTCATTTTGAAGTGCATTATGAGAGCAGGTACAATCAAAATAAAAATACATATTAATTTATTCTTCCAAAGAGCTCACAACGGATTTTGGCATTAGATATTTTCTCAGACCTGTCTTGTCTAAGCATGTTGTGATATATAGTTTAGTATATATTTGTGATATATCTTTTAAATTATAGCTTGTTCTTTGAAAGTTTCTGAAAGGAAGTTTTAGCCCACGAGCAACCACAGGTGATATAAAAAGTGAATTCCTGACCCTAAGTATATTGAGGGCAATTAAGCCACTGATTTCTTTGACTAGAGAAGGTGAGACTTGAGTACTGTATGACAAAATGGATGCTAATAATATCAATACATACTAATAAATGGGTAATAATGGTAGAAATTGAGAGTATTGCAAGTTTATTTCTATTAGCAACACTTTTCTTGCCCCTTTCCTTGTATAATGTCATAAAGGCATCATTACTTTTGATCTGATCATTAGCCCTCTGACATGGTGGCAGAGGAAGGTGTCAATATGGTATCAAATGAATCTGCAGGGCTGTAGTCATATGAAAAGGAGGGCAAGAAGAGGTGGACCCTCCTAGGTTGCTCCTACTTTGAGCCCTTCCAAGCTCAAAGCCATACAACTATTCCAAAAGTCACTAGTGGCAAACTGTAGTAACTTGAACAGAACCCACCAAGAGGGCTCAACAATATGTGACACCAATTTTGCATATAGCTCAGCATCTTGGTGTCATAGGGGCAGACTGAGCTAACGTGGGTGTGATAAGAATGAGATTGGCACTGAGACTAATTAAATAGCCTAAGAAATAACTAGTTCAAATCATTCACAGATTCTTCAGTATCTATTAATCTGACACAGCCAGTCAAACATACATTGATCCTCACAGAAGTGGAAGATACTACCCAGTGCAGCTATCTCCAGTGTAAAACTGTTCAGTTTTATTTTCCTTGAACTTACTTGGTCACAAACACCAAAGTCTATAATCATGTTCCGTTTGAATATGATTACGTTAATCCTTTTACAAGGTTTGTCCCTTTGAACTGCTGTGAGCAGATGAATTAATTTTGATAAAGCAGAAATGGAGCTGCTAGGCACGTAACCAAGATGATAAAGGAGACAGAGTTTCTTTTCCTGTAACATGCCTTACTTTTTACCAGGAGGTCTTTAACCAAAATTCAGTTCTCATCTTTGTAGACTGGGAGATGCTAGTTAAATGTTGCATGGACTTGGTCAATCACTATGAATGTGGAAGAGCTACTGCCAAGTGGCAGTTTCAGCCAGCAGGACAGCACTGAAACGTGTTACTTCTAAGTCTTCTTAAGTCTTTACTTGGTATCAAAGAAAAAACCCATTGCAGCCATGCAAACCTTCCTTGGGAGCTGCTGCTATCCCTACCAAATGAAGTACATATGTCCTTCTGAAGGTCCACCCCCATGCACCTGCCACTCTTCTGATTTTCTATTCATCAGGCGATCATTGTTTTTCTGAAGCATGACAAACAGCAGCAAAATCCACTCTATGACCTTGGTAATGGAAGTGGAAAAACAAAGAAACCTTGAAAAATGCTGCTTTTAGCTGTCACTCTGTTTTAGCAATTGCAATTTAATAATTTAGTGGCTACACAAAACTAACTGAACATGTAGCTGTGTAAAGTCCTTGCTGAGAGAGCAGGCATGTTTTCAGCCCTCCCAGCAAAAAGTAGATTTTGCCACTATTTTGGTTTTTTTTTTTCTTTACTATTATATACATCTTGGATGAAAATGAATTCTCTCCCTCAGTGGCTTATAGAACTACTCTTAATATTTTATGTTGAAGGAAGAATCAAATTCATAAATAATAAATCTAAAGCTTCTAGGTGGAATACACAGGAATGTAATGAACTTTGATGAAAAATCACGGATCTAATGTAATAATAATGCAGTGTTTTAGTGTCAGCCCTACTCATTTGCTACTTCTGAAGGAGAATAAATTGTCAGCCACTAATGAACGCATTCAAACGCAGGTAATTACTATATTCTTCACAGATTGTTGCTGCATCGCTTACTAGAATGAGAATCTTGGAGATTAAAAAGTAAACAGTGGGGTCAAAATGAGCAGAGCATGATAAAAGAATTGTTTTATTTCATAGAATGCATGAGGTTGTATTTGAAAGCCTGAGTCATAACTGCAGTTAAATGAAACAAGGGAAGCAATTAGATAGGCTAATAAAAAATTATCTCAGAAAACTGTTGATAGAAAAGTCAGTCATCAAGGAGTCAAGCTCAGTAGAAGGATCTCATATTAAAGTTTGTGTAGAACTAAAAACAGATGCTAGCCAGAGAACACTCAGGCAAAGAGTTTCAGAAGGCCTGAAGCATTCACGTCCTGCACTGAACAGGTCCAGATGAGACAAATGCAAAGGTTTCTCTGCAGAAGAGACAGATGAAGCTGTGTTCTGCCTGTGGCCCATCCTTTCAGAAACATGGAGCTGAGCTAACACAGCCCTAAAGCTCGTGCTGGTTGTATAGGTTTTATGCCTTGCTGATGTGATTATAACTCATTACAAGAACTTAAGCAACCAAGCCAGAGGAGAATATCCCACAAGCCTAGACTCTTTGATCTAGACAAATCTTATTAGGCACCTTTGACTGTGGGTATTAATTACATGGAGATTCACTGTGTAAACACACTGCAAATTGAGAAATCCAACGTCTGTATGAAGCAGAGGATCTGGAGTGTGCGGAGAGGTCCTCTTCACACACCTAACCTAGTGCTGAGACTGACAGAACACATTGGGTGTTGATATACTGATCCAACAGTCCTGAGCAGCTCCTTTGCACAGAGTAGAAAAAGATATTAGACTGCTGGACCTGAGGCTCGAGTTCTAAAATCTATTGTTTCTTCTGTCCCTTGGCTCTCAGGGAAAAGTGCAGAGCTCATTAGTTTTTTGTAGATATCATGAGGATCAAGCAGAGAACAAAAATATTTTCCTTCTAGATGATGTTATGAACCTTATTTTTTAAAACACACCCTCCAGTTCTGTGCTTTATCTCAAGAAAATAAAGTTCCTAACACTTTGGATTTTGACATTTTATATAAAAGCAGAAATTCCCATATTTTGCTGAATATGTCAAATAATAATATTGACCTGAATTAAGTGCCAAAGAACTTTGACAACATTCTCAAAACATTCTCTGGCTCATATCTTTTATTGGCTATGTCTGTCTCACTCTACTTCTTGTAGGCTCTTTGGTTGCAAGCAAAACTGTCTACACTGCTTTGACAGTGCAGGGTTTCTATACTGTGCAGCCTAAGATATCAGTATGAGAGACTAAGATGAAAAGGTTTGTGGATTTCTGTTGATTTTTTTTCATCCTTTTTCATACCTTTTATGATATGAAGTGAGGTATTATTTAGTTTGTAATAGATTGCCATAAAACACTGTTTACAAGGTAGTACGGGTAGTCTATCTGTCTGACCCTATTGCCTCAGGAAATCAGGACTGACTTTAGGCATATTTCTGCCTAAAGTCTAAATTGGAGTCTTAGACATTTTATAGCTTTTATCTTTCTTCTTTAAAATCCTGGATGACCCACTCATGTTTCTCACATGGACGGTACTATATTGCAGCTACGTAAAACCACAGGCAGACTTCTGAAAGGGCTTTGACTTAAAACGTGATCTGCAAGGATTACTTGACTGAAATAAGTAGGGTGCTCATGAAGTCATTAAACATTTAGCTCAGTATCTATAATTTTTCACTTCAGCTGCCCAGTTGCCTGACTGCTGTTGGGATGTAGGTTTTCTCTGCATTAAACATGTTGTCGATAATGAGTGTTTGCTAAAGCACTCTTCAAGAAAAGATTAAGGAAACTATAAGCATGATCACCTGGATAATGTCCTGATCTTTAATTTCTTATTAAAAACAATAATTATGTGATTTCTCTTTCCTTCAGAAGTTTATTTTGTAAAAAATATACCCATGCACACAAATGTGTCTGGGTAAACAGGTATAAATACATTTACTAGCAGTGTAATATTTTGACATTCTTAGAGAGTCAGCTTCTAATCCTGGTTATGTATAAACAAGTGGAGTCAAAATGTTCCAGTCCAAGCTGCTGAGCTATGTTGAGAATGCAGTCTGGCACAGTTATCTTTAGTCACGAAAAAGTACTTCCTAACCATGCTCACTGTCATCTGCAACACACTGTGGTAGTTCCATTCCAGATACTCTCATTTCAGAGTTTATCACAACAGACCATCAGAGAAACGAAGGTTGGAAGAAGATTCATTGAAGGATTAGACATTTAATTGAACAACGATATTCAAATTTGAAGAACACATTACATTTATTAGCTTTTAAAAGAGCTTCAGGGCTTAATCACTAATAGACTGTGACAGATTGCTTTGCTTTTCTCTTCAAACATTTATACAGCAATGTCATTAGAGATGTACTATTGCTCCAGACAGGCCATTTCTGTCTTCTGAAAGCAATGGAGTCAGCAGCATTGTCCTGTATGTGCTGAGCTCCCCTCCTTCAAGCTTTCTGACTAGAATAATGAGAAACTATTTGCAGTCAACTAAGATTGAAATTCTTATGGTATTATCTGTTGCTCATTAAGGAGGTAAATTTGTTAGGAGTCATTTTTCCCTTGCAAAATGGACTGAGAAATGGATAATTACTAAAGGTATCATTACTTATAGTGCCAAACTCTGTGGTTTATTCAGGTCTTTCTGTGGGGAGTGTTTATTTCATAAGACCATTTAAAAAAAATAGTATTACCATAAACGTCTACATCTAATCCCAGCCTAAATATAAATGTGAGGTTTTTCAGGCTACTGCAAATATTGCTGGCAGAAACTTCTTTTGTTTGTTCTTTTTTTTCCTGTGAGTTGATATTGTGTATACACAGCTCAAAACTATCTTCAACATTTAGAAGAGGAGTCACAGCTAGATAGTGTACCGTTCATATAAACTCTGCTGGCTGATGAGGGAGGTAATAACACCGTGTGATTTCTCTGCATCTTTTTTAGCTAGAGAAAGCGACTGTAGAAGTAATATTAGTTGTGTGAGTGAATCCCAACTTTAGAAAGCTGGCCTCAAACTTTTCCTAGAAGGCCCAAATCTTTATTTCTTTCTTCGTATTTATATGTGCGTATAATACAGAAAAAATAGCAGTCTACCCATCTGCCTGTCTCCATCTGGGACCAGTCTTTGACTTGCTCAGAAAATTCCTCCTTTCAGCACACCACTCCTTCCTGATCTTCAAACTATCCCTTTCTTTTCCTTTTGAAGTGTTTTTCCATCTACTCTTTAAGAAGCAGGTACACAAGAATTCAGAGGAAGGATTGCACCCCTCTCCTGACAGTCAAACATGAAATAAGTTCCACAAAGTGAAGAAGGAAGAAAAATAGAAAGCAGTCAGGAGAAACTGAGGCTTATCTCCTTGATTTTTTGATTTGTCTTCTATTAATTTTCATTAATGGAAAAAAGTAAAATACAGAAGATAAACAGGAAATAACCTATAAAACAGAAACTGAAGTGGATTGTCATAGCATTATATGGTGCTACAGACCCCCTTTCTCCTGGACCAGCATGCCATGTTGATGTCTGAGCTGTGATGGTGACCTCATGGTCAACTAACAATGTTGTCAAGATAATTTTATGATGCTTGGTAAAAAGACCTCCGCCCAATGTGCTATTGATAATTACAAAATGTGATATGCTGGAACAATCTGGAAACTTCTGACCTTGACTCATGGTGCTGCAGGCTGAAACAAGAGAAGTCTCACACATCTAGAGACAAGTTCAGTGAGTTGGAATGGTTGGGCATCCCCTGACTGCACCTGCGTCTCCTGAATGTCTCAGAAAGAAGCTGACAAAGAGACCATAGTCCTACTTGAAGGAGGGCCAAGGTTGTCTGACAAGATAACTGACATAGTGAAAAAGTACCAAAGGAATCAATCATCTTATAACCTTATGAATAATGATCCTAAAGTGAGGTTCCTTGAATCAAAGTAGTCTGCATTTCAACTTCTCCCTCTGAGTTAGGACACTTCTTTCAGCCACCCTCCCCAAGCCGGTAGCACTGCCAAACTTGTCAAACAAGACTGGGCCCAATACTGAACTCTGAGAGACATTGCGTGTGACTGGCCACAAGGAATTACAGGAAATAATAGCTGGGAGGCACTAAGAAGTTATCTAATAAGGTGTTGGGGGAAGTCCTGGTTTTAGAATAATAGAGTCATAGAATCTTTTAGGTTGGAAGATACTTTTAAGAGAATAGAGTCCAACCATTAACCTAACTCTGCCAAGCCCACCATTAAACCATGTACTTAAGCTCCATACCTACATAAAAATCTATAAAAACATCTTTGTCAGGTCCTTACCAGGGTGTCTGCATCTGCCATGCTAATATATCTGTCCAAAAACCTGAGCATAGAAATGTGACCAGTGGTCTGCCAGGCTTCTGTGCTGTCTACAGCCCAGTCAGGTTTCTATTGTCAAAACAGAAGCACAGCAGAAGTAAAGAGTTCATGATTAATGTGCATTCCAGAATAGACAAGCCTTCTGCAAGTATTCTTAGAGTTAGGTTATTTCATCTTTAAAGGGAAAAACAGAATTGCATAAAAGCCAATCTAAAAAGGAACAGAAAATAAAAAACTTAAGTGATCACACAACTGCAAGAACTAAAGCACAGCTGAGCCTGACCAAGATCTGAAACACCGTGTCTTCAAACTCTCAGATGTGAAGCCAGATCAGAAGAACATCTAATGGGATTAAACCTGCATCTTGATTCAATATCCCTTGCTTTCTGGTGAACGTGTGTCTTTGAGTTTATAATGATCTATACTTTCAACAACATAAACATCCTATTTTAAGATGAAAATAATTGTAGATGTCACATTAGCTTGCAGCTGTAAGGTTCCTTTATAGTCAGAGTGAATATGAATCTTTCATCTCACCACTTTGGTTTTGGTTTTTTTGGTGATAGCATTGCCTGAGGGCTCTAGTGTGTCGTACTTTAGTCTCTGATAATTTCATCACTACTTAGGCACTGATACTCTTCTTAGTTTACAGACTGATTGTGACTTTTGAGTAACAGTGCCCAAATTTTAGAGTAGTTCAGACAAGCTACGATTCCTTCTGAGGAAGCACAAGATGCAAAAGGACCTGTAACATTTTTTATCCCAAATTGTCCTACCCCACTCTTTTCTAATAACTACTGTCCTCACAGGCTGTAAAAGAATTTGTCACCTTCTCCACCCCTAACTGTCCTTCCCCATTCTTTTCTGCTACCCTCCCTGTGCAAACCTCATGAGAGTCCCTGGCCACTGCATGAAACTGCACAGGAAGCAGTAAGAAAGTTTTCTTGTACCTTCAGTGTTATAACAATGGCAATAAGCTCCCTCTTAATGACTTTATTTAAAAGTCATCAAGCCTTGAGCTAAGGCAAGTTTAGTAATTTAGGCAGTCATTATTTTGTTGGTTAAATAAATAACAAATGTAGAGAGACAAAGTATAAATACAACTAATTCCAGCCAGATCAAGAAAAGATTTTTAGTGCAAATCCTAATTAGGTAGAAACAGTCGTCTGTGAAAGAGCTGTCAATGAACCAGGGTTCATAAGTGACTCAGATGTCTCAAAGTCTTCACAAAGTGAAATTAGTGATCACTAGTGTCTCCCTTTCAAAGATAATTACTGCAAATCCATACTTATTTCATGTTTGGCAGTAGAACCAAGTGATTTATGCTTGGATTCATGTCACTGCTGAACAACTGAAGATGCAGGCTCTCCATCTGTGCTGCTACAGACTACAAGCATAGAATGTGTCTTCACTGCTTGGATTACAAAAGTAGCTGCACACATATTGGTGAGCATTGGTTTTTTGTATGAGACAAAACCTTTGGCAATTTAGCCTTTTGCCTTCTTTTCCACTATACACTCCTATTTTCATAGGATCATAGAATGCTTTGGGTTGAAACAAAACTTGAAAGGTCATCTCATCTGACCTTTCTACAATAAACAGAGATAACATTCATCCTGAGGTGGATCAGAAGGGGGTGGTTAGCAGATCAAGAGAGGTTCTTATCCCACTCTACTCTGCACTGATGAGACCACATCTGGAGTATTGTGTCCAATTCTGGGCCCCTCAGTTCAAGAGGGATGTGGAGCTGCTGGAGGGAGTCCAGAATAGGGCAAATATGATGATGAGGGACGTGGAACACCCCCATTATGAGGAGAAGTTGAGGGAGCTGGATCTCTTTAGCTTGGAGAAGAGGAGACTGAGGGGTGACCTCATTAATGTCTATAAATATTTGAAGGGTGGGTGTCAGAAGGATGGAGCCAGGCTCTTCTCAATGTTGTCTAGGGGTAGGATGAGGGGCAATGGGTGTGAGCTGGAACATAGGAGGCTCCACATAAGTATGAGATGGAACTTCTTCACAGTGAGGGTGACAGAGCACTGCAATGGGCTGTCCAGGGGAGTTGTGGAGTCTCCTTCTCTGGAGATGTTTAAGGCCTGCCTGGATGTGTTCGTGTGTGACTTGGTGTAATTTATCCTGCTGTGTCAGGGGGATTGGACTAGATGATCTTTCAAGGTCCCTTCCAATCCCTAATGATTCTATGATTCAAACATTGTTTAGGGTTGGACTCAATGATCTTAAAGTTCTTTTCCAACCTAAATAATTCCATAAATCTATCTTGATCTAGATCCAGCCTGACCTTGAATGTTTCCAAGGACAGGGTATCTACCACCTCTCTGATGCTTTAGAAAAGTCCATAAATAGAAGTCCATATGTGACCTTGCAAATTGTGTCAAGCAGGAACTTAAATGTACAGCCCTTTTTCTTTAGGTTGGAAACTACATCAGGTAATCAGTTATTTTTCCTGACCCTTGAAGCAAAACCTCATTCTTACCGAGTTCCCTTTCACTGTGCTGCTTCTAAATAGCAGTTTAAGTTTCCACTTTCTACAAAAGCAGTAAATAAAATAATTCTAAGAATAAAGGTCTGTTCTTCAGTGATTGTCCCTTGAAGAAGCTACAATTTCTTGAATTAAAAGAAAAGGTAGTGTTTTCTTTATTTTCTTCTGCTTTTGTGCAGTTCATAAATAATGCTACGATCCTACCAAAGAAACTGTATGAAAATAACTGCAAATGTTCCAAGTTCAAACAATGATGAAGTAGAGACAAAATGATGGATGGGTTTACAAGTGTAATCTCAGTTCTGCAGGAATATGTGGAATTGTGACAGTAGCATGAGTCAACAAGAGTTTTGAGGATTTGTTTGCAAATTATCATCAAAGTAAACATCCCTAAAGCACCAAAACCTGTGTTTTCTTAGAAGTTAAATAAAATTTTTAAAGTAAACACACTTGGGCAGAGAAAATTAAAGCTATAAACAGATTACACCCATCCACTGTGCCCTTGGAAAGCTCATCCTTCTTTTCAGGTTTGGTGTTAGTTCAGCAGTCTCTCATGCAGTTTCAAGTTTTGTGCATAGTCCTCTGTGTACCTTTCGTTGCCTCATATCCCTCTGTCTGTTCCCAGAACTGAGCAGAGAGAAAAAAAGTGATACTGACATAGTGAACTACAAAATGAGAGGCAAAAATTATGCCATCAGTCATTATCTGCTTTAAGGACACATTCACACTACTGGCTTTAGATAGTCAGTTCAGCCTTGCCAGGTCCCTGGGAAGTAGTCACCTGGTCTTGTAGATTCAGAGTCTGTGAGTACAGTCATTAAAAAGAGATCAAAGCACCTTTGAATGGCTGTTCTGTGTGCAAAACTGAGGTGTGGTTATACAGAGAGCAGAGAAGTCTGTGTTGATTCAGTAATTCTCTCTGCCATCCGGAGAATGGGGCTTGCTACATTCATATAAGCCTATTAAATGCTTTATTTCTGATTAGTCCATCTGTATATAATTATGACACAACTGCTTTTCTGGTAGTGGGTTATTCCCAGAGACACAGTAACATTTTCACCCTATTTACTAAAATAATGTTTCTAGCTCCACACCAATGTCATTGACAATGCACTTTGTAGATGTTAGAGAAAGGAATAGTTGGGGCAACACCTAAGAAGGACATTGTGTGCTGCTTTATGCAGATAAAGAGGTTTAGAAGAAGAGGACAAAAGAAAGCAAATAGAATTTAGAAAACAGAGAAGATTCAGTCACTGAAGTGTGATGCTCTTGTTTTAGCCCTAGTGAGAGAAGATCCATATTTATCAAGGCCATTGGTATGAAGAAAGCCGTGTGCCATATGAATGCCTCCATGTTATTTGACTCTCTCAGATAGCAAAGAGCTAATATTTGTCACTAAATTTTTCCATTACAATTAGAGCAGCAGAGGTCTTAGATTGCTCAGCTGCTGTACTACCAGTCTATAGGTGTCACACAGTTGATGTCTCACAATTCACTGCTACCTCTAGACTAATATGGGATCCTCTCCAACATCCACTGCCAATTGGTAGGTGTGGCACTACAACCATGACAGTTGATCTCTTAAAATTAGCAATTCACAACATATCGACTGCATTACTTGCAGGTATGTGGTCTCAGCAGTGGGATGTAGTGATGTGTACTCAGTCTTTGTAAGATAAGCAAATATGAGCTCAGGTACACTACATCCCACCCACCAGAGAGCTTGTGGCTTGAAGCAGCAAAAGCAAATCCTTGAAATGATGTGAACATCCAGCTACATGACATTAGCAATTGCATTTTCTCCCCAGGTGCTTCTCACTGGTTCTTGCTGTCTCCTAAGTACTCTGCAGAGTGGGTGACTATCACAACTTGCAATCACAACAAAAGCAATTAAGACATTGAGAGACAGGAGATAGAAGCTGTACATGGATGGTTTT
Organism: Rhinopomastus cyanomelas; assembly: GCA_013400115.1. Taxonomy (NCBI): domain Eukaryota; kingdom Metazoa; phylum Chordata; class Aves; order Bucerotiformes; family Rhinopomastidae; genus Rhinopomastus; species Rhinopomastus cyanomelas. Next base: position 28,941 of record VXBP01000353.1, read on the forward strand.
TCATGCATGAAATCAAAGGGTTAACCCTGAGGGAGCCCTATTTTCCACATAGAGTACTTCTTCCAAAACAGTCTATGGCCATGTGTTTTGACAAGGCTGTAACACAGCCCAAAGAGCACAGCTACAAGCAGAAAGCACAGTTCTCTGTTGGATTCTGCACATTGGAAGGATAAGCTTATATAACTCATTACACAGCTCATGACCATAGAGTCAAAGCAGACTATCTCACAACAGAAACATCCAGAAAGAAAATCCATAGGTAATGAAAACTTCTGTAAAATAAGCAAAAAACCCACACAAATTCATTACCCCTTAAACTTACTGCCTACCAGGCAAAGTCTACTACTAGCAGCAATCTGTCCAAAGAAAGAGGAAAATACCTGTTCACACAAGCAGCACAACTCTGTGTTCCTCCCAGGACTTCCACATGCAGTCTGTCTCTTATACTGTGTCTCCTTCAACAATTTTCTCCTGAAGCAAAACACCTGTTGCAACCTGCTGTCATTTAATCCAGATTCTCTCTCAAACTTGCCTGCCTCTGGGAAGGCAGCTAGGGAGTGTTTTCCTCTACACTGCCCCATGAGAATCTGGACATTGTCAGTCTCTCACTGGATACAAGCATCATCCGTGTGTCAACCTCAGTTCTCAGCACTTCACCATCTCATCGTGCATGATGGGGCACCCTGTCTAAAAAAGGTTTAGAGCAATCTGGAAGGGTAGCACTGATACAGTCACTGAAATTTTTTTCCTTGTTATTATTGTCTCTTAGGCTATATTGAACATAACTCATAGGACTAATTCCATCTGCTCTTTTTCATGCACAGTGGCACAGTTATAGCTAGATATGTCAATTTTAAAGTGAAGCACTTCCTACTGAACTGTTATTACAACTTCTAATCAAACTCTTTTGTGTTGTGGTTAACTGCAAGGTATTCCAAAGTAAACTAAAGCTTTAAAGACTCAAATAGTCTTAATCGTAGAGTGTTTCTCAGTAAGAACCTTGTACCCTTTTCACCCTTGGTATTAACAGTGATATAGTTCTCTGGAAGGTACATGTGGTTTTTTAACTACATTTTTACAGTTAAAAGTCCATTTCACCTTGTGACACTAGAATAAAATAGGTCTTGTTTTACCTATTTTTCCAGCCAATGTAGCAGATTCTCCTCCAGAACACAACATAAATTCAACTGACCTGGTAAATGCTGTCAATAAGATCCTGTCCCATTATGGTCAAAATTCCATTTACAATTCTTAGTCTGAATTACTTTTGTGCTGAGTCAATGCTTTTAAACTGCCTCTCTGCTGAGCTGATTGTCTTTCCTTCCTGCTGTATGACTGCATCTACAGGCCAGACTGGTTCTTTCACAAAATGTGAGAAAGCTAAACTAACTCAGTCAACTTGACTGTTTAGTTCAGTGTAATTTTCTGTTTTCCTGAACCCTTGTAAAAGTTTACACATTGCAGAGTCTGTCAGTACTAATGCTAACCTATGGATTTATTGACAAAAGAGAAGCCGAACTGCAACTGTCACTGGTACAAAACAAGGTAGCTTTGGCAAACGTGGCACAGGACACTGGTCTTGGCAAAGTGGAGCCTGCAGCCAACACAAGGAAATCAGCGGGTGGCAGTCAGACCTTGAGTGGAACCAGAGTGCCTGAGAGCAGAGCAACTTGGATCTGTAACCCAATACAGTGCCCAGCTGGGAGAGGAGAAGCAGGAGAACCTGGCTGTGTGTTTGAGATCACTATGCTCAGCTAGCTCACTTGGCTAAAGCATGGGACTCCTACTCTAAGGGTTGTGAGTTCCTAAACCCCATGTTAAACCCTGAACCTTGCTGCAAGTGGACTTGAGCTGTAAACACAGAGAAGACAGCAATAATAGCTTTGTTAGCACCTGGAGCTGCAGCTGCTAGACCTTTGGGTTTGTTAAATAAATTGGGATGCTGGCTAGCAGAGCAGAGCAATGCTTCTTCTATGGCTTTATCAGGGTTGTTATTAGATGTGGATTCGGTCTGTCACACGACCCACCAAAACAGATCAGCTATAGATTTCTTATTATTGGCACATGGACATGGCTGTGAAGATTTAGAAGGAATGTGTTGTATGAATTTGTCAGTGTCAATATCAAAAAGTATAGTGGGATTTGAAAAGGATTCTTGGGCATGGCTTGACAGATGGTTTCCAAATTTAGGTACCCTGGCCAGGAAAAATACTGCTCTTAGTAGTTGTGTTTTCTTGGTGTTTATATGAATAATGATTTGTATACCTTGTATGTTGGGTTGTATGAGAAAGGGGCCCAGAACTTTATTTCTAGAAATGTCAGTAAAGAAGATGCATGTTTTGGGGTTTTGATGCATTATATCAATGAGACATATAAAGCATTCATCTAAGCCCAAATCATTTTCAGACTTCCATGTGGATATCTCTGTGTGGCTTCACAGCCCTCTGGATGATCTGATTCTCAACTGTCAGCCTCTCTTATGTGCAGTCAACAACCACTTTAGCTACTCAGATTTGCCACCTTGCTTGGGATTATAACATTCAGCTCCCAGAGACATTTAAATAACTGTCTGTACATGCATGGGAGAGCATGGGAGAAGGCAGCTCCATCAGAGCTCTCTTCAACAATGGATATTAGTTTGCTACAAACTGCACTGTTTAATTCTCTAAAAAAATAACTTTCCAAGGAGGTAGGAAAGATTAGATTTCATTGCTGGGTATGTATCACTTGCAGTTAATACTCTACTATCGTTGCTGTAGAACATGAATCAGTGATGGAAAGCAAGTTCCATCTGACTGGACCTATTACAGAGCTTACAATAATAATGGTTTAGCTAGATGAACGCTGCCTTGAGCACATGAAATCTTCCCATGTAAACATCTAATTAGGAGCCTTGCATTTACAAGAATCTCATTTCAATGAAATAACAGCTTTTCTTTCTCATACTGTTCTGCTGCATTTAGTGTTAACATTCCAAGCATAGCATAGCCTGGCTGGTTTGCACTGTGTCTTTATCTATCATATAATGATTCTATAATTCTATGATTAATCACATCAGGTCCGTGCAGTTAGAAGAAATTGTGTCATTTTACACTGGCTAAATATCAGCTGTCTTGACCACCTGGTCTATATGAATTTTACCCCTTGTACACAAATTCCACCTTCCAGTCCTAATGTTTCATTTTCAGCTAACAAGTGAAACATGGAAATATCTTAAAGTAACTAAAAATTTACCACGGTTTGGTCTTTTTTTTTTTTTTTCCTGGGGGAATCACGAAGTCCTACAAGCACTTTATTATTTCTAGAGATTCTGAGAAAAATAGAATAAGTTAATAATTTATTGCTGTCACGTAGGAACAAGGAAAAATTACTGAGATAAAAGTCTTTTCAGGAACCTTTTCTAAGTAGCAGAATATTTTTGACATTGAAATAGTGTGTAAAAAGAGGAAATATTTTAAATTATTAAAAATACTAAAATATTAAAATATATTTTAATTTTAAATGGATCAAGAGTACAATATAGATTGTAACAAATAAAAAAGGATATTTTCAGCATTTTAGAGTAATTTCAGCATGCTTAGAGATGTATTATCCTCAACTGAACATATTTTACAATACCTTCTAAAAGAATTTTTGGACTACAACGCAGAGCAGATAAGATCTCAAATCTCAGATGGCCTTTTCTATCCTCTGAGCCACTTGCAATGAGTTAGACTCTGAGCAATTCTTCCAGTTTTTCATCTTTACGGAAGAACTAACACAGGAGGGGCAAAATATTTAAGCAGAACGACAAGGTGACAATTAGCAAAGTAATGCTCAATTTCCAGAGTGTGCCAACTGATGTCTCTTACTTGAGTGTGCAAGAGAAAATATAGAATAATTTAAAAGTCTTCTTGTTTCTTCATCCTCTGTGGATTAGCTTTTCAAAAGACCGTGTTAATTCTCACCTATTGGTAATTCCCAGCTTTTTCTGCTCAGAAACACTGCAGAAATCAAACTTATTCCCCCTACCTAGAACAAAACATTTGTTAGCACAACTTCAGTCTTAGTGTCATCCACTTGAAAATGTGTTTACATACATGGAGACTATTTGCGTTGGTAAGTGCTGCTGTGTATTTTCATGGGCAGATGTTACTGTGCAGCAGACAGCAAGGACAGAACGAGAAGCCTGGTTGTGGCTCATTTGAAAAAACTGCCCTGAGACACTTTGCATACATTAGCTTAAATACAGCTGGAAGTAGTTTGCAGCACATCCATGGCAAGTCTTTGCATATTCCAATGACCTCAGATATCGTAAAGAGAAGCTGAACCATTATAAATATTTGAAAAACTGAAGAAAATCCAAATGATTTTTCATTTTACCAAAGGGACTCTGCCAAACATAGCCTTGTTTTTAATTAGGTCAACAATATTTGAGTAAAAGGGCTGTATCTGTTGTGATAATATAAAACTTGTTTCCACAGCAGATGACATTCTGTTTACTTATGGTCTTACCAGAGCAGTAACTCATCCATTTTCTTTGAGGCATAAAGGCTTGTACATCTATTATGAAGGAGCAAGAGGAAACAAGGCAATATGGGAGAGCCCACAGGCATTCAAGGAGAAATAAAGGTTACAACAATTTGCAAACACTTGTTCTGATTCCTTGCTGTCTACATGAAAGGAAACTCAGAGAGCCCATACCCAAGCTAATGTGAAATGAAAGATTGCTTGGATCAGAACAGTGTGAGCAGCCACAGGCTAGACGAGTCAGCACAGCTCTTCTCCACTTGCATCTTCAAAGTTCTTATTTCCAACATACACACACAAATTAATTTCATACTCCTGTGTTGATTCCAGGAGAGAGAGACCAATGTGAAATGCAAAGGGATGTTTAGACCAGAGAGAAATGCAAGGGCATTACCCACTTAAATAACATATTTATTTTTTAACCAGTGTATGTGTTAATTATTGCAAAGTTTTAACAATTTCTAATGCTTCCCTGATTGCTGTGATTACTTTTACAGTCCTATAAAAATTTACTTTAGTATGAAAACTAAAATCAAAGTACTCTACTAAATGAATTGAAAAGAGAGAAAGGTAAAAGTGTGTATAGTTTAATCAAACTATTAATTGCCAATTCTTCTTTCCCACCAAAATTGACACAGAATCAACTTCTATTTTTTGTTTTTTCTTATTCTGAAACAGTTATTTAAAGAACATCATTTTCAAAGTGTAAACTGTCTGGCACTGGTTTCTGTCAAGATCCAGATGCCATGTCTGCTAAAAGTCACAGAAAAATAGAATCACAGACTCTCAAACTGCTGATTGTGGATCTCTGGAGGATCACCTAGAACAAGTCACACATGAACACATCCAGGCGGGTTTTAAACAAGATGAAGGGGACTCCACAGCCCCCCTGGGCAGCCTGTTCCAGGGCTCTGTCATCCTCTCTGTGAAGAAGTTCCTTCTGATATTTATGTGGAACCTCCAATGTTCCAGCTCACAACCATTGGCCCTCATCCTATCACTAGATGACATTGAGAAGAGCCTGGCTCCATCCTCCTGACACCCACCCCTCAAATATTTATAGACATTAATGAGGTCACCCCTCAGTCTCCTCTTCTCCAATCTAGAGAGACCCAGCTCCCTCAGCCTCAATCAAAGGGTACGTAGCTACTGTATGGCAGGCAGAATGCACTAAAACCATGACACCTGTGTTTCCTATATTTTATACTTCCCCTAAAAATAAGGCCAAATGTTAGTCACACAGACAAGTTTTCTGTGCAAAAAGCAACAAGAAGGAAAAGCTTCCTACTTTTTAATATTGTACAGTAAAGGATACTTCAAAATCCTGCCAAACTGTCCCTTCTAATCCCTAATATTCTGTGAATCTGTGTAAAATATCATAGTCTAAATCACATGAACCTGAATATTGTCATCCTTCCATATCCATCTCCATCAGCACTTTTCCTTATTTCTGTCAGTCAACACTAATTAGGAAAAGGTATTTTTTACTGCTGAATAAAGGATTTCCATCCAGTCACCATCTACAAGCAAAGAGCCAGCACTTCCCATGAAGCTGATTTATACCAATCAGCTTCTCAGCAGGCACTTGGGTCTCAGAGATCACCTTTCTCTTAACATCCATATTCCATACGAGAGCAGAATGGGCTGCACTATCCCTTCATAATAATCAGCACACCCCTAACCAGGGATCTCACCCTCTCTGGTACATACTGCATTCATAAAAGAGCAAAACTGATGTGCTGACTGACCTGTGTAGGTTTTTTTGTTCAAACAAATGTGCTGAGAATATTTCCAATCTCAAGTGATGCTGCAGAACAATAGATTTGAACATATTGCAAATATTTTTACAGTGAAAATAATTACTTGGAAGTACTGTCTGAAAACTGTAATTACTGAGTATTTCACAGCCTTCTAATGACAACCTAATTCAAAACCTAAAGCCTCAAAGAAGAAAATTTACTCTCTCTTTCATGCTTCTATGGTTTAGTAATCATTCTCAACATAGTTTATTGTGTTATGCAGAGCTGCCATTATAGAAGTGTTGCTGATGGATTTCCAGACTTGCTGATATTGTAGACAAGAAAACCAGAGGCGTTGCAAGCTGGGCATCCAACACTTCTTCAGACACCCAAAATATAACACACACAAATATCAGATGCACTTTGAAATTCAGTTTCTGTTTGGTTCTTTCCATTATTTATTTGTTGGGGTTCTTTTAGCTCCATGGACATACAGTATGGGGTGAAGCTTGTGGTTAATTGATTCCTGAGAGGGCAGGTGTTTAAGTTCAAAGACCAACGCTGAACTTAGTGTTCACTATCACCATCATTAGCAGACTTTGTACCCGTTAATTCTGTAGATTGTCTCTAACTTTGTGCGATGGGCTTGAATAAGACAACCCCCAAGCCCCCCAAACTCCTAATGCTCTTTGAGGGTCCTGCAGTGTCATCCTGGCTCACATCAGGACTTCAAAAAGACACGCACCTGTGTAAGCCTCCACGTCTGTGCTGCCAGAGTGTCTTGTGTCACATTTATCAGCCATGTACAGGTGTCTTGTAAATCTTACAGCTGTTTCTATATGATCAGGGAGTATGGATGAATAGGAGCAGCAAAAATGTGACTGTCCACATTGTCTGAGTTTTTCTTTGGAATAATTCTATTCCTGTTCCATTGACTGGATGCATATTTGTAGCTGAAAACTGAAGTTCATTTGTTCAGACTGCTTCATGAAGAGAACCAAAGCCACAGCATGTGGGGACGATGTGAAAGATGATGTCTGAATCATACCCTTCATGTGAAGAGCAGCTGTGATTTTTTGTCCCTCAGATGATGTCAGGCCATAGCATGCATTCATGTGTGGAGAACTAAATCAAGATTTGTGGATGAGATTCAGTTCATAGAATCACAGAATCATTAGGGATTGGAAGGGACCTCAAAAGACCATCCAGTCCAATCCCCCTGCCACAGCAGGGTCACCTAGAGCAAGTCACACAGGAACACATCCAGGCAGATGTGTTTTAAATGTCTCCAGAGAAGGAGACTCCACAACTCGCCTGGGCAGACTGTTCCAGTGCTCTGTCACCCTCACTGTAAAGAAGTTCAGTCCCAAGTTGAGATACCAGAGCACATATCTACAATGTGCATTAGATATCTAAAGTTTTTTGCTGTCAGTAGAGTTTCCAATTACTACTGCCAAGATCCATAAATTAACATGTAAGATAGAAACTCACCTCACACACTGATGCCTTAGCTTTCATTTGATAGTCTCAAGAAAAAAGGGTATTTTCTTCCTTCCTGATCATACTGATGATCCTCCTGAGTACCAGCTTCATTAGAATTAATTTTTTGAATACTGATTATAAAAATTGTCCTATATTCCACATTATGTTTCCTCAGCAGATCTTGTATTAATAGTCCCCTAATGAGAGCTGAAGATGGGTATCTAATATATTTGAGGGCCGCATTTGTCTTTGTGGAGTAGCACTGTTAGTGCAGAGCCATATTAACCACTTCTGTTTGAGTTTGGTGCTCAGAGTCATCACAGATGTCCTGTTTAATACAAGGATCTTGCTGTGCCAATGAATTGATTATTTCTTCAAATTTCCAGAATCTTATTTTGTATTTTTACAGAATTTTTTTTGTATTTTCAAGGATCCTTTTGTATTATTACAAAAAAATTAGACAAAAGCAGAAAGAACAGTTTATTTTAATAAAAATAAATCTGTTCAAGCAGTTTATTTTACCTTGAATTTTTGTGTTTATCCCGTTTAACCAGTCATGTAAATTTCAGCCTGAGAATTGTGCTTGAAACCCATAAAAGGTTAAATCTTTTGTATTTTCTCTAGGAAATGTTTCTTCTTATTAAATATTGCAACAGTTTAGTCTCATTCAGTGTGCTTTAGTTAAATCATGTTGGGTTTTATCTCGAGTCTCTTTGCTGCCACATCCTAATTATTCTTTTCTAATAATTCCTTCTAAAATCTTTGTTGATATTGATCTTAAGCCAACATGTTTATTGATTCCAAGATGTTAACACTTATCTCTTTTTCTCCGTGCTGTTAGACAGACAAAACACATTTTCCACAGAGACACTTAGCTCATGTGCTAATTTTTCAATACTTGGATGGAAAACTTCTATTTTCTAAGGGAAAAGGAAATAGCAGATCAAGAGAGATTTTTGACCCCATCTTCTCTGCCCTAGTGAGACCACATCTGGAGTATTGTTTCCAGTTCTGGGCTCCTCAGTTCAAGAAGGACAAGGAGCTGCTGGAGGGAGTCCAGCACAGAGCAACAAGGATAATAAAGGAAGTGGAGCACCTCCCTTATGAGGAAAGGCTGAGGGAGCTGGGTCTCTTTAGCTTGGAGGAGACTGAGGGGTGACCTCATTAATATTTATAAATATGTGAGGGCTGGGTGTCAGGAAGATCGAACTTGTCATCCAGTGATAGGACAAGGGGCAATGGTTGTAAGCAGGAACATAGGAGATTCCATATAAATATCAGAAGGAATGTCTTTATAGTGAGGTTGAGGGAGCACTGGAACAGGCTGCCTAGTGGAGTTGTGGAGTCTCGTTCTCTGAAGATGTTTCAAACCTGCCTGGACATGTTCCTATGCGACCTGATCTAGGTGACCCTGCTGTGTCTGTGGGATTGGACTAGATGATCTTTTGAGGTCCCTTCCAATCTCTAATGTTCTGTGATTCTGTGAAATACATTGTGTTTTCCATATAATTATATACAAGAGTATAGAAGACATCTCCTTTATCTCTCATCCATCCTTTCTCTATGTATTAATCTATCATCATCTTTCCCTTGGTTTCTAATACATTATTATAGAGGAGATTTCCTGATTTATCCTTAACATCACTGAGACCAAAACCTCCTTGTGTTCACCTTTTATATAGAAAGATAAAAAACCACTTTTGCTATGGCATTTTCGTATTAAAATATGTAGACATACTACACAGGTGGTCTCTTCATGACTAAGAGATATTGGCAAGGAAGAAGAAGTCTGTTTTCCTGCTGTGTGCAGCAAGTGTTATGTGAATAAATAAAGCACTTCAGTTTCCATCATAAACAGCCTCTGGCTCTTTTCCTAAACATAAAAAAAGGGAATAAGTGATTAATGCTAGACATTTTTAAAAAGTATTAATTTTTGTGTTGAATAATTCCCCAGCAAATGTGTTTGCAATTCCTTTGATTGAGCAATTACTCTTTTCCTTACGGATAGCAGGAGCTTTCAACTAAATAGAGATGTAGCTGATAACATATCTCAGATTCATTAGATAATCTTCCATAAGCATCTAACATTTTCCTCCTAGCTGAGAATGAAAAACAGTGTTAGATCAGGACTTATGCTGTGTATAAGCTTTTATAATTTGTAAACTCTATAGGAGTGTCCTTCCATTTGTCTGATGCCAACAATATATAGATGAAAACTATAACTGCTCTGCAAAGGCTATTGTCATGCTAATGATGCAGTGTTCTCAGAGCACTGATCACAGAGCATCCTGATAGAGAAACAAAACTTACACCTAAAAGAAAGGAAGAAAGCTAATATTCTTCCCCATTTCTGATGCAGATATTTTCTTCAAAGATGTGACATAATGCCATTTCAATCCTACTTGTTTGCTAGAACAAAAGCACAAAACCTCAAAACCATGATACAGAGGCATTTGCTTTGTGTTGTCTATAGAATTATCTTGAGCCAAATAGTGTTTGCTTTAGTGTAAGATGAAAGATAAATCCTAAGATTGTCCCAGAGAAATTCAGAGGTGGCATGTCCTTCTTCTGTCCCATTCACTTTTGAAGCAATTATTTCCTTCTGTGTCTCTGCTGAGAGCAGTGAGTATTTTCAAATCTGAAGTGACTAGAAGTACATTCTTCACTAGTATGACACTCTGCTCGCTCCACTACAACATTTATAAAACTCAGAAAACACCTATTTTTGCAAAGAGAGTTAAAAAATAGGGGCTATTTTTTTTCCAGAAAAAAAATTATGCAGTCTCATAGCAGTGGTTAATTTTGAGCAGGTTGTTTAATCTTAATCCTTTGTAAATTGCTCCTAGTTTAAAGCAAAGGTAACCCAGTTTAGCATTTTAACATGTCCATTCTAGAAAGGAACTTGCTTTCCAGTTTTGGCTACTGAAGAGTCAAGCTAGGCCTGTTATTTAGGATGACTGAAGAACCTTGCACTTGGTTAAACAACTCTCAAGAGTAAAATATAACACAGTACCCTCTGTGATGTCTTCAGTACAGGACTTCTAGCAGGAGTGCTAGTCATTGCATGAACAGGTAGAAAGGTGTCTCTGGAGAGGCACCTACGTACTTGCTTAGATGCTTCCTCTAACACAGGGATGTTTTACCTTACTTTCAAAAACCAGGAAAAGGGAAGCACTCCTTCATCTTCTCCTCCACTTCCACCTGAAAGCAGTTGCTGAGGATTATCTATTTTCAGTGTCCATGTGTACCAGAGTTTCCAACCTATATCTTCCATGTCCTTTGAGAAAGAGACAACCCCTACCACACCTGGGAAAATATATGCAAGCAGGGTCTGCCTTAAAGTGCACATAAGAGATGCTGTGTTCATTTCAGGCTCATAGTTTTTCTCTGTCAAGAAAGGACTAATGATTATTTACTGCTTTTCCAGGGCTGCAGCTTTAACACTCTAAATTCAGGGCCTTTGTCATTTTAGAACAGCAAAACTGTCTTAATTTTCACCTGTGCATTGCCTCCTGGACTTTATGATGAATGTTGTGTAAGCAAAGCCAAAATTTTAAGCCCATGGATGGAAGTGGCTGCACAGCATTCCTCATGAGTATGCCTCAGTGGTGCTACTTGCCTAGAGATGTGGGGAAGCTGTAACCACACGAGACTCAAAAAAAATGAAAGCTGAGCTACAAAAAAGCAGAGATCATTTAAATCCCTGTGCTCCGCTGTGTAATGATGCCATAAATCATACTTTGACCAGATAAAATTAATTTTATGTTTTTTCTAGTCCCCTTTTACATTTTACTTCCCATTCGTCTCAGATTTGATTTTGAAGATCATTTTTTTCCTAAATGGAATAGCCTGTGCTTGATATTGAAATGTGATTTGACAATAATACAGCTGTGAGACTTTAAAGACAAATTATGAAGGATCACCTTTTTCACTTTTTACAAAGGGTTCATTAAAATTCACCACTGTTAAGTGTCAAAGGATACTAATCCACTGCTGCTTTCCTGAAACTTTTTGAATTAAAGGAAAAGGAGTTAGATGGGTTCATTATGACCTTTTTTGAACAGAAGATAATTCAATTATCATCATCATCATCCCTTACTACAGAGGCAGCCTTCCTTGGTCCTGTTGGTTAGCCCTAAAAAGCACCACCACGGAATTTAGCCTAGGATGGGAGACACAGTTTATATATTTATGCGTTTATCCTTTTCAGGGTAACGATCCTTCCACAAGGAAATCTGCGAATCCAGAATGCGTCTAAGTCTGACGAAGGGCGATACACCTGCCAAGGTGTAAATGTATTTGGATCTGCAGAAATCATTGCATCAGTGTCTGTTAAAGGTATGAAAAAATATCATTATAAGGATGATTTCTCTGTAGTAATATTTTATTATCACGTGGGATCCTCAGCACTGTAGGCAGAGTAAAAAAGCTGGGGAGGGTTAAGCTCTGTGTAGTCAAACACCCCATTTCTGCATCAGATTCCATACTCTAGCTGTTACAACATAGATGGGTGTCAGATGAGCTAGCACATCTACTAAGACACTCAGATAACTTTGTAAGTAATAACATCAATAACTTTTTACACATATTTGAGCTTTGGGAATGCATCTATCTGCATGAGAACACAGCTTAAGGTTTTAATACTAATTTTATCAATGACAACTAAAAGTTCCTTAGAATGCTAACAATAACCAAATCACTGAGTGTCAATTCATTTCAGAACCACATTTTTGTCCATTGTCAACAGAATTCTTGTATTATAATGGGTTTTGGTTAAGATGTTCATTTTTCAAGCTTCTTATAATACTTACTGTGCCTGGAAATTTATATTGTTCATTTAACTGACAGAACTGAGATTGTTATGCAATCACATGATTCCAAGAAATGACCTTATACCAAAAAAACTGAAAAGCTTTTAGTGAGTTTAATAAAACTAATTTGCCTATGTCAGAAGTGCTAGAGATTGTTGTTTAGGATCCTGCTTTGGCTTCTCTGAAAGTGCCTGTATGTTCTGCTCACCTTGCTGTTTCAGTGTGCAAATGTACTTCAGTATCATATATTTGAAACAAAGAGTAAATGTAAGTGCTGGGTAGACTAAGAAACATCCAGTCATATTGTATTGGCCTGGTGCTGTAACTGGACTCCCATGTAAATGTTCTTAACCCTTCTGCATTTCAAGAACCTACAAGAATAGAGCTGACTCCCAAGAAGATAGAGTTAACGGTTGGAGAAAGCATCGTCCTCAGTTGCAAAGCCCTTCATGACAGCACACTAGATGTCACTTTCTATTGGACACACAATGGGCAGCCAATTGACTTTGAAAAGGAGGGTGGACACTTTGAAAGCATCAAGGCAGTAAGTCACTGTGTGTTTGTCACTTGCATGCTAAGATCTGGAAGCAATTTGAATGCTTTTATGTCTCCCATTTACCAAACTCTGATCAAACTGAAAGAGAACTTTTCACAGGTTGGAAAACTGTTAACTAGAGGATGCGCAATGTGTGGGTCACTAAAACTACTTGAAGTAGCTTCAGTAGAGGAGTTATTAAATACATCCTACTATTAGTGAGACATCTGATAATCTTTGTGAGGAAACAGAAAATAAATAGGTCAAATACTCCTTACATTCTCCTGCTGATTTTGTTGCAGAAATGATGCTACTGCAAGCATTGGTGCCTTTCTCACAGAGAACATCTGTCGGAATGCCCTCATCTCCAAGTTGTTCTGTGTGCCCAGCACATATTTTAATGCTGAGTACCATGGCTTTAATTTTCCAGCTCCCTAACGTAAGGCAGGTTCTAGCTGTGCAAATATTATTTAAATCAATAAGAATCATGTGGGGAAAATATAGGTACCAATTGCAAATATTGCCTCTTGACTCAAATGCCATCGAATATGATCAAGCAGAGATTCAGTAATTTAAAGCTGTCCCATGTAAAATGGTTTTTAACTTTTCTTAGTACAAAGAAATGTCTTAACGTGAGTGAGTTTGGAAATAGAGTCTACAGACATTTAACCCAGTCTTCCCACTAATGAAATGTAAATCAAACGTCCATGCTATGTTAACAGAGAAAAATGAAGCTCACAAAGGTCAGGAAATTTTAAAAGTTAATGTATTTAATTTGGGTACAATGTAGCGAAGCGAACTTTGCATTAAAAATCTTGTCAGCTGCAATCAATTTGTTCTTCTGCTTGCTTTTATGGAATTAATACTGTATGAGCTTTGTGGTGCTGGTTTTACTTTGGCTTGGCTTTTTAATTTGATATTACTCCAATGAGCTTTTCAATTGGAAAACATGAGTAAAGTCTGTTTTAGAATGAGAGTCCTTAACATCCTTATCTTCTCCTAGGGAAGTCCAATACTCAAAATCCAACACTAAATAGATAGGAAGGAAAATTACAATTATTCCTTTCTTAACTTCAAGGTTCAAAGTTTTTTTATATTCAAAAATAAATCCTATGATTACAAGCTAACTTAAAAGCATATCCAAACATTTGGAATTTAAATGTGGTATACAGTTCCTTCAGTGTGTTTTAGCATCTTCTGTGCTGGAAGGGCTGGAACAACTCTATGAAGACAGACTGTTCAGCATACAGAAGACAATGTTCTTGGGGACGGGAAGCAGCTTTTCAGTACCTGAGGGGGCCTTTCCTACAAGAAAGATGGACTTTTTACAAGAGACTTGTAGCAATAGAACACAAGAAAATGGCTTTGAGCTACAAGAAGGAAGATTTATATTAGATCTTCGGAATAAATTCCTTACTATGAGAGTGATGACACTCTGGAACAGGTTGCCCAAGGAGACTGTGGATGCTGGCTGCGTGGCAGTGTTCAAGACCAGTTTGGATGGGACTCTAGGCAGCCTGGTCTAGTGAGAAGTGTCCCTCCTCATGGGAGGAGATTGTAATTAGATGGTCTCCGAGGTCTCTTCCAACCTAAGCCGTTCTATGATTCTATGTTTTAATCCCTAGGAAAACTCCTCAAGCCAGGAAACTTCTAAAGTAACTTTTCCTATCAAAGTAAAACAAATGTCATGTATTTTTAATGCAATCATTTGTTTTATGAACACAAGGATTCTTTAATTTTATTTCTACCAGAAAAACCTCTCAAACTGATAGAAGTAAGGCTCGTTCAAAGTGAGAAGCTGGTAGATGATGTGTTGGGACTGTTTTCAGACAAATATTGATTCAAAACTCACTGACATCACTGATTCTTCTTGTTACCCTGACATTACTGAGATTTTGCCAAAACCTAACAGATTTAAGAAGCTATTTTAGCATTTGTTTACTTCTCAATATGTTGCTGAAGAGTCACGGCTACTTTTCTAAGGGAATATGCTGTAAGTTACTCATAAGGCAGTCCATGCTCATTGTTTAAATGACTAAATGGATTTTTTAAAGTGTTTATTAAGTAGAATTTTTCTGAGTATTTTTATCTTAAAGCATTATTTTTTTTTTACAAGCTGTAAACTTCAGCTGATCAGAAAACAAAATCAGGCTGGAAAGAAGGCATTGCATATTTTACAATCAGTCACAAAATTAGGTCCAAAATAGAAAGTCTCAGGTGGGTGTGCCCACCTGGGAATTACACCTAGGAAATAACCAGAAGGCAAACCACCCTGGGGCTGTATACAGCTATGGTACATCCTCCCACTCCCCTCCAGGAAAAATTGCATGCTTGATTAACTCTTTGAAATGCCTGTGTGCTCACCTGCACAGTGTGGGAAACAAGCAGGAAGAACTAGAGATCTGTGTGTGGTCACCAGACCGCGACCTCTTTGGAACTACTGAGACATGGTGGGACAGCTCAAATGACTGTGTCACTGTTGTGGATGGCTATGTACTACCACAACCTGAAAGACAGGTCAACAAGACAAGGTGGTGGAGTGGCTTTTTATGTGAAACTGCACCTCAAACATATCAGGCTCTGCCTAGGAGAGGATCAAGAACCTTTTAATTGCTTATGGATAAGAATCAATGGTCAGGCTAGTATGGTTGACACTATTGTGGGTATTTGCACCCACCAGATAAGGTGGCCTTCTACAAACAGCTGAAAGCAGCCTTGCTATCACAAATCCTGGTCCTCATGGGAAACTTGAACTACTCCAATACTTGCTGGAAGAGTAAAACAGCAAGATTCAGTCTAGGAGATTCCTGCAGTGCTTTGAAGATGACTTTCTAATGTAAGTGGTGAAAGAACATGCAAGGAGAGCTGCACTGCTGGACCTTGTAGTGATAAATAAATGACTTTTTGTTGATGTGAAGTTTAGGGGCAGCATTGGCTACAGCAACCATGTGCTGGAGTTCACTGTCCTGTGAGGAAGAAACACAGGAAAAATATGAAACCAGCATGTAGATCTTCATTCACTAACAGTCGTATTGACTTCTTGATTGTCATGAAATGAAGGTGAATCAGCTGAGAGATATAAAACTCTAATAATTGTGGCAGCACAGCAAAACCTCTAAGATTCCCATAGCTCCTCCTTTGCAGAATGTTGTCCATTGTATCTCATTATGATTTCAGTTAGCCCTATGAGCATATGAAATGAATCACAAGATTTACTTTTCTTTGTTAAAACATAAAGCGTGGCCAGGTGCTAAGGGAAAGCACGATGAAATAAAGCTCCTCTGCTCTTCCCATTTTGTCACCTTCTTTAACCTATCCAGTTTCAAACAAGTGATGAACAGTCTGATAAAGAAGGACGTTTAAGAATGCAGAAAAGAAGATCTCAAAGAAAACTTGAAATCTGATGCAATGTTATCTGTACCTCTTATTGTGCATTTCTGAAAGAAGTGGGTTTTTTAATCGTGTGAGCTGATCCTGAGCAAAAGTCTTTTTAATGCAGTACATGTAAGAGTAACGATACCCTTTGTGTACCTGGAGATACAGAATTCATTTTCTTCTGCACACACACTGATACTTTATCAGATGAAAAGCTGCTCAGGTTTGTTTGGGTTTTGCTTGTTTGTTTCAAAGCCTGACAAATTGAACATTATTTCAATGGGTTTTATTAATAACAAAACCATTGTCAACGTCTCTCTACTGCTTGCATTGCTCGTGCCTTCAATGTGGCAGACTTAGGTATTAAGTGTGATTAATACTCTGATGCTTATTGCAGCCTTATGAAACCTAGCACCAGAGTAACAGTTATTTGGACTGCAGATAAATTTCTACTAGCTAAAATTGCCTGCTCCCTACCCATTGCAATTAAAATGAAAACGACACCATAACACAGAAGTTTTCTTATTTTTAAATTATAACTGTAGCTTTCACACACAAAAAATATCTGTCTTTTGTACAAAATGAAAGTGTGATCATTTTTCATGCTGAGAAAAAAATTTCATACAAGTTGGAGGTGTTTTTGCTGTTATTTACTGAGCTATCAAGGATTTAGTATCTATAGCAATTTAGATACTTCAGGGACATGTCTGGCAAGAGGATGAGTGTAGAAAGGACATCAACTTGAAAAAACCTGTGCATGAAGGGAATATTAAGGAAAAGAGATGAAACTAGTCTCGAGTGACAGGTGCAGACTGCACTCTAGGAAAGAAAAGCATACCAAATGTTGTATGTGCGTATCTCTGCAGTACACCTGGTAGCAGAACAACAGTACAAAGGTTTACATGTGCCAAGGATCTTTTGGTAGTAAAAAGGTCTTATGTTTTTTATTAAAAGGCTTGATAACATAGGTTCAGTGAGGGGTATCCTGTGAAATTCACATGGACAAGTTTTTATGGAAGTCTGAATGGCCAAGATTTCCTTCTAGCAAACCAGTCAGCACTTTGTCACATAAAATGTAGACTTGCTTTTTTTCTGGGTAATCTTGATTTTCTGTCCTTTGTGCCAAATCCAGAAGTCCTGTCTAAGATCTTCTCTGACCTTACTTTTGTCCTGAAAGTATCCACTGTTGTAAATACCCAGCTTTTGTCGTTCCAATTCTGTGTTTGAAAACAAAGGGTATTTTTATGGAAGCCAAGCCAAATCATTCATCGTGTTTACCCACAGAGTGTTAAGTAGAAGCCCTGCTCTTAGTTTTCCTTACCCTGACCTGCATTAATACCTTTCTGACTCAGGAAAGTAATTTAGTCTTAATACCTTCTTGGTCTTTGATCTTAACTGAAACTGCCACCATGGGAAACTATAAGCACATCTTCTCATGTTGTATTTTACAGTGGTCATTCTTTCTCATGGAAGTGAATTGAGATCTATGGTTTCACTTAGAAAAGGCCAGTAGATACAAAGCAGACAGTGCAATAACTGCTGTCTGGCATTGGACACTTCAATCTGATAAACTAGAACCTTTGAGAGAGAGCACAGCTGTGCACCTTCCCTTACATTTTGAAGTCTCTCCTTAGTCTGTTCTAGTATTTAATCACATTTTAGAAGCTAAGATTAAATATTTCTCAATAGGCAGTAATAAGTTCTACACTACATGGAATCAATTAAAACAGCAGGTTGTTGATAGTAATGTCTTTCCTCTTTTTTCAGTTGGACATAAAGCCAGGCAGGGCTAGTTAAGTGGGGATTGTATAAAGCAGCTCCCTCCCTCACACTCTGAGGAAAACAGCAACAGTTGTCAAAAGTCTTGTAGAAGTTATGTGCTTCATGGGCATAGAATATCTGTTGACTGTTATGCTGCTCTGTCAACTTCATTCCTATCAATTTGTTCAACTGTTTGTTACAATACCTTCCTGCTCAAGGAAAAGGCCGAACACAGCCGCTACCGTCGACTCAAATCTCTAGGTATCTTAGCCCTGTGCTCATTACTAGGCTGGGATCATTTGTCACACTACAGCAGAGTGACCCAAACCAGTTTCAAAATACAACTGATTTATTTTAGTAGAATCACAGAACATTAGGGATCGGAAGAGACCCTGAAAAATCTAGTCCAATCCCCCCGTCACAGCAGGATCGCCTAGATAAACACAAATTTCATGCAAACTAGGGAGGATACAAAATGGTATTAGGATTTCTGGTCAAAGAAACTTTGAAATTTGTTTGTAATGACTGCTTACTACAACACAAAACCTGATCACAGTGAAGACCATCATGTATCACTGCCAGGGTACAAACAGTCTGCCATGCTGGGGAAGAATGGGACATTCCAAACATTTCCTAGAATTGAATTGGTGTGCCCCAGTGCTTGAGGTTTTTTTTTCTTGAAAATTCACAAGCCTGGACACCTTAAAACCCATCACCTTTTACTTCATATAGATGGGGAAAATGAACCTGTGTATTATTAGGTACCACTCAGGCAACCTCCACTAGCCTGGATACCACTACTGCGTACTGTAAATCACAACAAAACCAATAAAAACACTTTCAACATCTTTGCTCAAAATGTGCTTGTCTGATTAAATACACACCTTGGATTTTCCATTACAAACAAAGAAATCACCTGCTGTTTAACAAATTAAATTTTGCAATTTGTAAACATCATCAGTAGTACATGGGCAAGTCGTTGATACGTTCAAACCTGTGAATTTGCATGAAATGGCACTAAAACAGTCCAAAATGTATTATGAACAGAATTTGGCTTGAAGACAACAATCCATCACAGTGCACATATAAATTGTCAGCACCATTTAAAAAAGCTTACACTGTACTGTTATTTTTCATTTACTGTTCATGGTACAACACTAACATTGCCATCAGGTTGTTCTGTACCATCATTAGTTTGCTCCAGATGAATTCACCAAATATACCCTCCACTGCTAATCAAATATGTCAAACACATCAGATTCAACTGTGAGGTCATTTTTCAATTTCATTTGACTGAATTTCATTAATAAAGGCTGCTTTGCTAAATCAAACAACATATGAATCACAAATTTGTCTAACTAGTGATGTATCTCCAAAAAAGGCCATACATTTTAAATAATCGATTAAGCTGCATAAGAGCATAAACAACACAAGTCATTCTTGTTTAGGATCAAATCTCAGTTCCATTTAATTATAGACTGGTTTATTGTAGAATATGACTAAATCAAATGCTTAGGTACTTTTAAAGCTTTTTCTACCTAGCAATCATTCTCTTTAGTATAGAAACCACTTTGTCAGAAAGCATCCTCACCTCTCAGTCAAGAGATTTAAATGACAGCCAGCAAGCCTCAGAAAAACCCTTGTAGTCATATTAAAGCAATGACTTAAACACCCCTTGGGCTTTCATCATAAAAGTTTTCCTGCAAGGACAGTCAGTGTTTGCCATTCTTTTTTTTGCATTTACTTAAGCTTTTGTTGCATCATGATCATTTGTAATAGTCTTGCTACCCTTTGTAGACATATGCTTCCTAAGCAGGGAGGCAATTTTCACTGCATGTTGCCTGGGTTAAGTTCCCAGCCTGAATACTCAGAACAGCAACAGGCAGCCTTTTTAGATCCCAGGCCTTTGCAGTGCAGAAGCTGAGAGCTGCAAGTCACCACATCATCTCTATTAACTACCCAGTAGTTTGAAATTCCTTGAATTTTTGTCCCTTTTTCCAAGCTAAATTGGAGGTACTTTCACAGGACTGCAGCTGGAGTTTGGAAAGAAAGTATGACAATTGGTGTAGAAAATGAGCAGCATTGCAAACACACTAAATTAGAGCTGAAATTTATATAATTCCTCTGGAGACGTTTAAAACTCACCTGGATATGTTCCAGTGCTTGATCACCTGACTTGATCTAGATGATGCTGCTGTGGTGGGGGGATCGGACTAGCTGATCTTTCAAGGTCCCTTCCAATCCTTAATGTTCTGTGATTCTGTGATAGTGACAAAACAATTGTTCAAGCTTCCTGGATTTCATTTGTATTTTCTACACACGACTGCAACCTGAACAGAGGTGATAAACTGTAATAAACAAACCAAACTCTAACTCTTCAGTGGAAGAGGTGGGGATAGCAAACCAGGAACTTACTCTATTTCTAAGAATTGCTCTACAGCTATCCGTTATGCTTTTCCTCCTACTTAACAACAAAAGGTATATTAGATGTAATTATCCTCAGGAGAGGACAAATGTAGCCCAATTCTGGTCTTATCTTTCTAGCAGCTAAGGCTTTGTACCAGAATCACTAATCATTTTGAGCAACCTGTGTTTCGATGGGTTGTAAATGTTGCTGTGCTAGACAATGTTAGAAGATTTCTATACTGAAGCTGACTGCTCATTAAGTGTGGGGGTTCTCTTTTGCATTTAAAGTTGCAGGGTACCCAGGTATTCCTTTCCATTGCAGTGATTTCTGATATGCTAAAGCAATAATATAAGGAATATGCTATGGCCTGACTAGTCTGAGCATCTTCCCTCCAGCAATGTCATTGATAAGGCCACTCCAAAAGGCAAATACTACCATTGCATTCACACTTAGATCTGCAGGGTTATTAAGCTATGGATCATGCCCACATTCACTTGGTCTTAGTGGAAATCTTGAAGTCAGTATTGGATAGAGACATTCCCTTGGTACGATGTGGAATATTGTGATATGTTCCAGTACAACTGGACCTGGATGAATCTGCTGTGGCGGGGGGGATTGGACTAGATGATCTTTTGAGGTCCCTTCCAATCCCTGATGATTCTATGATTCTACATTCTAGACTAAGACAGAAATATCCACATGTACATCCCCAGCAAGACTTTCTTTTGAATGCAGGGTACAATTCTACTAGTTCAGGAGCAAAATTACTCAAATTGGAACCACTGTTCAAGGATATTATGACAGAGGAAACATGTCAGCCAACAATTCAAACTTTACTTATTTAGTAAAGTGAATCAATCTGAAAAGGAAAATGCCTGTACTCAGCAGATTGAGTGTATATATATTTATATTATGTAAATGCAGTCTATATATACGGTGTGTGTCATAGATATGTATGATAATTGCATATTAGATGTTACATAATCATAGCAAAAATAACTTTATGCAATTTATACTATAAAGTTATAAAAACTAGATAATAATTTGAAAAAATATAGCACGCAAGGTTCACATATTGTACAATGTAGCAATGATAAGGAAATGTAGATATATTTGCAGGACGTTGTCTATCCTCTGTTAATACATCACAATCATTTCCATTTAAATATTTAGAGAAAAAATGCTTTGAAAGGAATACAAATCTTATGGTAAATTGCTCAAATTGTTGCAATAATTTTTAGGACACAGAATTGACAACGTAAACTGCAGTTGCTGCACCTTGTGGTCTGGTGACTGCTGTTGACAATCACCTGTACTTGCCCTGACTGCATTAAGTTAACAATACCTGTGGACTTGAGCTCTCTAAATCTGATGCAGAAACATCTACTGACTCTAGTGACTGGATGTAGCAATGATTTTACACAGGCAAAATTTAATGTTATCGGTTGAGTCTGTGACATAATACAGATACAAAAGGCATTTATACTTCAAGCGGCTGTTCTTTGTTCCAATTTTCTCTTTTCTGCTCATAATTTTGGAGTATTGCATTTATTGCATTTATTGTTGCAACTGGTTCTCAATGTACAGACTTTCAGGGATTAGTTGTTTCAGATTTAAATATATACAGATTTCAATTAGAAAAAGAAGAAATGCAATAAATTAGAAATACAAAAGATGAGATTTCACCGATCACTTTTCCTCAATAACTTCCTCTATGTTAATAAATATGAATTGACACTACTTTTATTATCTTTCAAGTTATCTTAATTTCATTACAGCAGTGAGATATACTCCAAATATCACTACATTGGGAAAAGGAAGAGGAAAAAAGAGATCTTGATCTCTAAGAGGACTTAGCCACCAAAGGCTGCAGCCCAAATATTTCTTCTTCTTCTTAATGAAATTCTTTGTGCTAATTTGGAATGATTTTCTTTGAGCAAAATAGGTAAATATGTACAGTGTGCTTTAAGTGAAATCAAAGTGATTAAACACCCAATTCCACTTCTTTAATCCCTATTAACAACGGTATAAATGCAGTGCTCCGATAATCCTCGAAAGAGGGTATGAGTGCACATAAATCATGTGTTTCTCACACTGCACAGAGCACCTTTGTGAGCTACTGATTTACTGAATGCTAAACTGACTTTCCATCCTTGTTTCAGCAAGCGTCTTCTGCAGATTTAATGATCAGGAACATCCTCCTGATGCACGCCGGGAGATACGGCTGCAGAGTCCAGACTGCAGCGGACACTGTGTCAGATGAGACAGAGCTGCTTGTTAGGGGTGAGTATGCTCACAGAGCCACCTGAAAACACCATCACCAGAAATCATGGTACTAAAGGATTTTAAAATATGGGCTTCAGGGATATTTGTGCAATGTTCTTCAGGTTTTATACTATTGAATACATTTGGCATTATCTTAGTCTCATTGATGCACCATGAACTGAACTGCAGACGTGGCAGTGAGAAAGAAAAGACAGATGATTAAAGGATCTACAGTCTTGTGAGAGAAAATAGCATAAAAGTTATACCAGATTTGTGCCAGTGCAGACAGTTAACATCCACAGGGCTGTGTAAGGTAGGTATGATGAGCTATTGGTTTTGTTATGTGATGCTTTACGTGTCATCTTATGGTCAAGTCATTCTGTCAGGTTTAACAATTCAGGAATGTTGATTGACTTCCTAAGAGGGACCATGCAGCATTTTGTAAAATGATAGAAATAAACAATGAACCAAAACCCCCTCTAATAAGACAGGGATTTGTTTTTTATCAAGCATGGTATTGTCACCATCTTCAGACCCAGTCCTGTAATTTGCTAAATTGCTTTAACCCAAAAATGTTGCTGATCAGGGCACCTAGTTGGCTCAGTTGGTAGAGCATGGGAATTCCTGGGGTCATGGGTCTGAGCCCCATGTAGCCCCATCTTGAGAGAGTACTGTAGGCTGACCCTGCTCCAGCAGGAGGGGTTGGACTTAGATGATCTTTCAAGGTCCCTTCCAACCTCTAGAATTCTGTGATACACACAGGCACAGAAGCATTGTTCTGCAGGACCCAGATCAGATCTAGGACACCAATTAGTCTGCAGTACAGCAGGGACTTGGTGCCATATGTGTGGTTCATTAATCATAGTATTTCAGCAGTTTGCTCTACCTGTGCATGTGCACACACGTGTGTGCTCAGTGTTTGATGGGACTTGAAGACTTACAGTCTGGCATTGCAACTGGTGGGCCCTGCAATGTCAAGGTAGATGGATCTCTGCCAGGTAGCACAGCTGGGTAGCCTTGCTGTGAATGACACATTTTTTGAACAAATAAATCAAGGTAGATACTTTATTAATATTTGAAATTCTCCAGTTGGGAAAAAAAAGAACAACCCAAGACTGCTGAAATGATAATCTTTAAAAAATACTTTTGCTAGCACACTTGATGTGTTCATATCCATCACTTTCAGGAAGATATCTGCTTTAAATGATACAGAGTTTTTCTGGCTGACTCCAGGGCTCTTCACATTTTGATGAAAGTAGGTGTTAAAGATTTCCATAAAGTCACTTTGAAGACCATGATTTCTATGAGCTATGGCACCATTGGGTTGGTGGCATTCAAGCTGCCTCAACACAGACACGTAATAATGTTTTAGCTTCCTTATGAAATGTGATTCATCTCTGTGAGTTACACCAGACCTTATGAGTCACCTTTACCTGTCACACAGGCGGTGAAGGCTCTGTGGATAGACAAGGCAATCTCAACCTCACTGCAAACTGAACTTAATAATAACCAAAACCTCTCAACTTATTATTGCAGATTAACCACAAAATTATTTTATTAAAAATACTAGCAAATATAAGTAAGGTTTTTGAATTTTATATAGGAAATTCACTGAGGAAGAGGTTTGAGGGCTTTGTAAGTACTATGAGAATGTTTGTATGTGTGTGTCTCATTGCCATGGCACCTAGCTGGTAATATGAAAACTTGCTTTATAATGGAGTTTAAATTAAAATATACTTTGCTTACAGTGTTCTTCTTTTCTTGGTTACGTGATCGGATAATTACAGGATGCAATAAGAAATGTTTGCTTTGTTTTCATGAAATGGGAACTGCTTACTGAGTGACTGCTTTTGTCCTGATGCAAAATTCAGTTTTCAGAAATTATAGGACACAGTTGGCTTCCTGAAGTAGTTAATTTCCTTAAGATATTGTTAAAACAATAATGTTTTGTGTTGCAGAAAATGTTTAAATAGCATCCAGTGCTAAGTTACTAACGATTGCTCTTTTCAGACTTCAGCATTTCATAAAACCAAAATATTGAAAAGAATCTAATCTCTCTCTCTCCCCTTGTACTGTTACAGGCACCTCATTTTCATTTCAAGAACTCTAATTCTTTTTTCTCCCCCTATCTCCTTTTGTAGTGCACTCACTGGTATGCAATTGGTGATCCCAAATTGCAGCACCTTTCAAATCTTTTTAGGTTTAACTTTGGAGATACTGGACATTGCTTAGGAGGAGACACCAGCAGCATCAGATGTTCCAATAAAATCTTAGAAGTATCAGATATAATCAAAGTTACAACACAGCCTTGTTCTGACCTTCTAATTTCTCCTTTTACCTCTGCAGAAGATGCCAGTCTTGAATGCTGACAACACCATACCCGCATTTAACAGCATCTCAATCTCTAGTTGTACTCTAGGGTTCATATTTTTCATATGTCATTTATTCCAAAAAAAACCTGCTGTGCATTCACCATTTCTACAGGAAAACAATTGGATATACAGAATAAATTGAAATCTAATTTTCCATCCTTTAGATATTCATACATATCTAACTGATTGTTGTTAGAAGCAACTGAGTTTATACTAGGTTATGTATTGAACTGGTGCATTATTTTTAAGTCAAGGGACTTTATGAAAGTGGCTTGGAAGACAACTAGGTCTTGCTGCAGGCTCCTCAGATGGAGCAGAGAGAAGCAAACCCTTTGCAGACTCATATTGCTCATAACTAACATGACCATCTTCAGAGACTTCTGCATTTTCAAGTCATTGCAATGTCTCAGTATAATTCATTGTGGAGGATACATGGAGTGTACTTACACCATAGTTCTCTTTCTCGAATCCATACTCGCTAGCTGCTCTGTTGGAAGATCCCTTCAATAAAAGCCAGGGAAACGTGTTGTTTTGTTGCTCTTGTTCTTCTTTCCTCTGCTTTGCACAGTAGAAGTTAAATTCCAAAACTGTCACCAGTGGAAGACAACCTGAAGAACAGGGAATGAATAGTGGCAAGTAAATCCCAGTTGTTTTGAGCTTAATTACTTACAAGATGACTGATCATGCAAGATCTCTCCGTTTACTGTGTATGTACGTGTGTGTGTGTGTGAACAACAAAAGAAATTAAGACAACAGTGAGTTTCTCTCCTGCAACTTTCTGCAATGGGCTACAGATAATTTTAAGCCATTTTCAAACCATTTTCAATTGCATTACCTCACAGTTCTTGATTTTATCTAAGTCACAGTGAAATGCATGTCTAATGTTATTTCCATAATGATTGCAATCTAGTGCATCTCTTTCAGGAACACTTCAACACTGTGTGCAAAAAGGTGTTTTAGATAATCTTTGGGCAAAAGCAAGGTTTACATCCTATCACAACCTAAGACTCAAAACAGGACCTAAATACTTTTCTAAGTGCTTTGAAAATGTGATTATATTATGTACCTTAAAGTAAGAAACAACTGCTTAGTGGTGCCTAGTAATTTCTGTGCTTCGTAAATGCTCTTTCTACAGACTGAGGTATTTCTGTTTCAGTTTCATTTTTCTAATGCTTCCAATGATGCAAGTTTCATTAGGAGGAGAAGTTCTGCTGGCAGAGGCACCTGTCAGGCAGCACACTAGATTTCCAGCCCTGGGGCCTTGCATTTAAATGTTGGAATGGGCTGTGAATAAGAAGCGTTTCAGTAGTTTTGTGTTAGTCAACAGTGACCTTCAGAGGTCCACTGCCCTGACATACCTGACAGCATTTGTTTATGTTCAGGTAGGTTACTGTCTAACTTGCAGAAGCATTTCCTCTCCAAAGTACAGTTCTACAAAATTCTCTGCAATTCATCATCACAGGTTGTTCTTCTTATTAAATATCTTAAAAAATAAGTCATAAAAATATTCATCCATGTTAAATCCATTATCCCCTCTAGACAGAAACCTTGAATTTGTGGAAGTCCCCAGAGAGACCTTTTTCGCCCTGAACATGGGAAGGATGAGAAAGAGGTTTCATCTCAAAGACCAGGATTGATTTCAAGGCAGAAGAGGCAATTCCAATCACTTACAGCTTAGCTCACTAACATCAGTGCTCGTCTATGAGTTAGAATATCTCTTTTTAGCTGTGTCAGGCTCAAAAATCACACTTGTCTCTCAAGAGTATGTTGTACCTGCAGGCAGGAGATTAGGTGGGATCAAGATGTGTTCAATCCCCTTCTCTGAGACAGAGTAGCCAGGAGCACAGAATCAGGGCACAAAAAAATGAGAGCCTTACTGCACAGGGAACAATTAAGGGCATCTCCAGCAACACAAATCCTTCTTTCATTGAGATGACTACTGCCCAATAAAGGAACACAGTCCTCAGGGGAGCCATTGTTAACAGGTTAAGCCAGTACACTGAAGTGTTTGTTGGAGAAGAGAAGAGCTGAACAGGAATGCTCCTTCTGCACCATATTTGCCCTCCAACAGGCAATGGGACAGATAGCAGCAAAGCCTTAAATGCCACTGCAGAGTTTTCTGGATGACAGTCATCAGGGGCTGGAGCAGCAGCAGAAGGCATTTAGGGCATACACATAGCATCCATAGCAGCAGAAAAAGGCGTATGCAGCTCAAGGATGCTCAGAATAAAAGTCAGCCCTTCACATGAGGTGACAGCACAAGGCCCACACAACTGGACTTCTTCAGAGGAATCCCATAAGAGGAATTATGTACATCTATTAGTCAAAGAAAGGTTTTTAATGATGTGGATGAATACTAGAAAAATCACAGCTATAGCCTTATGTTCCTGATGTCCAAGTTACTGCCTGTTTTCAATTCATTTTTGCCTTCTGTTGCTTGCTCACCCAAGGAAAACATGTGCAGAATAGCTGTTTGCCATGCAAACAAGCTTCTCTACAGAGGAATAAAGAAATTAACCACACAGTAAAATAAATGTTTTCCCTAGCACATAATGTCATCATCCATTTAAAAAACAACAGTGATTTATAATTTTTATAAATGTTAACTCTGTTCCTGATGTTCCCAACAGCTTTCAGTAGCAAAGAAGCAGAATATCAACATGCTTCTGTTGGATGGTTTTCCATCCATCCTTGGCTGGATGTTGAGCTGTCCCTTTATGTTTTTTTTCACAAAGGAGTGATTACCAAAGCAGAAGACTCTAATACAGGATAAATATGCATGTCATGTTCTGATACTAATTATGTGATCACAGAGATGGTAACCAAACACTCAAGTACGAGCCAGGAGACATATCTCACAGATGTTTCTGGTGATCTTGTAGCCAGCAATGTGTCAGGTTTCCTCAAGACAAAGTCTGCTTGATGAGTTAATTTGGTTTTAAAACCTTTCTTCCAAAAAAATGATTGTTATAGTCTTATTTTCCCATTATACTTTAGAAATTTGAAGCAATTTGATCATTCATATCTTCATTTCAAAGCATGTCCTCATGATCCTGTCCTTCCACCATGTTTCACTGTAAAGACTTTTAAAACACCAATACTTCTCTCATTGAAAAGGTTGACACCATGAATGGGCTAAACTTGATTATCTTGCATCAGTCCAATCAACTAAATTTAAAAAGTGAAAACAGTATTTTCCACTTTGTGCTTAATAAATTCATCAGCACAAAACCTCTTACCTCTGGACAAGAAGGTTCTGTAGAACACCAGCAGGACTCATAGCTAAGAACAAAAGAGAAGACTACTTCTTACACCCACCTTTGGCAAACGTACTCTTCAAACACAGTTTCCAACAAACACATTTGAAGTTTTGTTTCTCATAGGCTGCAATGAGGGAAAATTGAAGGAAAACACTTCCCACCCAACCCAGCTACTGTATGTTCCTTGCTCTTTCTTATGTGGAAGAATGATGGGAGCTGGGAACATCACACAGGAGTGTGAAATGCTTTCACATAGATCAGAGTAAACTCCCCACAGCTGGTAAAGAATAGAGATCCCTTTCACCTGCATTGAGATGAGTGGTGCAGAAGTTTCTTAGAACACCAGGGAGTTTCTTGCAGATTGGAGCATCAGTGCAGAGTTTATAACAATACTGCTGTCTAATGTGCATGGGAACAGTGCTTCAAACATACAGAAACAAGTGCCTTTCTATTGTTAGCAATGATTGTGACACCACAACACCAGTGTAGCTTATTTTTCAGTATTAATTTATTGCATCATATTTCTTTTTAGAATCAGCATGGCTGAGTTAGGAATAGAAAGCTCTGCAGTCAAAGGATTGTTTTACATCAGTGAAAGCCTCAGTGCCTAACCAGTTCTTTAGTATTTTATATTTAATTTTTATTTAATAAATTAAAGCTTTTTACCTGAATAGAGTACTGGGTTCACTAAGTTGCAAGAGAATTCCATCACTTCAGTCTTATTTGTGAATTTCTCTCACAAAGCTAGTTTATCAGACCTTACACCCAAGACAGAACATGGCACTGATTGTAAAGTGCTCAGACAGATGCTGGATGCTATGTTATGCATCACCTCACCGCAGCCCACAGAGCAGACAGATCATCTCCAAATTACTAAATTTTCAGATTGCTCCACTTGTGCTAGAGTGCAACCTGATCTTTAGTTCTCAAAGGAGCCAAGCATACTAGTCCCCAAAGTACTCATTCAGTGTTCTACTTTCTGCAACGTAAATGATGTCAATGGAAACCTGTAGCAAAGGTGACCAAGTCTGGGGGAGCACACCAAATCAAAAGTAATTACATCAATGCAGTAGCCAGGCTAATTTGCTTTATTTTTAAGTTGAGAAGCTAGCTAACAACTGCAAACCTCTTGTTACAAAAAGAGATCAAAAATAAATGCAGAGCAATTACTTCAGAGTGTTTCTCTCTAGTGATCACTGATCACATAAAAGATTGCTTCAGCACATCTAGTGCTTTTACTATTTTGTATATTTATTTAAAATATTTTCTATAATAAAATGTGCTTCAGCAGAAACCCTAAGATAAAGAATTTTTGGATCTTGCTTCTGTTACAAACAGATCTGTATTCTTTAAGAACTAATACCAGCTAACCTTTTTTTCAGTGCTATCTCATTGGTCTGTACTTGAGGATTTTTGTAGATTTAGTTGTCAGATATTTTCTGGGTATTTTAGTAACACTTTGTTGTTTGCTTTTATTATCCTTACTGTTCAAAATATGTTTTCTATTGTTATGGGTGTCAATGGACATTGAGCTTTTCAAGAGGAAGAAAAAATAATGTCCAGTTGTCTTAATTGTCTGCATCAGTGCTGTGCACCCTTTGAAGTTCAGTCGCATGTACAAAGCTGAGTAAGATCATTTGAACCATACAAATACTAGTGCAACATTCATGGCAGCAAGATTCCTTCAAAATAAGATGAAAATCAGCCTTCTTCTACAATAACATGTATTGTAAGACTATACACTGAAAGCTAACCAAATACACTGTGCATATAGATTGTAAGTAAAATGAGCTTTAAGGTCAGTCAGCTACCTGAAAGATGTAAGAGATTGAAATGGAACAGACAGCAACTCTGTAGTGTTCAGGGATGAAAGCCTTTGTGACTACGGTCTGTGGCTAAAGAGTACACATTTTGTGCTCTAAAAACACAAAAAATAGGTTAAAGCTATTCATCTTGCAGACTGGCAAAATTACCAGCCTAAGCAAGAAATCCACTCTCATGAAATATTTTTGGAGAAGTAATGTTTCCTCTGAACTCTACTGACCTGGAGCAAATATAACACAGGAACTGCTGGTTAGGTTGACCACCCTGCTCCTTTGAGTTGTGATGTTGCCAATAAAACTTAAAGACAAGCACTTGGGTTTAAAGGCCACCGAACACATTATTAAATGGAACGTAAACAAGGTCAGCAGATCTTGCTGCTCCTTGAAATTACATTTGTGCTGTAAGAAAGGCCAGGAAGGTGCCCTAAGCACAGACCTCATTGATTTGACTCATAGAATATGTCCATAACAGTAAACTGCTCCCTGAAACCAGAGGCTACAGCGGACTTCTCATCCACACACCTGCATTCCCAGTCCCCCACCCCTCTCAAAAAAAGAAAAGCGTGAGAAAATGGCTGTGGGAACGTGCCCCACCCAGTGATAACCCATGGATTATGCTAATTGGCTGCAAAAGTCACACCTGCACAGCACTGAAATGACAACAGGGGCAGGATGACAACGTATTAGCACACAGGATCAGTGCTAGAGTCCATACCTGTACTTCAGCCTTGCTCAGTGTATCGGTGTCTCTGAAGCATACACACTACGTGAGGTAGTGTATTGCTGCAAATGGAACATAAGGCCTTTAACTCACAGACTCCAGATCAAAACAGCTCCAACAGTCTGGACCAGGCTGCATGTCTGTGTATGTCGTATGTTTCTGTTTAGTTTTTACAGTGTATGTGTGCAGGGAGCCAGCACTGACCAGCCATTCATCTGCTGCTCCGAGGGGATGGAAGGCACAGCCCAGCTCCAAGCAGTCTGGGAGAAAACATGCTAGAGATTACCAAAGCCATGAGAAGAAAAACAGTTAAATCAGGAGACAATTAAAAGGGATAGAGAGGAAAAAATGTCTTTACAGAAAGGGTTGCCAAGCCCTAGGGATGCTGAGGCAGGTGATGAAGTCACCATCCCTGGAGTATTTCACATACATGTAGATGTGGCTCTTAGGGACACGGTTTAGCAGTAACCTGGTAGTGCTGGGTTAACAGTTGGATGTGATGATCTTAAAGATCTTTTCAGACATGAACACTTCTGTGATTCTCTCACCCAGTAATAGGATCTTTGTAATAATATCTTCAATGGTCCAAATCAGAAAGAGTTTCTTATCTTTATAATTTTTTAATAGTTTAAAAAGGATCCTTTGTTCAGTCTGAGAAACTTTTTTACAAATATCAACCTAACTCATATTTAAAACTTCAGCCAAAACAGTGCCTAGAAACAAGTACAAAAATAGAACTCCTCCGTGGTGATGTTTACAAGCCCTGTGCCTGAAAGAGACCCGTGCAGTTCTGGGAGGGCTGGTGCCCACACTGTGCAAAGACCGGAGGAGGCAGCATGGGCCAGAAACGCGACAGGTGTAAGTGATGCCCTGCAGTGCTAAAGATAGTCCCCAGGACATGTTTCATTGACGTGAGGCATGAGGCATGTCTAAAACTTTTGAGTCATTTGTGTGAGACTAGGGACCTGCTAGTTATGTAATTAGCAATGCAGTTCATAAGCTACTGGTGCTGTTCCTCCTGTAGTGAAATTTTGCTTCATGTTCTTTGCATTTTCCATGCATTTTTTGTCAAGTAACAACTGCCAGTACTAGAAGGTCCCCCTCAGGTGTTCTGAAATGCAGTCTGACAACTGAGCTTACAACACTCAGCAGTTCTCAAGGCTGCCTTGCCCAAACACTCTGGTTTTAGGATTTCACAAGGCAGCGAAGTCATCAGGATAGATGAGCACAACATGACAAATGTATCCCCAAACAGCTTCTCAGGAGAGACACCAACATATCTTCCTGACCTTCATCCTTGGAATGAATGAAGACTATTCAGATTGGAACACCAGTGTCTTTTCTTACTTATCTTCCAACACTCCTGTCTATCCTGCAGCTGAATGGGTTATAACCACTCCATCTCTCCAGGGCCCTTACAGCTACCCTGCAGAAACCATTCAAATACAGCACTTGGAGGGACTAGGGAAGCTGTTGTATTGGGAGTCACTATCTATCAGGTTTCCTAGTTGTTTCATAGAAGTTAGAATTACCCTGATCAGAGAGCTGTGGAATAAATCAGCAAAAGTTCTGGGGTTCACAGGAAAGGACACTACCTCACTGAGTGACTGCAGTTATTATTGCCAATAGTCTTTCAAGGGCTCTCACATTAATATTGTACCATGGCAAGTAATCTAAAGGACCTCTCAGGATGATCATTCCAACAACAGAAAGACACATAAAAGTATCCCAAAATGCAGTCATAGAATCATTAGGGATTGGAAGGGACCTCGAAAGACCATCTAGTCCAATCCCCCTGCCACAGCAGGATCACCTAGGCCAAGTCACACAGGAACACATCCAGGCGGCTCTTAAACTTCTGCAGAGAAGGAGACTCCACAACTCCCCTGGACAGCCCATTGCAGTGCTCTGTTACCTTCATTGTGAAGAAGTTCCATCTCATATTTATGTGGAGCCTGCTATGTTCCAGCTTACACCCTTTGCCCCTCATCCTACCCCTAGACAACATTAAGAAGAGCCTGACTCCATCCTTCTGACACTCACCCTTCAAATATTTACAGACATTAATAGATGATGGCAGAGGGGTGGATGTGGTCTACCTTGACTTCGATAAGGCCTTTGACAGAGTCTTCCACCACAGCATCCTCACAGCCACTCTGAGGCTGTGTGGTCTAGATGATTGAGTAGTGAGGCAGTTAGTGAACTGGCTGCAGGATAGAAGCCAGAGAGTGGTGGTCAATGGGACAGAGTTTAGTTTGGGCTTGTATCTAGTGGAGTGCCCCAGGGGTCGGTGCTGGGACCAGTCCTGTTCAATCTATTCTCCCTTAGTATGTGCAGGTGCATCCCCATCTGGGCCCATGGATTTGTGTACATCCACTTTGCTCAACTTATCCCTAACCCAGTCCTCATCAACCAGGACAGGCTCCTCTCTTGCCTCCACTTCCTCTGGGCCTCAGCAGTCTGGGGTTTGATAGCAAGACAGCCTCCAGAAGTATAGACAGAGGCAAAGAAGGTGTTCAGTATCTCTGCTTTCTTGGTATCCTCTGATTCCAGGGCACCCACCCCATTCAGCAGGGGCCCTACGCTGCCCCTAGCTTTAGTTTTACCTGCAGTGTATTTGAAGAAGCCCTTTTTGTTGTCTTTGACCTCTCTTGCCAGGTTTAATTCCAAGGAGGCCTTGGTTTTCCTAGTTGCCTCCCTACATTCTCTCACCAGAGACTTATAATCACCCCAAGTGGCCATCCTCTCCTTCCATGAACTACAGGCTTTCTTCTTCTTCAGTTTGCCCAGCAGCTCCCTGTTTCACCACGCAGGTCTTCTGGCTCCCTTCCTTGACTTCCTACCTGTTGGAATGCTCTGATATTGAGCTTCAAATAAGTGGTCTTTGAATGTTAACCAGATATCCTGACCTCGTTTACCTGCCAGTACCCTGTCCCATGCATGTCCTGAAATGAAGTATCAGTCTGTTGGATTGCTCTGATAGAGGAGAACTGGCTGATATCCTTGATGCTGGGTTTCCATTCCCGTAGAGCTGCATAAGAGCCTACTGCAGCCTCAAACATCTTCTGAATGCAGGTCGACTGCACTGTAGCACCTTTGCGACCAGTAATTTTCTGTGTAGTTTTGAGCAAACTGTGATTTTTTTTTTCCTTGGTTGGCTGTTCTCAACTGAAAAATTGTTTTAGAGATTCTGAACAATGACACAGCCCTTGGGAGAAAAGCGTCTCTGCTTTAGCCATCCGGCAGACACCATGAATGATTGCACCCCAGCATCAAACATAATGAGATTTCTACAGAAATGAGTGACATCTGCACAGCACTCAGGTCCTGGCTGACTGTCACACATTTGTCACGACTGAGGTTTTTGTCCTTTGTTCATCTGCTTTCAGGAACGCCTGCTGTTGGCAATGGAAATGCTTTTTAGCACTCATCCTGCAGACTGCGTAAGAGCACACAGCTCAGAGAGCACAATGACACACTGTCACGCCCAGGAATGAATTTAAAAGGCTTAAAAAACAAGAGAGAATTCCAACAACAAAATACATTGAGAATTTAGCAGGAGATATCTACATAAACACATTTTATGTTCTTTAATGTAAGCAAGACGTTGTTTGTTTGCCTATAATGAAGTGGCTAGAAAGTCTTTAACACTATTCAACGTACACGAGAGAAATATTGTCATAAAGTGCTCAAATATTTCTCTTTAATTTTGTTTGTGCTTGGGACCCTGGTATAATTCTGGGCCTAGGGCTCCAACCCAGTAAAAGCATATGATTGTATCAAGATCCAAGCTTTCCTTTAAACTTCCCCTCGTGGCTACAAATAAAAATTTCACTAGTATTTTCCTACATCAACAGATAGCCTGAAACAATAGATGATGGAGGTTGAAGATCACTCTCTTTTATTAAATAAGCCGCAGGACTTGCTATTCTGAGATAAAGGTCTGACCTGGTGCTTCCCATCAAAGCAAAGCAAACACTTGGCAGGAAGGCAGGAGAGCAGAAGACATATCTTCTGTTTTCTCCCAGGAAGACAAACAAGACCTTCCAGCTGCAAATGAAGATGTGATTCTAGAGGAATCACAGTGTGTCCAAGGGGTGGCACCACCCTACCCCAGTGCTGTTTGTGACTCCATGAAAGGCACTGAAAACCTGCCTGGACGTGTTCCTGTGTGACTGGATCTAGGTGATCCTGCTGTAGCAGGGGGATTGGACTAGATGATCTTTCGAGGCCCCTTCCAATCACTAATGTTCTGTCATTTTGTGAAAACACTGAGGTCAGACCCTGCCAACCAGGCAGAGTAGGGAAGAGGAGAGATTCCCAGGGCTTTTGCTGCTCTCCACCCACAAAAGTGGAAAACATTGTTCTTCTCTTAGCCCAGAACTGTACCCTGGGCTCACAAGGCTGCAGTGTGTCAGGGAGACCTTCCCCTTCCACCATACTTCCACAATATAATCTTTACTGAACTTCTTCCATTTCTGGAATGGAATTAATTGCATGCTTTGAACTTCAAAGGTTCAATTGTCTTTTTTTCTTGCAATTATTTGTAAATGCCATATTTTTCCAGCACTCAATGTCAATCAGTTGCTTGTAGATCATTGCCAAGCAAACAGAGGCAAGTGAATAGCATAAATTACTTTCTCGTTTATAGAATTCAATGTCTTTTTCACTGTGAAGCTACTGAACTCAAATATTGCAAAACTCTGATCACATTGTTGTCATAGCTCACTTAAACATGCTTTTATCAAAGGCATATCACAGGGAATGTAAAGCTGTTTGCACCTGCAGATGACAAAACCCAAAAAATGATAGCAACTAAAAATATTTCAGTTGATGGGGTTGTTTGGCTTTTCACATACAGATGAATTGGTCTGTAGTAAGGGCTGAGGATTCCAGCCAGCAAAAGGTCTGATTGCATGAAATAGAACTGAAATGTAAAAATGATGAGTTTGGAAATGCAGAAATCCTGGCTGCAAGTGCCACTTCCAATGGAGGTGCCAGACCCTGATTGGCAGGTGCTGAGCACTGACAGCTCAGTAGGTGAGAGCACACCGCTGACCGCATGGGACTGGAGGTGTCCAAAGGACCTGCTTCACCAGGGCTCATGACACATGGGAGCAGCACCGGGAACTTGCCAAAGTGTAGCAGTAATTGCTTTGTGTTGTTCAGAAAGTCCTGTTGCAGAAAGAACAGTAGGGTTGTTTCCACCATCACTGGGTGACAGAGCACGGGAACAGGCTGCTCCGTGTCTTGTGGAGTCTCCTTTTCCAGGAATATTCAAAACCCACCTGGATGTGTCCTTGTCAAGGAAGGGTTGGACCAAGTGATGTACAGAGGTGCCTCTCAATCTCTAAAGTTCTGTGATTCATGTTCCTGCAATTTTATTTTGGGAGAATGTGTCCAGTAGTGCATTTCTGATTTCACACTTTGTCTGTGTAGGAACAAAAGCCAAGATAGACAAGAATCAGAAGGGTCTTAGATGTCAACAGAATCCACATTAGTAGTAAAAAAATAAAGCAATAAATAATATTAGTATTTTTTTAAGTCTATAGGCCTGTCCTTCAGGACTTAACATAAACTTTTAACTATAAGAATCTACGAGAGGTATGTTTATTCTGCACTTACCCATGACTGAGATGCACATTGTGCCTTAAGCATCTGTGTACAATGCCTGTGGAAAAGGATCCTGAACCAGAAGATACTTGCCTCTGGCTTATTTTAGCAAGTGCAAATGGACAAAGTTTTCAAACCCAGTAATAATAACATCAGGGAGAGTTAAAGAAGAAAATCAGGGGTGGGAGTGGGACATCATAGCCACATTTTTCCTTGCAAGGTCGTGTTTGCTATCAGTTATCTCACTTACGGTATCAGTCACGCAGCCTGTACCAATGTCCTGCTTTGGTGCAGCTGAGTCAAATAAATACTCCTTTCATTTCCCGTGTTTTGTGGGGGTTTGTTTCTTTTTAATAGAACCACAGTAATTATTGACTTTCAAAATATTCTGTTTGGGTTTTTTTTTGTTGTTAACAGCTTTCAGCCAAACAGTTAATGGACTTCCAGCAGGGCAGGAATGCACATGGTTTCCCTGAAAGAGTGACTTCCAGAAAAAGGGTTCCAGATTCAGCTATTAGTAACGTTCTTGTTCCTGAAGAAGCACAATCACCTGTGCTTCTTTCTGGTCCTATTTGTCTTTCATTATGACAAGTCTCATGCAAAAAGAAGAAGTGATTAGGACTGTTCAGTCTAGCCTGGACGCTTCTCAACGTTGTTTTTTTCTCCTTTAATTTTAGGTTCTGAACAATTATTAAAGAAGAGTCTTTTTTTAATACATTTCTATTTCTAGTTCTTCCACTGTCATTCTGACAAGTTGATATGCACCCACACAGCCAGTGAAACAATCATAATGTACCATGAGAAATCATTGAAATGAGATATGTCTCCTTGATGTAGCAGGGTGCCTCTTAACCCTTGTATTTCATGGATGTTTAACTCCACTGGGTCCCCACAGAATGCATCTCCTGTATTATTGCTGCTCATCCGTGGTGATGGTGTGGTCTGTTTGATTATTCCACTTTATTTCTAGGTCCTCCTGGTCCCCCAGGTGTTGTAATAGTTGAGGAAATTACAGACACCACAGCAACACTCTCCTGGAGTCCTGGGGCAGACAATCACAGCCCTATCTCCCTCTACAACCTGCAAGCACGCAGTCCATTTTCTCTTGGCTGGCAGACCGTAAAAACAGGTGAGGAAAACTTTCAAACAGCGCAAGTAGACTGTTCAAAACTTCTGCTCGTCACCATAATAACCACCGGCAATTGCAGCAGCAGACACTCATAAGAGAACAAGGATAAATTAAAAACACTGATTTATTTTTTCCTTTTTCATTTCTTTCACGTTACTTAGCAACAGCTCTGAAAGGACAACACAAAGACACCCGCTATGATGCATCTGTGAATAAGCAGAAAGCTCTCCCCTTTATCCTTTAATCTGTGTCTTTTCAGGAGTACCACAGGGCTAAAAATCTTTCTGTCAGTTCTGATGTGTTAGATCCTTGATGCCTTCCATTTCTAATGGCCACACTGTGTCACAAAGTCCACCTGCCATTGAGATACTGCACACAAGCTTCACATTGCCGAGCGACTTACGCGTTTCTTTTCTCTCTACAGTTCCAGATGTGATAAGTGGTGACATGGAGTCTGCTATGGCTGTTGAACTGAATCCTTGGGTGGAGTATGAGTTCAGAGTGGTAGCAACCAACAAAATTGGGACTGGAGACCCAAGTGCACCATCGCGAGTGATTAGAACCAATGAAGCAGGTAAGAAGACGATAAAAAGTTCAATTTTTCATGACTACTAGAAACAACTATTGTCATTTAATAATTTACTTTCTTTCTACACACATCTGTGTGTTCAGTCATCACTGTTTCAGGCTAATATTCCTTGTAATAGGGATGGAACTATGGGAGCCCAGGAAAATATTCTGTACCCTTTTTGGATCATTTGAAAATGTCTCAGGAAGTTTGGAGTCATTGACAGCAACACACAGAATGAAGAGAGATAAAGGACTGAGACTCAAGAAAAATTGCTGGGCAGCTAGAGAGGCACACTTGAAGAGTCAGAAAGAGACTTGTTTCAAGGGTTCAAACACAGCATCATGAGAGAAGTGCTTATGGACAGGTTTTCAGATCATTCTTAGTTATTCTTTGTTATTTAGGAGGCCAAGATAATTTGGAGTTTGTTTTCATGTTTCTTCAGCTGACTAATTTGTGAGTGGTCTATTAATCACACGGAACAGCAAATTGTCAAATTCAAAGATTCCACTTGAATCTGAAAGTATAACTGATTTTGTAGCTGGAAATGTTCTGGATGAATGCAGCAGATGTGCTGCACTCTGTCTTCTCATTAAGGAAGATTACAGGAATTACAAGTGGCAAAGCCAAAACGTGTCCGCCTCTCTCATTCTGAGATAAAATTCTTGTGTTTTAGATATGTTAATCTTGTCTCTCAGCACCATAGTTCAGCAGTCTGTGCATATAACAACCATAAACATGGGCAGCAAAATATTCTAGTTGATTTTCTTAGAATCACAGAATATTTAGGGCTGGCGAGGATCTCAGGAGGCTTCTTAAAATGACTCCACAGCAGGTTCTCAGGGTTTTGTCCAATGAAGTTTTCAAATCCACCAAGGAGTGAGGCTTGACAGCAGTTAATAAATGTCATTGTTATTTTGCTTTCAAATTATCCAGCCAGAAGTCCTCCCAGTTCAACTTATGTCCCCTCTAAGCTCTCCCCATGGGCAGGAGACACTGTTAGAGCCCCCAGAGACCTCTCTGGCTCCAGGATGAACAAGCCTATCTTGTCTAGCCTCCCTCACATCTCCATCTCCACTATCCCAGTAGCTTCCCTTGAACTTGTCTTTCCCTTGAGTTTGTCTTTCTCACTGTGGCACCCAAACCAGGACGTGCTGTTTCTAACGAGGACTAAGAAAACTATCTTCAGTTGCAATGAGACACTTACCTTTTTCTGCTTGAACTCACCGTGTAGTTGCTTGCTGACACCAAATTTCAGCGCGCAATCACAGAACTGCACTGAACAGATCAGATTCCCAGTCGAGCGTGTGGAAGAGTGCTTCACATGTCAACTCTCCCACTTACCTTCTACATGAAGTTTCAGATGCTGCCGCTTTTGTACAGTTATAAAATGAGGAAAAGGAAATTAAATAAGAACCAGCTACTTTCATCTCAAATGATTTTTTAAAAAACCCCTTATTTCACCATCACTATTCTTTCCTTGATGTTAGACCATATTGGCTTGGCAATGGAAATTCTGCTAGACCCAAGTGTTTGAAGGGCTCCTCTAGCTATTCAGGTGAGAACACACAGACATTCTAGAGCTGATCCTGTAAAGTGCTGCACCCCTGGGGTTATGTTCCTACAGAATGCATTCCCCCTCTTTGAAAGGATGATATAGGATTTTCATCAAGCAGATGTAGTTACACTCTGAGTGAATATTTTTCTCACAAGCTGAAGTTTGTAAATGTTTAGATTTCAAGTAGCTCTCACATTTTTAAGGTCCTTTCCTCTTCTTTCCCAGTGTTTACCAAACAAAGGCTGCGTTTACTAAAACACTAAAACTGAACAACTCTGGTGACAGTACTTTTCGTTCACAGGTACTATCACTACTCCTTGCAAAAATCATTGCAAGTTTACTTCTGTAAAACTGACTTGATGATCGTAACGATGATCAGTAAAAGAATAATAGTGGGACAGTCAAACAGACAGTGTCTGCTGTATTTCCTCACCCTGAACGATACTAATTTCAGAGCAGTGCTCCATTACTCTCATAGCAACTTTTGTTGGAATGGACAATATCATCATTTTCTGGCACATCAAACCTCTAACCAGCTGCTGTGTCTGTGTCACTGCTAGCCTGGGTACACATTTTACAGGTCCACAAGGTGAAAAAGCCAGTAACATGAACTGAGACCTGTCTGGCACCGCACTAAAGCAGCCAGGCATTTGTAGCCTGGGGGCAAAGCATCAGTTACATTATCTATTCATGGGGAAACATGGGGAGAGAGAAATTAAATAGAATCAAACTTTACCCTGCTGATCAGGCATGCCAACCTGATTTTATGAGGTAGCAATGTAATGGACTCCATCAGTAGCAGGTTGTACACAGGCTTTATGTGTAATAAGTCTTATTTTTCATTAAGTTGTCTTTATTGTCAGGTAGAAGTTCTTCACAGTGTAGCAAGCAGCGCCTTTGTGACAGGAAGTTACCTGCTTTAAACTTGTTTTGGCTTTGTCCTATTTGTTATTTGTATAAATGCTGCAGCTTTCCCATTATTATAGCTATTTTGATCTAGAAAGCATAGCCTCCTGTTTATGTGACATCTGAGAGGGCTACGTGAGCTGCTACAGCCTTTTTCCATAAGTAAGAGCAAGAGGAGGAGTCTGTACTCAGTGACTACCAGGTATCTTTACAACAAGTAGACTACTAGCACATAATTTTACAGGCTCAAACTAATATGCAGAATATATTGAGAAAGGATCCAAATGTATGTGCTACTAAAAGACATAACAGAAAATCAAAGAAACGGGTTCTCTGGCATGTGTGCCACACCATTCGAGATGTCACAGCTGTATGTGATGTTCTGGAATCTATTCATAGCCCCACAGCCATGCACGACACTCATCAGTGAATGAAACTGAATTTTACCTCCTACTAAATTACAAATACCTTTATATTTGTGCAAAAAATGAGAAGAACAGACATGTAGGTCCTAGGAGCCATCCTTGGTTTTGGACAGTCAAATAGAGTCTATCATCTGCTTCTGATATGTTGGCATGTTTTACATTTAATTCCTCAACATGTTGTATAATCCCAAGGACTGCCCTAAGTTTGAAGCCAAAGAGTGATTTATTTTCCTGTAAATGACATTCTCTAATTTTGCTAAAGGAGATCTGTTCATAGAATCATAGAATCACAGAATCATAGAATCATAAAATCATTGGGGATTGGAAAGGGACCTCGAAAGAACATCCAGTCCAACCCCCCTGCCACACAGGATCACCTAGACCAAGTCATACAGTCAGTCAGGGTTAGAAGGGACCACAGGATCATCCAGTTCCAACTCCCCTACCATGGGCAGGGACACCCCACCCTAGATCAGGCTGGCCAGAACCTCATCCAGCCCGGCCTTAAACACCTCCAAGGACGGGGCTTCCACCACCTTTCTGGTGCCTGGTCTTTGCCAAGAAGGATGGTTCACACAGAGGTGTGTGAGTTGATGCAAACACAGAAACAACAGATGCAGGCAGGCAGTCATGAACAGGCTGCCCACACAGCCGTTGACACCGTGCAAATTCCCACCTCATATTTGCAGGACATTAGGGACCTCCAAAGATCACCCAGTCCACCCCCCCCGCCACAGCAGAATCACCCAGACCAAGTTGCCCATACAGTCCTGAGCTTTTTGCCTAGTTGGGGGTGTATTTATTCAGAAGAAACAACATGGGATTTCTCAGTTTTGATAAATACTAAAGAAAAGAGGCACATGGGTGATGTATCCAGGAGCCAGTTTTAGTACCATCCTTGCATCTTTGGTGCGAGTGTCACTGCCAAAAAATGACAGATTAAAGACCAGGAAGTCACTGATTACTGGTAATAAACATAGGCTACAACTGAGTGAATTCAGATATAACACTGAAGTAAGGGTGATGCTGCTAAACAGGTTGTTAATATAATAATTATGTTAATAATATAATATAATAATTATTAACATTATGCAATTATTAAATTATAGAGCATAATGTAACATACTGTAATATAATATTATATAATTCTTTTAATAGTTGTCTTCACTTAACAGTTAGTCGCTCCAAACTGTCCCTCTCCAACTGTACAATCTGCCTTAGTGCAGTGCAGATGAAATTTATTCCTTTGACATATTTATTCTTTAGTGGTTATTTATTTGTGAGAATTTCACTGTGTTTGTGCAAAAGAAATTAATTGTTTTGACAGCTTTATTCTTTTAATGTTTATTCATTTAAATAGGTCCTCAGTCTGTAAAGCTGTTAACAAGCAAACCCTAGAAAGAGGATGGCTCAGGTTAAATAAGTTCTTCCTGTTGAATTCTTCAAAGGAGTACATCATACTCTCATCAGGAATGGGGCACCTACATAAAAACTTCATTTATCTTTATAACTTAAACCATAAATGTCTTAGAAAGGCAAGAGAAAAATGGACCCCAAACCAGGTTTAAATATGCTCCATTAGAGATGGCATCATAATTTTTGAGTGTTAATTAACTGGCAGATGATCCTTCTCCCACATCTTCTCACAGTAAAACATTCATCCCAGTGTTACACAGTGATTGGGGGGGGGGTTGATTAGTTGTAAGGAGTTTTGATAAAATTTAGGACTTAGAGGAAGGGAAGGAGAGAAGGAAGGGAGGAAGGAAGGGAGGGATCGAAGGAAGGAGCAAGGTAAGAAGAGAAGGAGGGAAGGAAGGGAAGGAGGCAGGGAAGGAAGGGAGGGAAGGAAGGGAGGGAGGGATGGAAGGAAGGCAGGAAGGCCAGGAGGGAGGAGGGAGGAAGTCATTTTAGGAGTGTCATTAGAGTCACTAAGTAAGATGAGCAAAGCTATGCAATAAAGATTTCTAGAGCTGTACAAAATACAAGACCCCAATTCACACTGATGATGACAGGTGTAACTTCCTTTAAACAACTTCACCAGCTTCTCATTTGTTCTTTTAAAAGGACAATGACGGTTTCAGTGGTTTGAGCTTACC
This sequence comes from Rhinopomastus cyanomelas, assembly GCA_013400115.1. Taxonomy (NCBI): domain Eukaryota; kingdom Metazoa; phylum Chordata; class Aves; order Bucerotiformes; family Rhinopomastidae; genus Rhinopomastus; species Rhinopomastus cyanomelas. The sequence continues at coordinate 72,296 of VXBP01000353.1, forward strand.
AGCTCAACTGTGGAATTCTCTGAAATGAAACTTGAGCAAATTTTCTTTCCCACAGAGTGCTATGTTTGTTATTTCTCTTCTGATTTAACAGCCTCATGTCTTCTGTAGCAAGTTATTACTATGGGGAAAACTTCAATAACGTGAACATTGTGTTTTGGCTTTGTTTTTGTTGGTTTTTGTCTTTTTGCTCACAGTTCCAAAGACACCTCCAGCTAATGTAAGTGGCAGAAGTGGAAGGCGACATGAATTAGTCATAGCATGGGAGGTAAGGGACTTTTCTGATTAAAGGTTTTGTTTCATGTTTACTTCTTTGAGGGCAAAGGAGAGAGCACTACACTGGAGTTTTCTTGAAGCAAATCTTGGCAAGACATAAACACAGAATCCTGTTCTTTAAATATGTTCTGAAGGTTCAAATAATGTGCATTTTCCCGTGGCTTGAGTAGGGGACATGGCAGCAGCTCCAAAACTGTGTTAAGTCATAAGTCTTTTCTTTCTGTTTGAATTGATTTGATTTTTCTGACTCTTATGTAAATGCTACACCAGGTGAAATATCAGCTAACACAAGGAAAGCCTGGTCACATCTTAAAACTTAAATGAAAAGCTTTTTTTTTTGTTACAAATTTCATAAAAATATAAAAAATAAAGACCTGAAAAAGACCTTTATTTTGGTAAAGTATTTGTGATACAAGACAGATTTTTGAATGTGCCAGCAGACAATTGGAAGAGGGCAAGTTGCTTCTGGTACTCATAAATAACACAGTAGAACACAGGCTATTCTGGATAAGCTTTCAAAACTTGTAGATCAGATTCACTATATATATAGATATATATATATATAAAGAAAAATCCCATCAAATAAAGGCACAAGGTATCAATGCCAAAAGTTCTAATCTAGCCATTTCAAGGAGAGATTTCGATAATAAGAAATACACAGAATTCTGACAACTTAAAATGACAAATTTGATGAATTGGATATCTTCTGTTTTATGCATCTGCCTTCTCCAACACCAGCTACCTGGGACAGCTGAGACAGCTGATTTCACTTTGCTTTACAATCTATAGCTGTAAATAGCAGCATCTCTCCTATTGGGAGAGAATTTGCTAAATGACAAACAAAAAGCATCAGGTGACTGGAACTGTGCCTGGTGAACACTGGGCTAATCCCAGTCCCTAACATGCCACATGAGTATGTAGAGTTCACATTAAGTGTCTATTTCTGGCTTTTTCCACAGTAACTCTCTACTGAACACTCCACAAGTATTGCAAAGACATGCAAAGCTCCCTCTTCCCAAATCAAATCACTAGGTTACAAAGACTGTCTTGTTTTCACCACTTCTGCCTTTGGGGTTGTGACTGGTGGTTTCATTGGATGCACGGTGCACAGCTTCAGGAAGATGGGTAGAAAATACTCTCTGAAAGTTAGGTACTTGATGAGGAGACATTGACTTGCAACGTGGATTTTCATGCTCATTAGCCGCAGATCTAAGACAGACACTTTAATACAGGGAGATAAGACAACCATTTCTGAGTGTTCCACAGAATGTTACAGGTTGGAAGGGACCTCGAAAGATCATCTAAGTCCAACCCCCTAACATCACGTTAAGCCTAATATGATGACACCTGTTAAACATGACCCAGGTCCTAAACTACCCCATTGATGTGGTAAGAAAAGTAGGCAGTAAATTAACATGAAAACTTCCATTCCCTCAGCTGGACACCTAAGATTTTGGGTTTTGTGGTGCTCAGCCTCTCAGTAGAAATCCCTTTGCTGACTGCCTGCGTATGGCAGGTGTGTCCCAATTTAAATAGCTAATTTCACAGATCCTTTGAGAACATAAAAAAACAAAATGTGATTTTTTTTTTTTCCACTAACACTCAGTTTGAGAGTTAGAACAAATAGATCTAGTATGTTATAGCCTAAGCCTCAAACTGAACTCTAGATTTGAGTTCATAATAGTCCGATGCATTCCATTTGGAGGCAGAAAGTAGACAGGCTGGCACCTAAAACCCAGAGGAGTCCCACTGTAGCCTTACTTGCTTCACACTTCAAAAGCCTTTCACAATATGTTGCTCTGTATTTGTAAAAAGGCTTTTCCACTAACAGACCACTAGCTAAAGCATGAACCACAAAGCAAGAGATACAGAAGAAAACAAATTTCCTCAGCACAGAGCCATGACCTAACCATGTTGATTAGCTGAAGCAGCTCTCTTACAAGCTTCCTCTTCAGATAAAGCTGTCCCTATGTTTTCACAGTCTTGATGAGTACGATCCTATAATGCAACAGTAAGAGCAGCAGCCAGGTTATGGACAGCCTCTGAGTGACTGCTTTCTAATTCACAAAACCATGTCTGATCATTACATGAACTTTATTTTTCAGCCAGTGTCGGAAGAGTTCCAGAACGGAGAAGGATTTGGGTATATTGTAGCTTTCAGACCCAATGGAACACGTGGATGGAAGGAAAAAATGGTGACATCTTCAGATGCTTCAAAGTTTATCTACAGAGACGAAAGCGTGCCACCTCTGACTCCTTTCGAGGTGAAAGTTGGTGTTTACAACAACAAAGGAGATGGTCCCTTCAGCCCTATCGTGGTCATCTGCTCAGCTGAAGGAGGTCAGTTCAACATGACCTTGTATATTAGCAATAATGTTTAGATATGTTTGTATAATGTGTCCTATCACACACTGCTTCTTCAGGCTTAAATGAAGGGACATCCCTAATGTAAAATCTGTAGTCTCAACATTAAGCTGGGCTTCTCCAACAATGAGCAAAGGCTTTTACTTTCTAATGTGTCTTCTTAAGAGACTAAAATAAGCAGCTTGGTAGGTGCTGTTAGGTAAGATGGTCCCCTCTACAGCACAACTGACTGTCCTCTGATTTATATCTCCTTTATTTATGACTCCTTTATATAAAAGTGTTCTTGACTGGGGCAAATGATGTCTAGGGTCCCTTCCAACTCAAGCTGTTCTGTGATTCTACAATGACACAAAGTTGAAGGAAAGAAAAATCCTGACTAGTTACTGATGTTTTAAGACATTTCTGCTCCTTCATTGGCCTTTTGACTTCTGATGTTACTTACTCCAGAAAAATAGTGGTATAAATGTCATTCTAGAACATACTGAAAAAAGCATTTGTGTCCATACAGAACAAAATTGTAAAGGAAGTATATGCTGAAAATAAAGCAATGAACACAAGCAGTGTTAAGCACTCTTTGGTTTAATACTTTGGAGACTTCTCCTGTTGACTGTACTTCACTTAAATACCAAAGGGCTAAGAATACTGAGGCTGCTAATACAAGCTTTCAGTATGAGGGAAATTCTGTGCAATCTCTAAGTGAGGTTTTATTTCACTAGAAAAGGAAAACTGAGAAAAATCATAAATGTAACCATCAAGAAGGAAATATGGGAGCATACAGGTATGACTGCATGAGATGGAAAAAGCTGTGCCAATAGGACTGGTGACCAGGTGGGCTTGCTTTAGCAAACATGACTAGACAAAGAATGAGTTCTACAGGAAAGACCAACCTAAAAGTAAAAATGGTTGAATGTCATAGCATGTTGATGATGTGATAACGTGTCAGCAAACACAAGACCAGAGCCTGGATTAAACAGAATATTTTTGGGTTTCATGTTATTTCAGAAACAGTTAATTAGAGGAACTGTGACTCCAGCTAGAGTTCAGTTGCTAATTGCCTTCATCAATTAAGATGCTAAGGAAGGTTTTTCTAATTTTAGATAAATATTATGGGACAGTGTTATTTATGAGATAATTTAGCTGCTCAGGGTAGTTTGGATACTAAATACGACTAATGACCTTCTTTTCTGACTGTGGTAATTAGCATATTCTTTATTCAGTGCTAACTGAGAAGAAGTAATGGCACTATACTCTTGTTTTGATCAATGATTAAGACACTGTAGAGAAGATGATCATAACAAACAACAGAGGAACAAATCATCATTAAATAACAGAAAATTATTTAATAAGCTGAAATTACTGTTGAGACTAAAAATGAACATGTTTTTAAATGTCTCTGAGCCAAAGGTACAAAATCTACTGGAAGTTGGTACTACAAGAAATGGTACATTTCTAAGGCAACGCATTACAACGGAGGATCCAGAGAGGTATATGCTAAAGATATTCAGAGAATGAGTAGAAACTTGAAGAGTTTGGGGGTTTTTCCTAGTAAAAAAGTCCAAGAGTGGATAAGAAATTACTAGTGACAGTGAAGAGCTTTCAGAGATAACAGACAATGATGCAACATCATTTTTTGTAGTAAATAGAACAACCAAGACTGTATCCTTGAAGCCAACTGGACAAAAGTTTTCACACCTGAACACTGTCACTCTGCAGACTACCCTGCATCCATACACCTCCTAGCCAGGTACTTCATGTTCATTTGGAGCAGCACTGATTGGCCAGAGCCAACACATCACCACAAATAATGTCAACCCTTTAATACTGGGGGTAACTCTATGTCCACGCTCAGACTTTGTCTCACTGTCACAGAATCACAGAACATTAGGGCTTGGAAAGGACCTCAAAAGGTCATCTAGTCCCGTCCCTGTTTAGTCTACCAGTACAGACACAGCCTTATCAGCATAAGAATCAGAATGAGAACAAATTACTGAAACCTTCTAGATATGAAATAGAGAGCCCTGAGCAGTATAAAATAAAGCCTGAAGATTCTCAGTCTTGCTTTTTAAAACCTTCTGAGGGATCCCAGATGCACTTCTATAATAATTACAACATGCAGTGACAGTGCACAGATCTTTTGTTCTTGCTTTCTATGGATTTGAACAAGTTTATTGAGCCAGAAGAGAATCAAATCTCTGAGATATCTGAAAAGCAAAGGGCCATATAACAGCCTTTGCAATTTTTGTTCCTTCATAACTTTAGGAAGTTAGTTGCATCGTGCCAGCTAGTGGAACAAGACACTGCAAAATGAAGGTTAGGCTAGGGCCATGTCCCTTCACTTTCCATCCTGAGGCCTTATTAAACAAATTCCCTTTCCCTTTCATTTGGAGAATAAGCAATTGCACACCTTTAAATACAACCCCTGTGTCTGCAATTAAATCCCTACATTCAGGAAGTCTCGTGGTTCATTTCATAGCTAAAGCTGAGCTGGCTGGGGTTTAGGTGAACAAGAAAATTTATAAATCAGCATATTAGCTGTAAACTCCAGGGGATTGTTTCCTGTTTCTGCCAGCTGATTTGTCTGGAGAGATCCTGCTAAAGCTGTCTCCACTGATCTTTCAAACAATGAAATCACAATCCTGACATGTAGGAGTTTATTAAGTATTCTTTTGATGAATGCCACTAGTGCCCATAGGAGTTGAGATGTGCAATTGATATAACACACACATCCCATCTTCACCAGCTGAGGGTGACTCTGGCTGCCACATCACTTGGTGGAAATGCATCATCTGTGCTCATGAAGATGGCAGCACTCCTTTGAACTAACAAAACCTGGATTTTATCAGTCTGCTTTTCCATCTTCTACTGGCATCTCAAGGTGAGGGAGCCCTGTGCAGGGAACATAGTGGTAAAGCCTTCCTGGAATAAGACAGCTCCTTGTTATCATGTGGTAATTCACAGAATCACAGAACATTAGGGATTGGAAGGGACCTCAAAAGTTCATCTAGTCCAATCCCCCTGCCACAGCAGGATCATCTAGACCAACTCACACAGGAACACATCCAGGCGGGTCTTAAACATCTCCAGTGAAGGAGACTCCATCCCAAAGACCTGCAGATTTAACATGTTTACTTAAAGTGAGATTACAGCTCACGGAAAGACAATGTTTCATGGACATCACACACAGCCTTCTGAGAACTTATTGTGCTGTTCCACCTTTAATTCAGTCAGGGGCCATTAAACATCCTGCCCTTTTTCCCTTTTACAAGGAGCGTGACCTCAGGCAGACACCTGTGGTTTTAGCATAATGCCATGGCAATAACACAATAATATGATTATTGCTGTGTGACTTGGTCTAGGTGATCCTGCTCTGGCAGGAGGATTGGACTAGATGATCTTTCAAGGTCCCTTCCAATCCCTAATGATTCTATGATTCTGTGGTTATAACAATAGAGACCATTATAGAGATGAACCTGTCAAACTTGTGATCAGTTGTAGACACAGAGAACAAAGCATGGCACTGGGGTGGACCACAGACTGCATTGCATCACCAGAAATTGTATGATACTCAACTGAACCAATAAAAGGTGCCATTTAGTCTCCATAAGAGACACAGTCATAATATACCTTCCTCCTAAATATGTAATTCCTGCTCTTTTGATGAACACATATTCTCAATGTCTAATATCAGTGAAACTGCAGTGAATAGTTTCTGCATACATAAGAAATGCATTTTCCTCTCATAAAAATACAACTGCTTCTCCTACATTTGTTGAAACCTATTTTTTAAACTACCAGAAAACACACTTTTTCTATTCTGCACAACACATGACACTCCCCACCCCTGCAGTGAATGAGGAGGGAATGGTTTCTACATTTACAGACAGCATAAAGGCTACCAACCAACATTTTGTGTACATCTCAAATTATTTATCTCACTGCAGTCTTTTCTGACAACAAGGTAATTGCTTCAATAATGCAAAAACTAGAGTATAGCTTGTGCCACACAAATCTTACTAGTACATAAAGTAGAAAGCAGAGTGTAACTACTGAACGAAAGATCTTATTATGAGGAATAAATTTCTTCATAGAACTATTCTTTCAGCACATGGATTCAGAAGTTCATTTCACTTGTTCTTGAAGATATATTTTTTATTCCTTGTGACTTGAAAAGTTATATCACAGACTCACAGAACATCAGGGGTTGGAAGGGAAGATATACATATCTTATCATTGTTGGTAACACCCATTGTTAACAAACACCATTTTGCATAGTACCAGAAAGTCTCATTTTCCTTAGAAATAAATAAAATAGATTAAAAAAGCTACAGACAGTAAAAATCTGACATTGAAAAGGATGAAAAAAGTCATACGAGCCGTGTCAAAGTGTAGGGCAGCAGTGCTAGAACAATGCCTGCAATACTGGGTGTGAGCTGGAACACAGGAGGTTCCACATCAGTATGGAAAGGAACTTCTTCATGCTGAGGGTGATGGAGCACTGGAATGGGCTGACTGAGGAGTTGTGGAGGCTCCTTCTCTGGAGATGTTTAAAACCTGCCTGGATGTGTTCCTGTGTGACTTGATCTAGATGATCCTGCTGTGGCAGGGGGTTTGGACTAGATGATCTTTCAAGGTCCCTTCCAATCCCTAATGTTCCGTGATTCTGTGATGACCAAAGAAAGAATGGTAGCTCATGAGTCAAGAGTGATATTAGATATCTTACTAAAGCAGTTTGATCACTGAGAAAAATACATCACTTTAACTCAGTCTATTCAGAAAGGAAACCCCTTTTCTCTAGCCCTGTTGAAGCTCAAACCTCCCATTCTTATGAAGCTCCCTGTGGTTGCACTGTGCTTCACTTCACTGTCTGTGTCCACGCTTTGTCTTAATCAAATTTTCAGTAATTTCTAGGTGATAAAGCAAAAGATCCAAAAGATTTATTTAAGTCATGTCTCAGTTTGATATGTGGCCATTTTTGGATGCTCTCCAGTCCCATTGCACTGACTGGTGCTACAAGTGGGTGGTGTGGCAAACACCATGTTGGGGCAGACCTCTAAGTACAATTGAACAATTTTCCAAGCACTGAAAAAGAAGTTTGACCTCTCTACAGTGTTCAATAATAGGAAAGCACAGAGTAAAAGATGTTTGTGGCAGCACTGTTGGGCAGGTGTGATACACAAAGCTTCCTGCAACCCTAAGCCTTCTGGAGTGCACCTTGGCCATACTCCAGCAACACTGAAGGACACCTGCCTGGAGGGCACTTAGGGTTCTCTGCTCCAGATAATCAGGAAGCCAGGACTTCAGAGTGTCCTGTGAATAGGGTAGGGATGGCAACACAGACACTGGGTCAGCGGTAACAGGCAAGCAGAGGGAACAAATCTCAGGTCTTAACTCCTTCATTGAAAAAGTGTGCACCCCAGCCCCAAACCAGCAAGTTCACAGAGAGAGAAGACAGAACACCCCAAACACTGGTGCCTGTGACTGCAAGGATCTAATAAGAGCCCTAAAAACTTACTTTAAGTAGCATTTCACTATTGCTGTGGGTATCTCAGCACAGTCCCAGAGCAGGATTGATTGAGAACCTTCTCACAGCATCACTCATCCTGAGCTGACAGAAAAACAGTCAAGAGAAGAATGAACGCTCTATTAACTGCTGCAGTTGGGTTGGCCAAGGGCCACGACACAGCTTGGGGTGGGGCATTTACAAATACTAATGTTCCTCTAAAACCTCTTGGACAAAAGATTTTATCACAGTTTGCTGAGCCTGTCATCAGTGAGGAGATATTGATGTAGCATGACACAAATAAAGAAATACAGCAGTAATAATCTCTTCATCTTGTTCAGTTTTTCATGTTCCCCGTACGTGCCAGACCTTCTTGTCAGTACTAAGGTAGAATAAAGGAAGTAAATGACAGTTTGGGATGGAGTGTTTTTGATAAATACAAGCTGCTACGGCAGAGGTTTATTGTTTCAATTTTTCTTAATACAGAACCCACTGCTGCTCCCATCGATGTCAAAGCCACGAGCTTGTCTGTCTCAGAGATTCTGGTTGCGTGGAAACATATTAAAGAAAGCCTAGGAAGACCGCAGGGATTTGAGGTATGGACACAGAACGTCACGAGGGGAAGTGCTGTTGCTTTTGCTGGCGTTGCATTCTGTTAACACGTGCAGCAGTGAAGCTTCAATAGAAGTCCTGCTCCGTGTCGCACACACGCGAGTGGCTGCAGAACAACCGTCACCGCTGCAGCACCGGAGCATCTATTATTTATTTGTGCTTGAGAACTGTTCAGCACCAGCTCTTAAAACATCTCTGACACTGCAAAAAGAGCTGAAAGAACTGCAGGTGACCCAGCGTGCCTCTTTCACAGGCTGGGGAAGATTAAGTATTGACTGTTTCCAGCTCTAAGTGACCAGTTCAAACTTGTTATTTACTGTGAGCAATCAACACAGAGAAAGGAAAGAGCCTCTGCTGTCCATGTGCTCTCACCCCAAGGTGGCCGGTGGGACAGCTGCTGGACACATCATAAAAAGTCAGATGTCAGAGGGGAAGCAGCAGCCACACACTCCACAAATAAAGCTCTGCCTTTCCTGACTTGGGAATTAGAACGAGCCTTAGCAATGCATCTTCTCACACTTTTGGATGCAGTTGTAGCTTTGGAACGAGTTTACAATCCAAACCTCCAAGAACAGGCCAGATTTAGGACCCCTTTGGGGTCACCATGAGCCATCCTGACCTTTTGGGTTCAGCTATGCTGCTTCTTATGAAATAGCTCAGCTGGATTCAATTTATTGATTTTGGGGTGCTTTAGTCCTTTAGAAAGGGCTGACTCTTTCCTGATTATCTACCCCAACAATAAAAAGCGGGGAAACCCATGGAGCTGAGGTAGATGCCACAAATATGGATATCTAAAGACATCTTGTGACCTACTAGCATAGTGTCTCCCTGGCAGCACATCACTTCCATGAGCCAATTCAGGGCACTGACAGGGTTTCTGATAATGATTAAAATAGTTTTTATGATATATAAATCACGGACTTCTTTTCTCCCCCAGCACTTTCTGTACTCCAAGGTCTCTTCAATTCATTTTCAGTTATGTGGAAACACAGAAAGTTCTGTTTGAACTGGAGAAGAAACTCCTTTGCTTGGAATGTCACAGAGGACACAGTCCAGTGCCACCTGCTCTAGATGATCCCGTTTTAGCAGGGATGTTGGACTGTCCAGTGGTCCCTTTTAAACCCAACTCTTCTGTGATTCTGTGTCCTGATGTTGGGCAACAATCAGCCAGAGAACCCAGGAAAATCTGTACATTTTACTAACTTCAATTTATCCAATCTAACTTCAACACTTACTGATATTTCTAAGGCGTAGCTTTAATTCTCTGTGGCCAACAGAGTGTCCGGCAATAACTGACTTCACTGAATTTGGAGAAGTGAGCCTGCACTTAGATCAGATTTCTTTATATGTATCACAACCCAGAAACCAGTTTGGAAAACAGAGTAACATTATACCTTTTAGCCTCAAATGTGTATTTTTGCAGTCAGGTTTTCCTAGATTATTTTTCTCATGATAATCCTAGCACAATTATTAAAGGTCAGCACTGTAGTCGTCGGTCTGATTATCCTATGAACCCCTTGGGGTTTTTTGGTTCACCATTTTCTGGGATGCATTCACCATGGTGCTGAATTGTCCCTGACCTTTTCCTCTGAGGAAAAGTTATCCAGATATAATACCAATAACTTATTATGAAATAAGCAAATTCAGAGAAAAGGTCAAAATGTGGACTAAACGCAAGTACGTCTCAGCATGAAAATGGTCGGCTGGAATGGCAAGTTAGTGACATCTCCTATTAGGAGAAATAGGGCCCTGTGAGAATTACCTTGCCTGTGTGGGTCATCTAAACACAACAGAAACACACAGTGCTGCTTTTTTCCAGTTGTGCCCTGAAAATACCTGGTCCCTGAAGGAAGAAATAGTCAAATTCATCAAAATCAAAAAGATTTGTAACACCTTTGAGATTATGACAACCCTAGTTCAGATATCAGAAATCAGGAGTAAGAACCACCAAAGTACACTTTGCAGTTTTGTCTGAAACTTATGGTATGAATCACAGAATCACAGAACATTAAGCATTGGAAGGGATCTCGACAGATCATCTAGTCCAATCCCTCTGCCAGAGCCGGGTCACCTAGACCAAGTCGCACAGGAACACATCCAGGCTCTTCTCAGTGTCATCTGGTGATAGGACGAGGGGCAATCAATGGTTGTAAGCTGAAACATAGAAGGTTCCACATAAGTACAAATCATAGAATCATTAGGGTGGGTTTTAAACATCTCCAGTGAAGGAGACTCCACAACCATCCTGGGCAGCCCATTCCAGTGCTCTGTCACCTTCACTGGGAAGAAGTTCCTTCTCATATTGATGTGGAACCTCCTGTGTTCCAGCTGACACCCATTGCCCCTTCTCCTATCACTAGATGACAGTGAGCAGAGCCTGGCTCCATCCTCCTGACACCCACTCTTCACATATTTATAAACATTAATGAGGTCACCTTTGTACTGCAGAATTGAATCCATTGATCTTCACATGCAATTTAAATTGCTCAAATTAACATAATTCTGCTTAATTCAGAATTTTCAGGACAGAACCATGCACAGGAACATGTCCAGGTGGCTTTTAAATGTCTCCAGAGAAGGAAATTCCACAACCTCCCTGGGCAGTTCGTTCCAGTGGTCTCACCCTCACTGGGAAGAAGTTCCTTCTCATATTTATGTGGAACCTTCTGTGTTCCAGCTCACACTCAGTGCCCCTTGTCTTATCATTAGACGACACTGAGAAGAGCCTGGCTCACATGCTACCAAACTTGCATTTACCAGAAAGTTGTTTAAGTCCTAAAACTGAGTCCACTTCCTTCATTTTCTTCAGATAAGATTTTTCAGATGAATGAAAGATTTCTTCTCGTATTCAGCCATTTCCTATTAATTACACAGATAAATCTTTTCACTCTGAGTTGCAAAGGGCCAGTGAAGGAATATTGACCAAAGTGCTGCTTAAGTTATGCAGTCAAAGCTTTCCTCATAGATATCCTGGTGACCTACCAGAAGATGAGCTCTGCTTGATTTCTGTGAAATATTTTTGACATCTTGCTCATGTTCATCTCCCACCCTGTGGTTACTTTTTCTCGTGCCAGAACACAGTAATTCAACGTGCATGAAGTAACACGGAGTCACACCGTTCTGGGAGAACGAGCACAGCTTGGCTCAGGTTGGACTGTAAGTCCCAGGAGCTTCAAAGAGCCTTTTCTGACAAAGTCAGGAATGACAAAAAGACCCTTTGCAGGGTATCCAGCACAAGCATCTGGAACTTCCCAGTTACTTATGTCAATCCTTTATTTGGTTGCTTGTTGGCAGGTTGGTTACTGGAAGGACATGGAGCAGGAAGAAGCAGCAGAAAAGGTCAAAACTGAGGGAAATGAGTCATCCATCCTCCTGACAGGACTAGAAGGAAACACATTATATCACCTCACGGTGAGGGCATACAACGCTGCAGGGTACGGACCGGCTAGCACTGCCGTGCGTGCAGCAACCAAGAAGTCCCGTAAGTGATCCGAGTACCTTTCCTAAAAGGCAGAAGTCAGGGAAGTCTCTTGGCTTTTCCTTTAATAAAAGCATCTAACACTCAGGAGTTCTGGATAGTTTGTGCTCATGGCTTTGCTTCGATACTTAGGCATGAATTCGTATGACTTTGCATCCATAGCAGAGCTTGTCTTCCCAGAAAACCTTTTTAAAAGGAGATAAATGGGTTCAATTTCTTAAAATCTGTGGAGTTTATGGAGCAGGCTGAGAAAATACACAGAATCTATTAAACAGCAGTTCTACTTTTAAAAAAAAATCATTGCTAATTCCAGATAGAACTGAAATTCTGCTAGCAAAACCAGTTGTAAATGTCATGAAAGACTGAAATACTCTTCTTTTGATTTTAAAAGAACTACCTATAAAATACATATATATTCCTTTTTTTACCTCAGCTCCCAGCCAAGCACCAAGCAATATTATGTGGATACAGGATGGCTCTCATGTGTCTCTTGGGTGGGAGCCAGTGAGACCTCTAGCTAATGAATCTGATGTGATGGGCTACAAGGTCAGTGCTTCCCCTTCCTTGCTCACCTTCCTCTCTTCCAAATGACTACTTATCTTCCTAGCTGGCATTTTTCCCTTTCATGTTTCTCTCTCTAAGTAAACCTTGCCATACAGACTGTGCAATCAGTTTTCACCACGAAAAACAATATATACAATTGAAAAAACAAAAAACCTGTCTTCTATGTTGTGATTCTCAGCTGCTGGTTATAAAATGAGTGAGCTCTGTCTGAGGAGATACATGAGGAAATATAATGGAGAAAGTGAAAAAGTTTTCAAATAAATAAAAAATTACTCAAACCTTTATCAGAATAGTTGAGATTCTTAAAAAGTTGATTTAACTGCTTCAGTTTTTTACACCTCTCTGACAGTCTTGTCTGGGAACAGAAACTCTTAGGGCAGAAGTACCCTAAAGACAGCTATGTACTCACTTGCTTTCCTCCATGAGTTTCACAGATGCAGGGACAAACCTGAGCTGTTCTCAGATGACTTAGCCAGCTAAGGTGAACAAAGTAAAGATGTTATTTAGAGCCTTTTCTTAACTTTTGCGTTTGGTTCTTGAGGCAAAAACACAATTATCTGCATTAATCTGAGAATATGAATTTTAATCAAATGGTACCCAAAATGCATTTTGAAGAAACCTTGGAGAAAAAGACTTGTGTAATACCTAATGCTAGAGAGGACAAGTGCTGTATCTTCACTCTGGTGCATAATCAGTGTCCCCTCACATTACTTACTTGCTAAGACATTTTGCTTTTAATACTTAGAAGTCATAGAGGGAGGGGAGAGTAAAAGCAGATGACTGTTCAAATGTGATGTCAATAAATCCTTAATGGAAGGTTGAAACAGGTCATATTTTACTGACTGTGTTAACTACACAAACTGTCTGGCACATAACTTGAATTACAACTCTCTACTGTATTGACCATAGGTACTACTGAGGCAAGAAGGCCAAAGCAACAGTCAGGTTATAGAAACACAGAAGACCTCTGCGGTGGTACTTCTTCCTGATGTTGGTGTCTACATCATTGAGGTCTGTGCAGTCAGCGAAGGAGGGGATGGGACTGCAAGTCCCCAGATCAGAGTTCCGTCTTACGCAGGTAAGGTTATGATTCTATTTGAAAGAGTGGTGATTACAGCATTGCTCACTAACTGCTGTTTTCTACCTGGAGAAAAGTGGTCTCACAATTCACTCACTGTTAGATAAAATCATTAAGCAGTCTTCAGTTCTATGCTGAAGCAAAGGTATGTAGTGACACCAGGGAGAAGAGATTGACCCCCAGCTCTCTACAGTCTCTTCTCAGGTAGCTGTAAAGAGTGCTAACACGGAGGTTAGCACTTTTCCAGAAAAGCTGTTCACTTCTAACTTTCTGCTAAAACTAAAATTCTACTAAGAATTGCTTTTTATTTCTAACTTAAGGAGCACTACCCAAAAGGCATAAGCCTGAAACTTCAATCTAGACTTACAATTTCATCTCTAGTCTCGTCACAAGATACGAAGCTATTGTCAGAATGCAGAGTTTCCACTCCATGTGATATTCCACTCCATGTGATATTTTTTTCATGTGTGTTTTGATCCATAACTTTGGGACGTGGAATCTTCCATTCCCTCTATCCTGAAGTTTTTGATTAGTCTGGACACAACAGATCCATTACACTTAGGAGATCTGTGGTCCAAAGAAACCCAGTATGGTGTCCTTCCCATAGTGTGATCTCTTGCCACTGCCAGCCCAAAGCACATTGCCCATTAGCAAGGCTTTTTAAGGGACTGCTGTGGGCTGAAAACATCAGTGGGCTACTCAGCAATAGATCACTTTTTCCTCTGCACAAACATCATTTAGAGATTGTGACTCAGGGTGTCTTCTGGAGGCTAGTTACAGAAAAACATAATTACTGAGGCTGGAAAAGACCTACAAGATCATCAAGTCCAGCCCAAGACCTAACATCACCACAGCCTAGACCATGAGCCTTTTCTTAAGCATCTCCAGGGATGGGGACTCCCTGTGCAGTCCATTCCAGTGTCTGATCACTCTTTCTGTGAGGTAAAAAAAACTCTTTTTGGGGATGAAGGCATTAACTCATGTAACATTTTGGGATTTCCTATTCATTTGCAGATGGAATATGAGGATTCTGTTTGTGAGTTGTGTACATATCATCACTAAATCATTAACTTCCTTACATTTGCATAGGGAGCTGGATTTGTGGTTGTAGTTCTCACAAAGTAATCCATTGCCTAAAGGCCAGGCTTTTGCTAAGTGTAGTAGGCTGCAAGTTTAGGGTATGTTTTTGCCTAAACATACTGAGACCCACTTGCTTTCAAATTGTTCCTCAATGACTTCGCTTTTCGTTTCAGGAGGGAAAGTAACAAGTGCTCAATCCACCTTACACCTGCTGTCCACTTCCTCTTCTGTTACATTGCTTTTGGCACTGATGGTCCCTTCAACTTCATGGTGAAGACTGCAGACTTTGTTGTCGTTGTTATTTGTTTGCTTTAGCTTGATAACACCAAGGGATGGAGTTTAATGTCTGTGGAGAAGCCAAAAATCGAAGTCGATACTTAAAAGACCCATAGAAATGCCTGGGGTGCACTTAGAGCTGTGTTGGAGACACGATCAATTCTTATCAGTTTGGGGTTTTTTAATTTGCAAATGTCCTCTGGGAAGGGGACACTTCTCAGCCCAAAAATATGCAGATTGTGTGTAATAATCTTTTGTAAGTGCAGGTAATTTCTGTCAAAAGTAATTTACATTTTTTTAATGGATTCCAATCTGGTGACCCCAGTCATGTACCATTAGGTGTTCAAACAGTGGTGTCTAGTAAAGTACTTTTGTTTGGTTTGGAGAAAAAACCCTTTTTTCAGACTAGAATAAAGTTTGATACAGCTTTGTCAAATATTTTCCTTGCATCTTCTCTGGCTAGCTGTTCCTAAAGACAAGAGAGACAAGTACTGTTTAGGTACAGAGTCCACTACAGAAGTAGAGAATCTGTTCTGAATATGTATTAATATACGTTTAATTAGCAGAAGGTATTGCAGTATGTTACTAGATAGCACACTCAGAAAAAATGGGGCAGAAGAGCCATTTACTTTAGTGCAAGGTAAATGGAAAATTATTAAACACAAGCTTAAAAACAAACAAGGGTGTTTTTTTATCAAATACCACACGATTTAATGCCAAATTAATCAAGTATTTATTGGTAATGGCAATTGAAACAGTCAGTTCCTAACGTGTACAGTGATGGAAACTGCACTGGGCATTTCAAAATGCTGTACGTTAGGCTGCTGTGTGGACAAACAAAGCAAGGAAGGGTGACAGACCTACTTTTCCCAACCACTTTTCAGCTGTAACTTTTCTTCTGGGTTCATTTTTCAGTAGCATATTTGGTAATCCAGCTGAAGTGCATACGGAAGCATATAAGGGAGACAACATTAGCATTGTTTGGACTGGAATCATGCTCATGTATACAGGTTCCCTTACAATACATTTTGGAGAACGCTGTGTCTGAAAGAAATTACTTGGATAAGTGCTACTGAGCATCATTCCAATTATTTGGCTAATTGGATCTATTTGTACAGCTCGCTAGACATTATTCTTGTAGGGACTGTGTGCTATCACTTTCAATCCCTGCTTTTTGCTGTACCAAACAATTTTTTCCACTCAATAGACAATTTGACCAATTTTTCTACTTCGGAAGGATTTTCCACGTATCGGCACCTGGATCAAAACAATCCCCAGGGTACGTGGGGTGTGTGTTTGTACAGTTACGGTGTACGCAGTGCTCTGAGGAAAATGTTGTACTACCGGGAGTCTAGGGGTCGTGCCCAGGATGAACATTCCCCTGCTTGGGAAAAAGCAGAGTCAGAAGAGTTTCCAGGCAAGCCCTAACAGCATAGTTCTTGTAGCTGTCCATCCCTCTAAAGGTTTAGGTGGAAATTCGTTGTGGTTCATGAGTTTCTGGGTCTGGCTCACTAGCAAAATAATACCTGAGATTTTGCTTGTGCTCTCTGTGCCGTTTCTTAGCAGCTTGAAAAGAGTAGCCAGGAAAGCACAACATGGATCAACTACTTGGTAGATCAAAAGCTGACTGACAACCAACTTTATTTTTTATCTTTTACATATTTTATCAGTAAATTATTTCAGAGATGATTCAACTCAAATCTTTATTACCCTTTATTATTTTAAGCGATTTTTGCAGATAAATAAGGTTTATGTAGGCATCATGTTGCTAAGGCAAACAAAGCAGGGTACCTAGCCAAAACAGGCTGTAGAAACAGGCAGAAGGAGTCCTTCTGTATTTCTGCTTCTGGAAAAGACCTTGGAATCAAAGAAAGGAAGGTGGAACGTACCTTACTGATAGAGCAAATTGAGAGGAAAAACTATCTGCTCTCATTTGTAAAACAACAACATCGCTACTACGCAGAGAACTTGCATTAGTAACGCACCACTTTTTAACAGGTTAAAAAGAATAGTGACAAGCCAAAACCCAAAACGGCTCTTTTCTAAATTGATTAATGAATTGATTGATTAATTTTCTCTATTTTTGATACAGTTGCTTGCCAATGTGGTTAATTTCAGAGTATTCAAAAAGGCTCAGTGGGTAGAGCATAGGACTCTGAATTCCTGGGGTCATGGTTCAAGCCCCATGTAGGACATCTTGAGAGAGTACTGTAGGCTGACCCTGCTCTAGCAGGGGGGTTGGACTTGGATGATCTTTCGAGGTCCCTTCCAACCTGTAACATTCTGTGAATACAATGAATGGCTATGCTGTATAAGAATGGAAGTCTGATGAGGAGACAGAGCTGCAGCTACAGATATCTCACTCTCTAGTATCGAGACACAGCCAGAAATACGGAGCATACCGTCAGGTAATGTAGTTGCATTGCAGGGACAAAAAGAGGTATGTTTTATATTCAGCAAGAACAGAATATGTATTTTGCATCCTGAATATATTACTAAACATGTTTTAAATGTTTAAGTACCTATGTATTACCTATTTGTTACTTTGTAGAAGAAGATGCTTCCTTATCATGATGTTTTATTCAGTTGCGAAGGAGAGCTCCTTCCATTCTCATGTAAAAGATTGTAAGGGTGCAGTCCAGCGTCGCTGAGGAGACTGTATTTTTGTACAATGTCACAAGACTTGTTTGGAGAAGAAATAATTAAAGAGAAATTTTGTTTTGCAGACCAAAAGAAAGATACTGTCATGGCCCATATCCAAATGTTAGATATATTGTATACAATCTGTATATATGCTATATATAATGGTATATACCATGTGGAAAACACAGTAATATAATAGTTCCTGTGTACTGTTCTTGTAACATTAGATCTTTTTAATAAATAATTCTCTTTTTATTGACTTTTATCTTATCTCCTGTCAGTTCCTGGATTACATTCATAGAGGACACAAATATTTAGGATTCCAGCAGCAGCAAGCTTCAAGATGATGAAGCTGCAGTAGTGAATGTGGACAGTGTAGCCATCAAAATCAAATCATTTTGGTGTTATTCTGATTTCATGTGTGTGCTGGTATCCTTGGGTCAATATTACTCTTATGTTTAAATAACTGGAAGATGCAAGGATGTTGGAACACTCAGCATGAAACTATACCTAAAAAACCATTGCAAACTAAGTCTGCAATTTAGAGATAAAAAACTCTCTGCATTTGAAAAAAATATGGAAAATTGTAATGATGAATGACCCAGTTATAGCAAATATTTTGTCTTATGGTAGTTTTGTCTGTGTTTTTAAAAATCCCCAATGACTTCACAGAATCATGGAATCGTAGAACATTAGAGACTGGAAGGAATCTTGAAAGATCATCTAGTCCAGTCCCCCTGCCAAACTTCTTTATGAAAGGGGTATCTATAGGGGTAAATGACTTCACAACAAAGTCCAAAAAGCCCATTCTGGACATAAAAATAAATTACCACAGTTGCCATTTGAACTGAGACTTGATCTAGGTGATGCAACTAGATCTAGGCGATCCTCCTCTGATGGTGGGATGGAACTATATGATCTTTCAAGGTGCCTTCCAATGCCTAATGTTCTGTGATTCTGAGAGACTTCAATAGCAAAATGCATGTGGCTTAAACAGCCTGCAGGAGCTTCCATTAATTAGTATGAATCTCACAGAAAATGGTAATGATCTGGTTTTGCTGTTGTGGAGAACTGTGCATATTGAAAATCCATATCCTATGAGAACTTCTACCAAACTGCAACCCACTCTTGCCCTTTTATTGCCATGATCCCAGCTCCTCTGAAGATGAAAGACATTTTCCTTCTCAGAACTTCCTATGCTTTTGAGTAAAACAATGTCAGGGATAAGAGGAAAGGAACAGCCTGTCATTAGGGTGGGTTAGTTGGCTCTAGGCTACTACAGTCTCCCAAAGCACTCTGTAACACAGGCTACTTCCTCAAGTGCAGGTCCTGGGTTTGCTCTAAGGCTTTTCTCTCAATTCCAGTAAAGAAAGACCTGAGAACTGACATTGCCTGTATTGTCATTCATCTTTTTTAATACTCCAGACAAGATAATGATAGTGTATAAAAACTCAAAAGGCTAGAAGAAAAATCTGTGGAAAATTGTAGGCTAGAAATGTCAGTGTTCACATTACAGGCTGCAGAGGTCAGCTGCTTAGGCAAACTGGCACAGATGTGTAGAAATACAGCTATTCTTCCTTCCTGTGCTCCTTCTCTGCTACCAGACTATTAACTAAACACCCCAGCTTGTACAAGGAACCTACCTAGTCATCAGAAGAAACTGATAAAGAAACCTGTGATGCTTCTTGGTTCATCTTTGCTGTGATACAAATGGATGTGATGTGTTTGGCTAGAAAAAAATACACCCTTCACTTCTGGTGTGAGGTGGCTTGGGTATTTTTCAAGCTCAAATTCATAAATTATTTAAAAAATTTAAACAATATGTGTCCTTTTCTCCTGAAAGATATAGTTAAAGATATAGTTAAATAAGTGTCCTTTTCCCCTTGAAAGATATAACAAAAGCAGGCACTATATGTGTTAATGAGAAATAGAAATGTTCAGCATATTTTCATTTTCATAGAGAGTAAGACGGGGAAAATGCATCCATTTCATTCCAGTAACAGAAAACATGAGCATAAAAAGATAATGAAAGTATTTGAGGCATATCTGGGTCAAAGCTTTAGCAAGTACAACTTTGCTTGCATTGCTCTGATGCCTGGCTGATCAAGTGTTTCCATTTCATAATGACACCATCTCTTATCTTCTACAAAAGGGATTTTTAAAGGCAGGATAGTAAAACAGGGTGGTCCTTCTGATATCCCTTTAAAACTGCATCATGTGGAGTGGCTGAGTGACTTAGAAAGTCAGTTGCTTAGTTTTATATGACAAGTCCTTATTCCCCCTATACACACCCAGCTATATCTTTACTTCAGAAGGAATCGTTCTAGATTATCACAGAATTATTGAGGCTGCAAAAGACTGCTACTATCATCAAGGCCAGCCCATGACCTAACATCACCACATCAACTAGACCATGGCATGATGGTGTTTTATCACAGAATCACTGAACATTAGGGATTGGAATGGATCTTGAAAGATCTAGTCCAATCCCCCTGCCAGAGCAGGACCACCTAGACCAAGTCACCCAGGAACATATCCAGGTGGGTTTTAAACATCTCCAGAGAAGGAGACTCTATGTGTGTTCAAATTAAGATGTTCTACATGTGCTTTAAGTGAAATACAGGATGAACACTGCCATGTTCACTAAATTATATATATTTATATATACATGGGCTACCAAATGATCAGCACATGCAATGTACACACCTGGTATTTGTTCCTCTCTACCATGGAGAAGAATCAAAAGCACATTGTTGATCTGACAGTACATTTATTTTAAGTCCTATTAGGAAAAACAAATCACCTTATTTCATGGAGTGTTTCTCTTTCCTCCATTAGAGAGATTTAGAAGTAGCATTTCACCCTGCTCTGCAAGCCCCTTCTTTCTCCACCTGCCCCATGCCATGGCAAAGTGCAAGAAGGTATGTGTATGTGGCAGGAGGAGAGGAAGTCCATGGGCACAGTTCTCCACAAGGATAACCCAGAGCTTATGCAACCTCTTGACCAAGCATTTTGCCTGCCCATATGCAATCTGAAAGGGTAAACCTTTTCCCTTCCAAACATACTGAGGAGTAAACACTTTCCCCCATCTAAGAGTGATACCACTAGACTTCCCAAAAAGTTAAGCTAGTTTTTCACTGGTTTGAGTTGCTGTCTGTCATCATGTTCTGACTTTCTCAGGAGAATAGATGCTAATCCCACAGCTTTTGAAGGGGAAGTGAAAGGAGTATTATCACTACAAGTATCTCATAAAGAAAGCACTGGAGTACCCACAGAAGAAACTATCAGTCTTAAATGCTCTTCACAAAAGCTTTGGCCATTAACTGCAGAAAATAAAGCTGTCAGGTTGCTTACTAAATGTATTATTCCAGCATGAGAAACAGGCTTCAAAAGTTTCATCAGATTCTAGGTCATAATTGGCTTGACTATTGCTGGACCTCTGAAAGCTTACTATGCAGAAAGGTACTTTCCTTTTGGAGTCTTTTTCATTGCACCCAAACACTTCTTGAAAGTTTCTAACCTACTGTGAGCTACAACCCAAAGTGCATTTGCAGCACCTTAAACACCGTGGCCTTACTGATGTCACAGAGAATGGGATGACTCCAAAGACTGGAGTGTTGGAATGAAGTACTATCAGCACTTCAGGAAGGACAAACAGGGGAGACAAGGAGCAGGTGTTGCCCTCTATGTCACTGACCAGCTGGAGTGCGTGGAACTCCATCTGGGGATGGATGAGGAAAATACCAAGAGCTTGTGGGTAAAAGAGAAGGCAGTTGACACTATGATACATGTCTGCTACACGCCATCTGACCAGGAAGAGCAAGTGGATGAGGCCCTTTGTAGACAGAACTGGCTTCATACTCACAATCCCTGGTCCTCCTGAGCTGAAACTGAATGTCTAGCATAAAAGTTCAACATTTTCACCAGTGATTGTCTTTAAATCAGTATTGTTATTAAGTACTACTGCTTACGTTGTAATCTTATGGTGGCACTTGCAGGTCACCTTTGTTACTTGCTACTAACAAATAACTACTGGATGTTGGGTCTCTTTAGATTGGAAAAAAGGAGACTGAGGGGTGACCTCATTAATGTCTATAAATATGTGAAGGGTGGGTGTGAGGAGGATGGAGCCAGGCTCTGCTCAGTGTCATCTAGTGATAGGACAAGGGTCAATGGGTATGAGCTGGAACACAGAAGGTTCCACATCAATATGAGAAGGAACTTCTTCCCAGTGAGGCTGCTGGAATGGGCTGCCCAGGGAGGTTGTAGAGTCTCCTTCTCTGGAGATGTTTAAAACCTGCCTGGATATGTTCCTGTGTGACTTGGTCTAGGTGATCCTGCTGTGTCAGAGGGATTGGACTAGATGATATTTTGAGGTCCTTTCCAATCCCTAATGTTCTGTGATTCTGTGAAAAGAACAAAAGTAAAACTCTCGTGTCCTTGCACTGTTTCCTAGGTTCTACACAGAACAAAGGAGAGTTTCAGGTAAGTCAGCAGAGCAGAAGCTAATATCTGTTGCCACTCTTTTATGAGTAACATCACTTTTATTGCTGGACCCTGGGAGAATGAGGGAAAATGAAAATGCAGCATTTTAAGTTTCTTCTTCATTCTGAACACATAAAGTTGAATGATTTTGGTATAATGCAGGAAAGATGCCTGATTGATGTAGGTTATAATTTTAAAACTTAGTTTTCTGCTTCTGAGTACACACATACTTACTAATTAAGTTGAACAGCAGTTTATAAGACCAGTTTTGACTCTGCCCATTTAATGAACAAAATCCAATCAACCACCCTGTTAGCGTAAATGGAAAATACATGTCTGCAAGAATGATAAATAACTGATTGCCATAGTGATTAGCATAACACGCCTCTGGGAAGCTATTTGGCATTCAGCTCTCACCAGCACTTTTTATGGATTTATACAAGGCTGGGTGTACTTTGCATTGGACTTGCAGCTTATTTAAATAGAAAGACATAATTTTCGATCTGATGACTGACATTTTCATTTTAAACTTTTACATTTCTCTTTAGAAGAAAATGAATCAAGCTTTTGAGGCTGTTGCGGGTGTTTTCACATAAAACATATGTATGGCTCTTCCCATTAGAAAAACCCTAATTTATTTTTAGTCATCCCAGATGCTCCAAACATTATAGCTGAGCTAAACCAGTCTCAGTAAAGCTTTTGTTGACTCATAGCTAAGCAGACCAGTTGCTTCAGAGGCTGCTTGCTCTGCTCAGCAAGGTTTTAGAGGCTTTGTGTACTTCAACTAACTGGGCTGGAGAGTCATCTAGAAATTAAATACATCAGATAATCCCCAGGATTTGAAAAACAGATGGTATTCTGAATACACTTGACATAATTTGAAATGCTGCTAATAGAACACAGAGTATCTGTAACTGAAAAATGGGGGATGCAGCAACTCTTTTCAGGTCCTTCGCTTCAGTTCCAATCAGGACTGTGCTTTAGTATATTGGTCAATATTCTCAGTGTGTTCAATATCAGGTAAAACAGTAAATGTGAGAGTCTTTACAGGAGGCTGTCATGCCTGTCACAGAGTTGACTGAACAGTGGACAAAGATCCTCCTGGACTGCAGGATCTTGGGCCACCATCTTAGATGAGTAAGACCACAGTGGGTAACTTACTGACCATCAGGACACCAAGATCTCAAGATGTTTCTTAGCCATTCTTCCACTATCATGTATGAATGGAAGACACACAAGATTTCTATGGGATCCTGTCTTGTACATTTCATTCTAAACTGTTGATTGTGAGATGGAGATGCCAATAAAAGGCTCCCTTTGTCCATGACCTCTTCAATGCCTGAAAGGTGAAGACTTTTCTACCCACCTGTAATTCTGAACTAACTGAAAACAAAACACCCTGCCCTTCATTCTGACCCTCAATAACAATACTCACCTAGCAACCACTGGGGAGCAGCTGCTTTGATATTAGCTGTACAGCTCCTGCAGCCTTTCATGACCTGCTTTGGACTACAAATGTCCACACTACCCTAAAGCACACTGTGGAATCACAGAATCATAGAGTGACTTTGGTTGGAAGGGACTTTAGAGATTTTCTAGTTCCAGTTCCCTGCCATGGGCATGGACAATTCCCACTAGGACAGTTGAGGTTGCTCACAAACCCATCCAACCTGACCTTGAACGCTTTCAAGGAGAGCAGGGCTGGTGAATACTGAACTTGTTTTGAAGGGTTCCGTTTTCAGAATTCATAATATCTCAGAAGGTTTTACCTTCATCACAACTCCAGGAAGTAGCTTCAGGTGTGTTGCTTGAACAGCAGCTTCCCTTACTGGCCAGTCAGAGTATCTCAGAACACCTCATGTGCAGCCTGAACATCCTCACCGTTACATTGTGCAGGCACCCCAAAGAGAGATGTGTTACACAAATCCTCACTTTGACAACACCTATGAAATTGTCCACTGAATTAAAAATATCTGTCTATACATGTGAAAAGGCAGTCACTATATTTGAAATGTTAGTATTTTCCAAGGAGCTGGAAATACAAAAAATTGATTCAGGGTTAAGATTAAGACTTATTCTACAATTTTACTCATTCACCTTGATGATAGTTTTTTACTTGAATGCCAGTAAGAAACTCAGCAGAGTTGGAAAAGAGCTAAATACACCTAGAGTGGAAGAACCCACCACTGAGATTGTTACCTTAAAAGGAAAAGTCGTATAAAAAGGACACAGCCCTGAAAACAAGCTGCCTACTTTCTGACAACAAAACCACTTGGTCATGACACATCTTCCAAAGTGGCCTTACCACACCAGTAAACATCTGAAATAAAGTGATGAATTAAACTGTATTCCAACATCACTTAAAGCTGACAGCCTAACGCCTAGACTGATATGTGTAAAACCCAACAGATTAAAAAGAGGAAAAAAATAAAAGCAAAGAATAACATTTTTAACCTCCAAAGTTCAAAGAGAGATAATTTTCCATTGAAAATAAAAATAAATAGGACCTCTTCTATTCAGGAGTCTCAAGAAAATTCTATGCAGTTTTGTGAATAGTTTGACACGTTTCAGGTCAAACAAATTTTCCAAAGTGAAGTTGTAGAGCCTGAAAATGTTTGTGGCTTCATTTGTCCTTAGCTTAGATGAACCTGTTGCTTTTATAACACTAATTTGCTTCAGTACTCAGTAATAATGCTGGTCTATCTCACACGTTCAGACTGGTGTTTCCCTCTGGTACTCAGATTCAAACTGGGCAGAGTTGCTACTTTTCAGTTAAGCTGGACATATTACAGCTAAAAGGAGTTTTCTATTTAGCTTTGTAATGTCTGTATTTCAGCCCAGGTGTTCCCTCACATATTGCAGCAATGAAGTCCAAGTTTAAAGCTTTTTCTTCTGTGGTGCAGTGTTTGTACAGAGAATCCACACTCACTGCAAAGCGCTCACGCTGGGCATGTGCACGTGTCTGATGTACCTGAACAGGTATCAGCTGAGAAAGTCACTCGGGCTTCCTACCTTTCCTTGAGTCTTTCAGACAGCGTAGCGTGTGGCACAATATTACAGTGCCTAATTAGGCAAGAAATGACTAAGATAGATGGTGACCTTTCCCAAGTGATATCCATGCACAGCACGCTGCACAAAGTGTGAAACTCCAGCTCCTGAATGAAACCTATCCAAAGGAGAGGCTCTTCTCTTCACTACTGCCATCCCAGAATGCTGTGTAAACAAACAGCATCTTTCAGGCAAAATCATTGCGTGTGACATTCCATTTTCATAACCTTTCCATTCCATGGAAGTGTGATTTTATGGTACAATCCCTGTAAAATACTAATGATTTTGCTGACTATCACAAAATTTATAAGGCCATATACTCAGCTTCATTCGTAAGAATATCTACTGTAAGTGCACTCCAGGTATAGAAAGACATTTCTACAAGTATTCAAACAGATATGTGGAACAAGCTGTGATTTGCATGTCACTGCATTCTGCTATTAATTGGAAGAAGAGTTATACTTCAAAGGAAATGTCAGTGAGCCTTGTAAAGTTTTCAAATAAGGTCCAGTTGTGAGCAGCAATGGATGCGTTACAGGGACAGATGATTTTCCACACAGAAAAAAATGTTTAATTATCTTCTTAGAGCATCTTTTAATCATTACAGACTGGAAGGGACCTCGAAAAATCATCTAGTCCAATCCCCCTGCAACAGCAGGATCTTTTACCCCAACCTTGCAAAGATCCTAAGTGTATATCCCAAAACTCCTGATGCAAAGGTAACAGCAAACAGGTTCCTAGTGTATAAAACCTGGTCAAGAGGACATTTGCTGGTTTACATATATAGGTAAAGTTTATTTCTACTCGAAAAAGATTCCTCTTCTTTTCTAATTATTGAAGCTCTGCTGCTTTGTTTTACTGCTAGGATGTTCAAGAGAGAAAAGGGAGTTAAATATTCTGCTTCAGGCCTGGAAATTCATTGCACACAGACTTATTCATAGAATCACAGGACATTAGCAATCGGAAGGGACCTCGAAAGATCATCCAGTCTAATCCCCCCACCAGAGCAGGATCACCTAGACCAAGTCACACAGGAACACATCCAGGTGGGTTTTAAACATCTCCAGAGAAGGAGACTCCACAACCCCCCTGGGCAGCTCCTTCCAGTGCTCTGTCACCCTCACTGGGAAGACGTTCCTTCTCATATTTTTGTGGAACCTCCTATGTTTGAGTTTTTTTGCATCTTTCTGACTCTGAACAAGTAGCTTTCTGTAACATCAAATTTTGGTGGCACATGGAGAAGGCACAGAGTATATAAGTGAGAACAAACTCAATTTGAAGAATGTTTTTTCAGGGCATAGAAAGACAACAAGGGGGAGAATGGAAAGACAAACTGATTAACTATTCATTCAACCTGCATTCTTCACGAACTTCAGGAGAAAGTCAAGATCGTTATAATGGTAGCACCAGGTTGCTTTGGGATCAGTGTTCTTTTTCCAAGAGCAGGCCTTTATTACGTTGTAGAGTAGCCTCCTGCACAATTAAACTCTGCCTTGGGAAGATGACTTCTACTCTCCGCTATCAGGTTCTGAAATAAATGCTTGGACAATTTTTAGTGGTTTGGCCTTGAGTTATGGCACAATGTTATCAGAACACAAAGACTTTATCATGAGATTCTTCCCCAGAGAGTAGACCTTGCCATTTGCACTGATATGGATGGAAACTGAACTTAGAGATCTTCCAGAAATATACTCCACTGATTTTCCCTCCCCTCAAACACACATTCTGAATCTTGAGGTTCCACCCTTTGCTTGTTAATTTACTTATCTTTGGAAATAAATAAAGAGAAGATCTAATTTTACAAGGACATTTTTCCCTTCTGAACTTATGCCTGAACAGGGATGAGGTAAAAATTGGTTGTATCTTCATTGGCAATTTAGTTGGTTAAGTACAAGGGGACCTGAGATGAAAGACAATATATGGAGTCATAGAATCATAGAAATACAATCTATCTATAACTTGGTAGGTAATATAGTCAAGAGCATTAAAAGATTCTGTGGTTGGAAGCCACAGTTGAAAAACAAATCAGATTATGGGTAAGGTATGTCTTTCTAACAGCAAAAACGAACACTAGAACTGCTGTCTCATGGACTGTCCACAAAAAGAAAAAGCTTGCTTAGAAACTCACCAGGGTATCGTCAGCTGCAGGGAGAAGTTAAGGTTTCTGCACAGGAAATTATTCTGGATCAAACTCTGCTACCTGTGCTTCTCAGAAAGTTCAGCTTAAGTGGCCAGGACACTCATCTATCATAACAGCCCATAGTTTGTGAAAATCAGGAGCCTTGTTTCCAGGTGCAGAGCTGTGAGCTGAAGGAGAAGCTGAGCAGATCTCACCACAGACATGTCTAACCAGCAGGAACAGTGGGGCTGCACTGCACTAGGATAAGCCTGTAGAAATCCAGCCTCAACCACTTCAGTGGGTGAGACAGACTTTAAGTGTTTGGCTATACAGTTTTACCTTGCAAACACAGTAGTCCTTATAATTCTCCTTCTAATTAAGGTGAGGAATTTCCCAGAATACTAAAGCATATAATATGTCAAATGTTCACTATTTAAGGGATGATTAAGAGGTTTCTCGCTAATTAGAACAGCAGGGGAATAACACAAAACTTATCTCAGGGCAGAAAGTAAAAGAAAAATAGCCAGGCATTTTACCCTTCAGAAAGGTTTGCTTAAGCATTTGCAGCCATTTCGGTGCTAACAGGTCTCATTTCCCTTATGTAATTAGTAAAGGAAACAACAATTACCTGCAGATTCATTAAATAAATCAGCACTGTTGCCCATTGTGGAGTTAATGATCACTAGTGCAGATGACTGTTATGGACACAGTAGAGTTGTTGATATTCAGCAGCATTTTACTAGAGAGTATTTCTGTGCTTTAAATATTGTCACTCAAACAGATGGATGTTTTCTGCTTTTCCATTTAATAACTGAAAAGTGTTCCAATGGGGAGTGAGTTTTGCAGCCTAACTAAGATAAAAAGCAATATATTAACTGTCTTAAGTGTTTTGATAAAACAGCTTTTGCTTACATTCGTGTTGTGTAACTCAGGCCCACCAGTAACGTAATGCTGGTCCTGGTTGTGAAACTTAATGCCACCAAAGAAAATCTAGACCCCTCAGACTATTATCTTTCTCTGCCTCTCACACAGCAATTTCCATTTGAAGCTGGCTTGGATCCTCTGTCTCATCCTGGTTCCAGCTTTGTAATACTCCACCTAGACTGCAATGAAGCAATAGACACAGGGTTTGAAATCCCCAACCCTTTGCAGGACATATCTGCACTGTTCTTACTCTTCATTCTCAAGAATCTCAGGTTCACTTGATCTCAAGATGATTGATCACCTGGCTCCACAACATGCATGTGTGTACTCACACTGGAAAGGTCAGGCAGCACTTCTGAGCAAAAATTGTGGAGACCATCTGTATTTCTCAGGAACAAACAAAAAAGAACCTCCAAAACCCCCTTCTACCATAAAACAGATCTCATTGCTCATGAAGACATTCTCCGAGAATTTTCTGAGACAGGTATTGAAATTCTACAAGAACTAGAACACAGGCAGTCTCATGGTCTTTGGCCTAATTGTACGTGTCTTACCTGGTTGCACAGAAATAAACTCTGAGTAACTTGGTATAAACCACCTCTTATTAATCTACAGCACCTGAATGCTGTATTTTTCTTTTAATTCTATTTGAATTTTATTCTAAATAATTTAATTCTATAGTTTCATATAGTGTGTGTAACATAGTGATGTGTAACACCTGCTTCAGTTTTATAGCATAGTACTGCTTTCAGTAGTCTTTCAAAGGAAGACTCCCCAAGAAGTTCCCTCTGCGAGGTCTTCAAAGCACTTTGTAGCTTGCAGCTATGTTGTAAAAATCATTTAATAATAAAAAAATAATTTGTGGCAGCCACTGTGTTGCAGCATGAGATTCTGATCACGTCAGTCAGAATCTACCAGGACTTTGTGATGGGGTTGCAAAAATGCCAGTCATTGCCTTGACCACAGGTGCCCAGAACACAGCAATAGATGGATCTTGTCGTGCCCTTCCAAAAGCAACATCCAGATGACCACCCAACACAAGAGTAACAGTAAGAGGAAACCTCTCCCCTAAACTGCTCTGTTTCCTAATTATTCATTTTTGTTACACAGGAGTCAAAGGCAAAACTAAACCCAAGGTTTCATTTTACAAGGCCATTATGCAAACAACGGAGTGAGATTCACTGCATTTCCAAAGACCTTGGAAATCAAGTAAGAGTTCACGGTCCCAATTACCGCGCTTCAAAAGACGGAGGCATTTTCTCTTGTGTCTGGCCTCCAAGAAATGCAAATGTCATTTTCATGTAAGCTAATAGAAAGTGGAGAAGGAAAAAGCATGTGTGTAATATAAGCAGTTATCTCTAAAGTGAATGGCTTCAGGTATAGGGAGCTGTTTAAAAACCAACCATAAATCACAAATAAATAGGGGGAAAACTCAAATTGGCTTTCAGGATTTTTCTCAGCCTACTCAGCCGCAAAGCGCAAGACATCCAATCCAAGTAAACAAATTACACTGCACATCAAAATAATAACCCATAATTTTAAAACCCACCCTTTATTCAGCAGAAGCTCATTTACTAGTTTTATGAAAAGGAATATTTCACAAGCCCCAGACGTTCAGCAAATATCAGTTACTCTATTTATTCCCGTTGCATTTTAAGGTTATTCAGCTGCCAGTTGCTAAGGAAACAGCCCTCATTTATTTCAAGTGTTATCAGAACGAGAATGCTGCTCTGCAAGAGAGAAGTCTGCAAAGAAGGAACATTAGATCTACAGGAAAAAACAATACATAGACGGATGTGTGAGCGCTCAGAGGTGAGTGGCAGGTGGCATTAGCTCCAATGAGTTTAAACAGCTTGAGTTTTGTTTAACTTCCAAATTTCCTCATCCGTCTGTTACAAAAAATGTATTGGAATGGCCTCAAAGAGTTCTCAGCCTCTTCCACAGAAATCTCCAGCTGCAGTTACACATTAGGCCTTTGCTAGGGAAAACAGGTTCCTTTACTTTAAAGAAAGCAGTTCAGCTAAGGAAGGATTGCAAAGCAGCAGGTGGTGACGATGCGAAACACATCCAAAAGGCAGCCCCAGCTAACAGAGATCCAAGCTTTTGAAGGATGAGCTTACCAACATCAGTTAGAAAGAGTCAAACCTCCTACATGTCCTACTGCTGTTAAGCAGAAGAAAAGTTGTGCCTCAGGACAGAAAAGATGTCTTAGAGCATGTTCAGGCAGTGTCCTTTCCTCTCCTCTCCTACCAAGCTGGAGGTTTTGCATTAGTTTAAAAGACCTGGAGTCTCTTGTCTAGATCCTTCATATCTCTTCTTTGGGACTTGGCACCCCAACAGGTGGTGAGGATTGTCCCTTGAAATAGCTCCTGTAAGCACTTGTTCCAAGGAGTAAACTAGGTGAAAGCAAGGTTCCTAAAGGCTCACAGAAATCACTGTAGTGGAGAATTTCTCTCTTGAAAAAGTGTCTGCCTCCATCTGCCAGAGAGAACAAGAGCCCAGACACACTAAACCCAGTAGGGTGAGGACCGCACTACTCCACAGTGTGCTGGTGTCTTCTAGTCCGTGTGTTTCAAGGAAGAGTTGTCATGAGCAAAGATCACAGTATCACAGTATCATCAAGGTTGGAAGATACCTCATAGATCATCAAGTCCAACCTAAGATGATATCCAATGCTCTCCTTCTTCAGCGTACAGCACATGAAACTGCACCAAAGACAATACAAAGCAGCCTGCACTACACATTTGCTCTCTAAATCCCTCTGTCGGTTCCTAAGCTCTGCAAAGAGCAGTTTTGCAGCAGAGCCAAGACAGCCTGAGAGCTAAAAGGTGCCAATACACCTGGAGCTAAGCTGTGTTCTCAGGAACATTTCCTTCAGCTAAAGCACACAAAGCCACAAGATTTCTTTCAGACCATGAGTCAAATCCTGAGATCTTTACTCACCCTGTGCAGCCTCCCCACTTCTGCAAACTCTGAGTGGGAGTCCTGTTCAGATTTCCTGGGACAAGAGCTTGTGAAACAATGGGGAACACGCAGCATACACCAAAAAAACTCCAGGAGTCCTTCAGGGAAAACACAAGGATGGAAGTTTTGGTATCTAAAAATGCACTCATTGAAGGTACTCTCTGGGAACAATCTTCTGTCAGGGTCAATCTTGTTCTATTCATTTGAGGCTTGAATTTGTTTTTCAAATAAATACAGAGCTGTTTTTAAAGTATTTTCATCATGTTTCAGTGGGTCCTGGGATGGATCAGGTAGACTTACCCTGCTCCAGCGGGAGGGGTTGGACTTAGATGATCTTTTGAGGTCCCTTCCAACCTCTAACATTCTGTGATTCCTGAGAATTCAGGTGGTTGGCAGATTGAGAGAGATTCTCCTACTTCTAGGAGTCACATAGGAACACGTCCAGGCAGGTCTTAAACATCTCCAGTAAAGGAGACTCCACCACCTCTCTGGGCAGCCTGTTCCAGTGCTCTGTCACCCTTGAGGCGGGTTTTAAACCTCTCTAGAGAAGAAAACTCAAACTTCTGTTTCCATTTTTGTCTTTCCCTTAGAATTTTTACCTCTAAAGGAAGTCCACAGAAAGCAGTTCGTCTGGTGGGTATCAAATGTTAGAACCATGAGAACAATGTAAGAGGTTCCACAAGATATTTTCATTCAGCTAACACATATGAAGTCAGTTATTGGTCTAACAGACTGTCATCAGGGATTTTAACCCATTCAATTTTGTTCACAAAAAAGGACACATATTTTCTTTCCAAATTGAACTTCTGTGGCCTTTCTGAATATTTTTAAACAGCTGTAGAATGTTGTGCCAGAGGCCTCAATTCTAGTGCAGGAGCCACTTCAGAGTCATGGCACCTTTAATAAATGCTGTGAACCCTAACAGTGATAGTGAATATTCTAAATTGCTCCCTGTTAACATCATTTCTCATATTTATGCCTATAAAAATACAATTCTTCTGTTATTGTGGTCTCCTTGCAATGGATTAGAAGTGTTGTTTCTAGAGAGACACATAAGCCATCATTTTAAAATGTCAAAATATGACAGAAAAATACAAACCAACAAATAGGCATTAAATGTTTATTTATTTATAATGTAATTGTTAACACTTGATCATTTTAAACAGCACTGAAGTGCCCCTATTATGGAGCCATTATTGCACCTACCTTCAGGTGTGAAAAATGCTTGCAAAGGGTTCATGCAAGAATCAGAGACAGAATCTGTTTATGTATTTGAATTTATGTACCTCCATCCCTCATCATTTTGTTTCCTTGCACAGCGGCAGCAACAAAATAGACCCTAGAGTTAAGATCAGAAAGTTCACCAAGTGCTCTCTGCCCTAGACAAATAGTTTAAAATTTATATAAAGAAAAATTAAGCAAATTCCATCTGGAAGTTAGAGATATTTATTTAAATAAAGGTGAGGTATCATTTTGCCTAATGTTTCTTCATCTGTGGCTAACTGCAATAAAATAGCTCGCTGTGAGTCCCCAGACATCAAATAAAATCCTGTAGCAATATTATAACAGAGGTCTCCATTGCTTTGACTGATTCCACTCTAAAATTACATTATCATTCCTGCCTAAGCTACAGTGAAATGCTGTTTCTCAACTCGAAGTTTTGTTTTGCTCAACGGACACCCCAGCTGTGGCTTCCTGAAGTGAGCTCAGCTCAGAAAGTTGTCTGTGGAACAGAAATTCAAGGGAATGATTGGAAGATGCCAATATGCTATGATCCTGTCTCACAGGGGTTAAGCCTTGGCCTGGGATGTATATTGTTCTTGTCCTCAACAATAACATGGGGTCTATTAGCATTCAACTTTTTCTATACTCTGTATATCTATATGTCTTGGTGTCAGAAATTTATCAGGTCTACTGTCCAAGCAGACAATTGTCTTCAATCACTCATACAAGTGATTGAAATATGTCCACTGCAGTCCTGAAGAGAAGAGTGAACAAATAAGGAAGAAAAACCCAAAATAATTATAAATACAGACTAACCTCATCTCACAGGATCCAGAACTAAAGACTGATTATGTCAAAGACAGTCATAAAAATGTGTGATGTACTTGCATCTCACAGTCATCATTAAGATGTAGTCTTGGAGAGCAGTTCTGTAAAAAGACAAGTTTGGAGAACTCCAAGAGTTTGCTGTATTATTTGTTGTACTTAGCACAGAATCACAGAACATTAGGGATTGGAAGGGACCTTGAAAGATCATCCAGTCCAATCCCACTGACACAGCAGGATCACCTAGACCAAGTCACGCAGGAACACATCCAGGCGGGTCTTAAACATCTCCCGAGATGTTTAAGGAGAAGGAAGCTCCACAACCCCCATGGGCAGCCCATTCAAGAGCTCTGTCACCCTCACTGTGAAGAAGTTCCTTCTGATATGAATGTGGAACCTCCTATGTTCCAGCTCACACCCATTGCACCTTCTCCTATCACCAGATGACACTGAGCAGAGCCTGGCTCCATCCTCCTGACACCCACTCTTCACATATTTATAGACATTAATGAGGTCACCTTTGTACTGCAGAATTGAATCCATTGATCTTCACATGCAATTTAAATTGCTCAAATTAATATAATTCTGCCTAATTCAGAATTTTCAGGACCAAACCATGTAAAAAGGTAAAATATTGAAAAAGCATGAAAATGTTATCAGCAACAATTTACAACATGGAAAAAACTGTTGAGAGCTACTTTTCTAGATATATGTGGGTTTACAAGATTCCTCTTTCCATCCATACAAACAAAAAATGGTGAATCTAAAAATTCATTCCTAAAGTTAATTAAAACTCTGGTACTTAAAAATATTAACTGAGCAAATAAGTGGCATTGAAATAGAATTAAAATTGAAGTTTTGTAGTATTTCTGGAGCAAAAATAGAAAGTGGAGATTTTCTTACCATACAACTTAGCTTCTTTGTTAGGCACTCTGATGTGTATTTTTATTGATGCTGTGTGATAGATGGATCTTTACCAACCATTAAAAAGACTGAAAACACCAATTCCAACACTTCAGGCAGATGAATAAGCATGAGATCTTGATGTCTGCTTGGCTAGATCCAATTACAGCTCTGTT
Organism: Rhinopomastus cyanomelas; assembly: GCA_013400115.1. NCBI lineage: Eukaryota > Metazoa > Chordata > Aves > Bucerotiformes > Rhinopomastidae > Rhinopomastus > Rhinopomastus cyanomelas. The sequence goes on from VXBP01000353.1 coordinate 106,832, forward strand.
TTTCACACTCTGCATTCTATTTACAACACGGTAATTCAAATAATTCCTATCAAAATTGTTTACTGTTATCATGTAGAATTGACATTTCAGTTGCTCTGAGGCTTCCTTTGGGATTAGAGTTTTATTCTGCTTCGTAGTGTCACTCCAGGGATGAGGGCATATCTTCAGATCCAGACTGTCTATATCTCATACATAATATATGCCCTATAACCCACAGAAATGAGCCACCAGCATCAGAACCCAAATCACCTCATTTAGCAGTCTAAGGGGGCATCTATATTAGCATTTTAATCTTGACTGGGGGTGCACTTCTGAAGTGAATCTCCTCATCACGCCAATTTAATGCTTTTCAGCTCTCACCCTGGAGCAGTCTCGAAGCTCACCAATTAAACTCCCTTCAGATGTAACTAGATCAGAATTGGCACTCCAGGACTGACCCAACCATGGCCCCTCCACTAACAAGTATATAGGCCACGTGGATAGACCAGAACTAGTCTAAAGTAAAACGGTTGGGGTCTGACCTGTTGGAGAACAGCATAGGAGAAAGGGACCTGGGGGTCCTGGTGGACAGCAAGATGACCATGCTCTTGTGGTCAAGAGGGCCAACAGCATCCTGGAGTGGATCAGAAGCGGGGTGGTTAGCAGATTAAGAGAAGTTCTCTCCCTCTACTCTGCCCTGGTGAGACCACATNATGGACTAGATGATCTATTCAGGTCCCTTCCAATCCCTAATGCTTCCATGATTCTGTGATTCCAAGTCTAACGTAATTTTCTACAGACCAGTCTTTGCCCTCTGAGCTCATACTGCAGAATCAATGTCCCCTTTGACTGCATTTTCATTTGGCTTCCAGGAGTCTCACTCCTGGCTACACAGCTGTTTAAAGAGACGCTAAGAACAGTTATTTACTACATCCCATTGAATTAGGGTCAGGTCCTACTCCATATGAGGTGAACAAAAGCCCTTCCCTTTTCCATGCAAGAATGATCAGTGTCCACTGGTATCATTTTCAACTACAGTCTGACGAAGTCTCAGGTTTTTATAGGGTTCAAGTAAAATCTAAAATTGTTCTCCTGATTTACGAGAAACTGGAGCCTGTCCATGGTACAAAGTGGTGAGCAGCTGAGCACTTCTGCCAGCACTTTGAGTGGATCTCATCTGGCCCCACAGACTTGTGTGTGTACTTTTAGTTAAAAGAAGGGCATCTAATCCCCACACATATGAACAACATATATTATTGTGTATTATCACCTTTGAATTGATCTTTCCAATGTCAGGATCACAGAACTAAAATTCAGCTGGTTCAGTGTTATTCTGATAAACCTCTGTTGTGTTTTCCTGATTTGTCTGTTAATATTTTGTTTAATTTCATAGAAAACGACAAGAAGCCAACTGCAGTCGGTGTAAAGAGCATTAAACATTCAGCTTCATTACTGTCCTTTGTGATGGTGCATTTCCAAATCCCCTATAATAGCTCCATGGAAATAATTCCTTATCAGATGCAGCAAATGCCGCAGGGACTGCAGCTGATGAGTACAAAGACACTGGGAGAGAGAAAAGAAACCCAGTCTCACCGGGAAGTGGAAAAGATTAAACAAGAGCTGAAACCGTAAGTCCTAAAGTAAAGTCAAAAGGGCACTCAGCAACATCCAGAGGGACTCGCAAGCACACAGGAGTGTGAAATCAAAGATGTTGATTTAGCAGGCTCTAGCAGAGGGTATTGAAAGAAGCATCTGCCACGTAGACTTGCAGACAGGACACAGCCTTAATGACTGAACTGAAAGAGATCAGCAAGACAAGCACAAATAAGCGACAGTGAAAACACTGTCTCTCTCTCTCTCACACACACACACACACACAAGAGCAAGAAGCTATTATTTCATATTCAAAGCCAAGATGTCCTTAAAACACACTGATGTTTGTGAACTCCTGATGTGTGTCCTTTCAAAGTGCAATCCACCTTGGTTCCCATGATCTCACACATGGGCTGGCTTTGTTATTCCAATATTTGAACCTGTCATTTTGAACTGAGGATCTAGGTTCAGTACTAATTAAGAACTGTCACAGGAATGATTCAGCTGTTCATGAGTAAAATAACCAAATCTTTAACCTTAGCTCTACATCACAGATTTAGTTGATCAGATGTCAACTGCTGTTATATGTGGTAATGATTTTCATAGGGCTCCTTTAACAGAGCATTTACAAGACCATTACCCATCCTCCAGCACACACCACCACATAGATGGTGAAAAGAACAAGATAAAACCAAAAAGACAAGATAAGACCAAAAAGAGGTGAACTTGGACAAAATCGGTCACAATTCGAAGAGTACTCAATGTAATGATGCTTAAGGCCAAAACTCAGACTCATCAGTCAATGACACTGCACCAAAACGTCATGTAAAAACCAGACCCAGAACAAGCAGACGTGAGGAAACATTTAGGAAATATGATGTTTTATATGGCATGTTGTAATGCACACCATTGTAAGATTGTGTGTGCAGGAACTCCTGTCTTTGTCTCTGATGGAGACAAACTGTAGACTTGAGCAGAGAACTTTTTTCACACCCATGATTTTACATATAAACATTGCATATTGTCACAGCTACTGCCGGAACCTGGGAAGAGATTTTTTTACAGATAAACTTTAGATTAATCACATTTGTGCTCTGCAGGTTGTGTCAGCATGAAACTCAAATTTGTCCTTGGTGAGGAAACCTTTGGTGGCTGTGTCAGAGAAGATGATCACGCACCAACGTATTGTTTCTAATCTGGTCAGTAACCTCATTAGTTTGGGTCTGGGTTCATCTGTTAATGGCAGTCACAGCATTTGCTCTCTGTCCAAGACGTTCAGTGATCAGAGGAGTCTAACCAGGACTTTTATCCTTTCCCTGTCTCTCTCATATAATTTGTATTAAAAAAAAATAAACTACTTCTTGCTTACATTTAGCATCAGACAGAGGCCTCATTTTTGGCCATGTCATCAGAGCAAACCTAAGGGCAGCAAGCATAACCTACTGCAAACGAGGCACTGAGCAACCCTCTTCCAGAGAAAATACCTTAAAAAGAGTTATCTTAATGATGACAGCACGACAGACTCTCTAGGGAAAGGATGCTGCATCCTAGTGACGGTTACAGACAGGGTGGATGGATTTCACTGGTAAATAACAGGACAACAGCCAGTCAATAAGTCATTAAATCATTAGGGATTGGAAGGGACCTCCAAAGATCATCTAGTCCAATCCCCAAGATCAACTGTTTTGCCTTTCCTCTAGCTTTGAGTTTTAACTCTAATGCATTCTCCTCTGGAAAGCATTGTGTCTTGGAACCATATACACTACTATACAAACATAGAATCACAGAAACCTTCTGGTTGGAAGAGACTTTTAAGATCACCATGTTCAATTATTAATCCAGCACTGCCAGGCCACCACTAAATCATGTCCTTCACCACTACTTCTATATAGCTTTGAAATACCTCCAGGGTTGGTGACTCAACCACTTGCTGGGACAGCCTGTTCCAAGATTTGATAACCCTTTCAAGGGAAGAAATTCTCCCCAACATCCAGTCTAGTCTGCCCTGGTGAACTTCAGGCTGTTTCCTCTTGTGTGATTTCTTGTTATTTGGAAGAAGACACTGACTCCTACCTCTCTACAACCTATTCTCAGGTAGTTGTAAAGAGCAATAAGATCTCACTTGAGCCTCCTTTACTCCTGGCTAAATAACCCCATTTCCCTCAGCTCCTCCTTGCAAGACTTGTGCTCTAGTTCAACAGCTTTGTTGATCTTCTCCTAACATACTTAAGCACCTCAACATCTTTCTTGCAATGAGGAGCCCAAAACCAAACCCAGGACTTGAGGTGATGCCTCACTAGTGCCCTAGTACAGCAGAATAAAGATACCTGATTGGCCCTGCAGGCCACACTTACACAAGCCAGGGTGCTATTGGTCTTGTTGGGCACCAGGGCACACTGCTGGCTCATGTTCAGCCTGCTGTTAACCAGTACCCCCAGGACCTTTTCCAATGTGCAGTTTTCCAGCCCAAGCATTAGATGGGGTTTTGACCCAAGAGCAGGATCCAGCATTTGGCCATGTTGAAGCTCACACAATGGGCTTCAAGCCATCGATCAAGCCTGTCCAGAGTCCTCTGTGGAGCCTTCCTACTTCCAGCAGACACAATTAATAATGGAATAATGAATCAATCTTTTTTCCAGAAAGAGAGAGAGAACATGTTCATGTGTAGCTGTGGGACATAAAGAGCAGACATAAATGAAGGAGACAGTAATGTCACTCTGAAGAGAGAGAGAGGTAATTGAACTTAAAGGAGACTAGAGAAGAAACATTGATTTGTTTATACAAAGAAATTACTGTGGTCGTACAGGGACATTACCATGACATCAGCTAAGCTGGAAATTTACAGGATATTAACCACCAAGTGAGAATTACTCACATGAGCCCTTGTGCCTAATATTAGCTTCCAGATAGCTTGCGCATAAATAAAATGGACTTCTGTTACCAGAGGCCATAGGGTTCTATGTGATAAAACCATGTACAATAGCAGTCAACATCTAATAGCTGTATCTAATCAATAGCATCTCTTCCAGTTGCTTGGTTTTGTAGCCAGAATCTCAGAGGCTGCAGTCATTTTTAATTATTCATGCCAGAACAAAAAGCACACACCTGGCCGGTTAGAGATCCCATGGTGACATGACCATTTATCTCAAATGGGCATTCCCAAATTAATCTGAACCATCAGCAAGATACATGCAGCACCTTTGATCCATTCCTCTGAGCAGCCATTCTCTCCCTGCTTCTCCGCGTGCATGAGCACACAGGCACTGCAACATCTGAGAAATCAGTCGCCCAGTATCAGGCACAGTGGTTATCACAGCTACATCATTGTACTCATTCTAGGAAGTACATCTGACACCTAAACACAGCTTCTGAAAATTTTCCCCCCTTTCACATTTGTGCACTTACGAAACAAATCAACGTTTCCCCTGCTCATTCATTACTACCCTTAGAAAATTAAACGAAAATTTGAATTGTTATCACTTGTAAATGGTCATTTGATTTTACATCAGGAGAAGTATGTCCTACCTCACACGCATAAGCAGGCCAATCATTTCACAGGCTGAACCATGGACCTATAGAATAACTTTCTTCCTTTCATTGTGTGTGCCCTAAGCAACTAACAGTTCAAAGTGTGAACAGAGAAATACATTTGCACCAGTCAGACTGAGGGAAATTGGCAAATATCACAGAACATTAGGGATTGGAAGGGATCTCGAAAGATCATCCTGTCCAACCTCTCACCACAGCAGGATCACCTAGACCAAGTCACACAGGAACACATCCAGGCAGGTTTTAAACTGCCTCTCCAGAAAAAGAGACTCCACAACCTCTCTGGGCAGCCTGTTCCAGGGCTCTGTCACCCTCACTGTGAAGAAGTTCCTTCTCACATTGATATGGAACCTCCTATGTTCAAGCTCACACCCATTGCCTCTAGTCCTATCATTAGAAGACATTGAGAAGAGTCTGGCTCAATCCTTCTGACACCCACCCTTCACATATTTATCAATATTAATGAGGTCATCCCTCAGTCTCCTTTTCTCCAAGCTAAAAAGACCAAGCTCCCTCAGCCTTTCCTCATCAGGGAGATGTTCCACACCTTTCATCGTCATTATGGCTCTGCACTGGACTCTCTCCAGCAACTCCGTGTCCTTCTTGAACTAAAGGACCCAGAACCGGACACAATATTCCAGATGCAGTCTTATCAGGGCAGAGTAGAAAGGGAGAAGAACCTCCCTCGATCTGCTAACTAGACCCCTTCTGATCCACCCTCTGATGCCATTGGCCTTCTCACCTACAAGGTCATATTGCTGAATCCTGGTCATCCTGCTCTCCACCAGGACCCTCAGGTCCCTTTCTCCTATGCTGGTCTCCAACAGGTCAGTAAAAGCCATTAAAAATGTTAACTATCTTAAAACAATTGCACAAATAAACAATCAAGGGGTTCATGAAGGATTTGAGAGCTTTATCATTAAAATATCTATGACTTGGTTCTCATCCTCTGCATCTAACTCTCTCATCTGATGAAATTGTATGAAAGCAAGTTCTGTGCACTAGGTTAACATGGCAAGGTTTCGGCAGTGGGACGACTGCAGGGATGGACTCTGGGAGAAGACACCATGATCTACCCACATGTTGGACACAACCAGTTCAAGCCAGCTTCAAGCTGGACTTGCTACTGCCCAAAAACTGAGCCCATCAATAATGCTGGTGGTGCATCTCTGATAACTCATATAAGAGAAGGTAAAAACTGCTGTGCAGGAGAGGGCTGGGAGAGAGGAGTTAGACCATGTCTGCCTTGCAGATGGAATGTCAGATAAGAAGGAAAGGAAGGATATGCTCCAGACACCAGAGCACAGATTTCCCTGCGGTAGAAGCCTGTGGTTATGCAGGTTGTTCTCTTGCAGCTCATGGAGCTCCACAGTGGAACAGATATTGATGCTGCAACTCAGACACGACCCCAAGATGGAGGAGGTGGATGTGTCCTGAAGAAAGATGCAGCCTATGGAGAGCCCACACAGGAGTAGGTTTCTAGCAGAAGCTGTGGCCCCTGGAGAGGAACCCACACAAGAGCAGTCCATTCCTGAATGATGTTCCCTCATGGAAAGAAGCCATGAGGGATCATTTCTTGAACTGCAGCTCATGAGAAAGAGTCATGCTGGAGAAGTTCATGGAGGACTGTATCCTGTAGGAAACACTCTCTGGTGGTATAAGCAAAACACCAGAGGAGGAAGGAGCAGCTGTTATGAACTGAATGCAATCCTCAAGCCCCATCCCAGTGTGGTATTCCGAGGGCAGGAGGTAGAAGTTAAGCCTTGGAAGATGTAGGAGAGAAGGTACTTTTGTTGGATTTCTCACTATCCTGTTAATAATTGACAACAAATCAAACTAGTTCCCCAAACCAAGTGTGTTTTATCCATGCCTGCAATTGGTAATTGATCTCTCTGTCCTTTTCTCAATCACTGGGCTTTTCCATCTTATGTTATTCCTGTTGAGCAGAGGGAGTGATATTGCAGCTTGGTGACCATCTAGCAGCCAGCCAAGGTCAACTCATCGCAGAGCTGTCACACCCCTGTAAGAGTGAAAACATTCTGCATTCTTCATTGAAATTTGGATACACCTCTGGATTTATATTAAAATTTTATGGCTAGAGCTCCAGAGGTTTAGAAATTAGAACTCTGCTAACAAGGCAGGTGCTCCCAAGCACCTCAGTATCAACAAGTTTGAATGTCAGTCCTCATTTTTCTGGCACAAGCTTGATCTGGACAGAAACAAGCTCTTGTTCTGAACAATCCTAGGACAGCCTGTACAAAGTGATTATGTTACAGAGCTGAAATATACAGCAAAACACATAAAGTATTTGCCCTGAACTCATCTGTGTTATTGGAGTGACCCAGCTCTGCAGAAGAAGCAAAGGCTCATTACATTCCAGGCAGACCTGCGCAGGGGAGTGGAGTTCTGCAGCTTCAGGACTAGAACATTGCCAGGGAAGTAGAGAGGATTATTTTTTTTTCCATTAAGTGCATAAAATCCACTGATTAGTATCAGAATTTCATCATTTCCCCCAAAGACTGCCAGCATCATGGCTAATAGGAGTCAAATTTGATGCTTATGGAAGAAAGGCACTTGAACCACAATTTTGCTGTTGTTGTGAGCAACTGCAACAGTCATTGAGCACCAACTCCCACAGCAGATGGGAAAGACTGATGACAGCTCTGCAGGAGGTGCTTAAAACCAGAATGGGGAAGAGTTTGTCATGCCCTTGGGCCTTCAGCTTTCTTTTTATTAAATTTGGTTAAATTAGGCTCCACCCTACCTATCACACTGATTTCAAGCAGTTCCCTTGATCAGTCCTGCACCTGACCATAAGCCTCACTTTCCCTATTTCCTATAGAAAGCCCACGTACACCTTACACATAAAGGCTGTCTGCTGATGGTTAAGTGCCTCTGAATGTAGAAGTGAAAAGCTGAAATCCTTTGAAATGCAGATCTGAGGCAGTGAGGCTGATGCCCCAATTCCAATCACGTTTTGTAGCATCCTGTCTTTGCTCACACTAAGCTGCTTCTGCTTGCGAGGTCCTGTTCGTGTCTAGTCAACACAGAATACTTTACTAGTCAACTTTTAATCTCTCTTTAACCCTGTGCTGGTATGTACATCTTAGTGTTTCCAAATGGCTAACGGAAAATCACAGAATCACAGAACATTAGGGATTAGAAGGGACCTCGAAAGATCATCAAGTCCAATCCTCCTGACACAGCAGGACCACCTAGACCAAGTCACATAGGAACATATCCAGGTGGGTTTTAAATGTCTCCAGAGAAGGAGAATCCACAAACCCCCCTGGGTAGCCTGTTCCCGTGCTCTGTCACCATCACTGGGAAGTTCCCTCTGATATTGATGCAGAGCCTCCTATGTTCCAGCTCACACCCATTGCCCCTTGTGCTGTCATTAGATGACACCGAGCAGAGCCTGGCTCCATCTTCCTGACACCCACCCTTCACATATTTATAAACACTAATTGTTGCTTATTTTAAAGCCTTTCTAAGGGTAACATTTTATGGCCCAAACCAGCTGATGGGCATTCAGAAAACATAAGCACACCATGTTCACAATGTATCCCCCTCACACACAAAGATTCCTCCAGGCTACATAGTTTCAGACTTTCCCACAAAGCTAAATGCAGCCTTGATGAAAATGCCCGAAGCTCTGCCTGCTTTCATCTGATAACACCAAGGTGAGTTAGTCTGAGTGTTTTGAAAACTAAACAAGGAATCAGTTTGGTCGTGTTTACAATAATACTGTCGTGTTTAGACCGCAACCCATATGGAGCTGCAGCAATTGCCTCAGGGGCTGGAGGAGATCACATTTCAGGGAAGTAGGCTGCTTCTTCAGGCTTGTTTGCAAAAGAGGAGAAGGTGATCCTTGGTATTCCTCACAGGCACTGGTGCCTCCAAGCTCGTCTGCCTGCTGACACACGAAAGGAACAGCCTCTCCACTTCGCTGAACGGAGCATGAAGATTGTAACCGGTTTTTTCACGAGACCTCTGGCCACACTCTCCACTTCACAAAAATATGCAAGCACACATAAAACCTTTCATGTGCCAAATCCAGCTCGATATCCAGGCAGGCAGCACAGTCTCAGCAGTACACATTCGCACACACCAGCATCAACAACCAAACAGCGTTTGCAGAAGAAAAATCACCACCAGAAACGCAGTGTCTTCTAGATGATGTTTTCTACCAGCTGCACAGACAAACACGGGGGAAGTGGTCCCACAGGTTTACAAGCGAAATGCAACACTCAGATCTCACCCCTGACATCCTCACAGCTGCCCTTCACCAAGAGCTTGGAGAAAAGGAGACTGAGGGATGACCTCATTAATGTTCATAAATATGTGAAGGGTGAGTGTCAGGAGGATGGAGCCAGGCTCTGCTCAGTGTCACCTAATGATAGGACAAGGGGCAACAGGTGTGAGCTGGAACAAAGGAGGTTCCACATCAATATGAGAAGGAACTTCTTCCCAGCGAGTGTGACAGATCACTGGAAGGGGCTTCCCAGGGAGGTTGTGGAGTCTCCTTCTCTGGAGACTTTTAAAACCCACCTGGATGTGTTCCTGTGTGACTCGGTCTAGGTGATCCTGCTGTGTCAGGGGGATTGGACTGGATGATCTTTTGAGGTCCCTTCCAATCCCTAATGATTCTATGAGTATTTGCAATGTCTTTGAAGTTCATTGCAATCATAGCTACATTACTTCACTCTCTGTAAATGATTGTTTTAGTCTGAGCCTAACTGTTAAACTCAGGGCAGTGCAATGACTGTGCTTAGTAGATCTTACATACTTCTACTGGAAACGTTAATGTTTTAGTATCCCAACAAGAAAGTGCTCCTGGAGTACTGACTTTGTGCCTGCTGTATCTCCACTGAAGTCAGTGCATGATGTGGCTTCCTGCCAGGAATTCTACAGAACTGCTTCACAGATGAATTAGACCTTAATGGTTCATGGCCACTAATTATGTCACTTTTACTCTTCCACAAAGCCAAAGCGATGTTAATTTTTATCATGGCATTGGAGGCAAGTATCTCATGGAAAGCTCCAGCAGACTTCAGCAGGTGTGTGTGCAGATACGAACACTGTGAACTGTAAAAGCTGAACCCATTCAGTTTGCTGCTCTGCTCTGTAGATAGTCTCCTCCACTGGAAATGCAATCTGGGCGACTGTAGCGATGACATCTTGAATGACTAAACCCGTGTCTGCTCTAGATCAGTAATCAGACATCACATTACTGCCTCAAAAAAATGCTGCTGAGACTCAGTTGTCACAAAATTAGTGCAAGCAAGATTTGTGAGTTGATAAGAGAAATAAGTCTATGTATTAGTAGATTATTCCATTTTTCACATTAAGTGGACCTACAAAACAAGCTGGAAAGCTGAGAGAAGATATGGTTGAACAAGGAAGCAAAGACCAGGGGCTATTTAAAGTGTGCATGAGTAGGAGTGCTTGAGCTGCCACAGATTTGTAGGAGCTCTGTGGAAACATATGGGGAAATACCAAGTTGTAAATATGAGAGTCTGAAACCTTAGTCATCCCAGGGAGAGACCTTAGCTCTTGCTTTCACAGCCAAATCCATATATAGTTTCTTGCTTGCTGGACTGCGTAATACGTGTGGTACAAGCCCATACATTGAGAAGAAAGAGGTCTGTTGTCTATTATCACAGCACAGAAGAGATAGTACACTGTACAAAAATAATTGCTTGCTTGTTCCTGGGAAAGCAGCTGTGTGTAACAAGGGGACAATCATCTCCCTTGACCTGCTGACCACGCTTCTTCTGACGCAGCCCAGGACACAGCTGGCTTTCTGGGCTGTGAGCATGTGTTGTCCACTCACGTACAGCCTTTTGTCCACCACTACCCCCAAGTCCTTCTCTGCAGAGGACTCACTATCTGATTCATCTTGTGGGTGCTTTGCACACTTTGGGTCTCTTCATTTTTTCACAGTCCTCTTTTAATTTTTACATGTCTGGTCTATATGATTCAAAGCAGATTTGGAGTGTTGTTGAAATTAATCTTCATGATTATATTGTGCTATAAGCAGTATTACTGAATGTATTATCATCATTACTCACATGATGTAATTTTTCTGCTAACAAAAGTGAGCACAGACATGTGAAGCTAATAATTAATGTAAAATGAACACACAAATGCATACTTAGGCTCATTTAGGCAGTCGTTTATATTAGTAAACCTTCTGAATCTGGGAGGGACAAACATCTCAAATCCAGCCTTTTGTATAAATATTTACATCCAAGAATTTGGACCAAAAATTATTTAGCTAAGGTCACCTAGAAAATTCACAATAGGGCAAAGTAAACCCATGTTTTCAAGTGCTGGTTTCTAAATATATTACAGCCCAGTCTGCAGGAGCCCACAGGGTAAATATGTAGGTTTCACAAAGAAGTTTCTGAATAGTCAGACGAAGAAATACGAGGATATGCATTTTGCATTGGAGATACCTGCCTTGTCCTGCTCCTTTGTTTCTACACACAGGAGAGGTGAACACATTAGGTTGTTGTTTCCTTTATTTATAGCTCTCAGGAACAGCCAAAGTCCAAAACCATCATGCTCATGCCCCATCAATCTTGTTGAAAGGTACAGAGTGTATGGTAGATTTAAGAAAGCAATGATGCAGTGCATTGGCTGATTGGAGACTAGGTGTCTCGAGAGACTTACACCAGTCCTTTGGAAAGTGAAGATGGATGGCTAATAGGAACGAGAAGACAAGTTGAACAACCTCCTGCCAGTTTACTGATTAGAAAGAGATAATTAAAATGGGTTTTGCCATAGATTTGGACTTGTAGGAATCAGCAGACCAGGTGCTACATTGATTTCAAATCAATGGAGAAAAAAAGACATAGTGAAGGATGGGGAAGCGATTTGAAATGAACCTTCTGTGGTAGACTGACAAAAATAAGGTAATGTCAACAGTTTAGAGGACCACCAGGACTGGCCAGAACTCCTGTTCATGCTCAGCAAGTCCTGTGATACAAATAAGCTGTTTCAGTTGTTTTAAGCAAACAAACTCTTTTCAGCATGGCGTTGTGTTCATCAGCCTGTCCTTCTCTGTTAAATTCACTGCAACTTTATTCTTGGCTTTTCTTCCTTTTTTGTTAGCAGCACCTTTCTGTCTAGCATCTCAACTTTTGAAATAACAATAGAGGGAATCTATTTTGTCACAATCCTAATTGCTGTTTCCCCTGACAGAATTTTGAATGCACTCAGCCCTTAACACAGGTTCTAGGTCTCCTATGCCCAGAATACAACATGAACCTTGCATCAAGCAGATTGCTTCCTTTGATTTGACCACAAAATCTCTCCTGTGTAATTGTTATGTCTGTGGTGGGTTAATCTTGGCTAAGAAACAAACACTCACTGCCCTTCCTCAAAGGATGAGTGACAAAATGGGATGAAATTGCTCTGAGGTTGATGTAAACACAGGGAGATTGTTTGTCAGCTACCAACAAAGACAGAGCAGACCCAACTTGGGCAAAAATCATGTTATCTACTGCCAATTAAAATACGTTTGCTGAGAAACAGGGGAGAAAAAAAATGAAATTCAAAAACCTTCCCCCATCCCTTTTCCCCAGGCTCAACTTTCCTCCTTCACTCACATCTCCTCAGCACTCCCCACCAGGAGTGGCATACAGGGGTGTGGAATGGAGGACTGTGGTTAGCCCATAAAAGCTCCTCTCTGCTGCTACATTCTCCTCAGTCTTTTCTCCAGCTGCAGTGTGGGGTCTTCCAGGGGATGCAGATGAGTGTCTGCTCCACCATTAACCTCTATGGGCTGCAGTGACACAGCCTGTCTCACTATGATGTTCACCAGGTCGAACTTATAAAGGCCTTTCAATATTTGAAGGGAAACTACAGAAAAGCTGGTAAAGGACTTTTTACAAGAGCACCCAGTGATACGACAAGAGGAAATGGCTTTAAACTGAAGGAGAATAGATTGTTTACATTGGAACCTAGGAAGAAATCCTTCAGTACGAGGGTGGTGAGACTCTGGAATAGGTTACGCAGAGAGGCTGTGGATGCCTCCTCACTGGAGGTGTTCAACACCAGGTTGGATGAGGCTTTGAGGTGCCTGGTCTAGTCAAGAGTCATCTTTGCCCATGACAGGGAGGTTGGTTTAGATGACCTCTGATGTCCTTTCTGACCTAAGCCATCTTTTGAATCTATGTCTGCAAAGGAATCTCTCCTCCACCACTTGAAGCACCATCTCCTCTTCATTATTCACTGATCTCAGTATCTGCAGAGATGTGTTTCTCACCCCTCATACTACCATGCATGGAAGTGTAATTTTATATTACAAATCATACTGGAGAGGATAGTAGGTTATATGCTCAGAAGAAAAACATATTACAAGCACAGGAATGACATGATATGGTATCAATAAGTCTTTTCCATTCCTAGGTGTCTCATGGTACCCAGTTTTGCTGTCAGTCTCATTTATTTTCTTTTTTTGTCACAGATTCTTATCTTCCTCTTTTCTATGACTATTTCTTACTAACTTCAGGTATTTCTCTTCTCCTGCACTGTTCATTCTCATCATAAGACCACTGCAGTGTGGTTCTATTTCCCCCTTTGAAACCTGTTCTATAAAAACAGCTTAGTAAAAGGTAGAAAGAATTTGCTGTTTATCTTTGCTGAACTCCATCTGGGCTTGGTTCTGCAGTAATAAAACTAGCCATGGCTACAGTCCTCATGTCTGAGGAGTAAACAACTCAATTAAGTCAAAACAATAATTCATTAGGGTACTGGTGATTGTAGTGTCAGCATCGATATATGATTCATGAGGCTACCTTGGCAATCGTACAATGGCCTAAAGACAACTATGTGTCTGTCTCATAGAATCATTAGGGATTGGAAGAGACCTCGAAAGATCATCCAGTCCAATCCCCCCACCACAGCAGGACCACCTAGACCAAGTTGCACAGGAACACATCCAGGCGGGCTTCAGGCAAGGAAGACTTTATCCAGAAGAATGACCCAAAAGATTATGCTTAAATCCCTCTACAACCATCCCAAAAGATATTTAAGTACCCATTTAGCTTTAATTACATAATTTAAACTCATAAAATTAAGAAAAAAGGAAAATACAGTGGAGCCTGACCAGAGCACTACTGAATCTTTTGCATCAAGTCTGGGGTTTTCAGCTAAACTCAAGCTTTTGTTTTAGAAAGAGATCAGATATTGATCTGAAGATAACAAGTGACAGAATGCTCCCTCATCCCTAGGCACGTCGATGATTAATCATCCTTACTCATTTCAAGTCAGGATTTGTCTGCATCCAGCTTCCAGCTGTGGGATTTTGCTACACTTGTAGTTTACAGATTAAAGAGACTACAACTGACAGAAGTGGCTTTTTCCCTACGTATTTATTTATAGGCTATTGAGACACATTTTAACTTTTCCTTCAACAACATTCAGAGGTAAATGTATAATTTAGTGTTAATCAGGAGCTTAAACACTTTCTGTAACAATGATGCTTTCCTAGAATGACTGCTGAATTTTGTCAAAGAAACTAACAGTGAACCAACCATTACGGACCAAATTTCCCACACTAATCACCACATCATAGACACGGAAAAGAGACTCAGTATCTGTCAGACACACAGCCATGGGCTTCCCAGGGAACTAGGCTGTTAACTGTTAAAATAGACAAGCCTCTGTTTTCCCCTCCAGGTAATTTGAAATGGAGTCCTTAATATTAGAAATCATTAGGGAGAAAGGAAAACAGTCATTCCAGAATGGGATGCAGACAACATGGTGGGTGTTTTGGGGCCAGCAAAAGAGTTGAGGTCAATTTCTATGTAGCTACTAACATTTACACAAAAGATAAATAATCTAGAAAGGTTGTGGAGTCTCATTCTCTGAATATATTCAAAACTCACCTGGATGCACTCTTGTGCAACTTGATGTAGGTGAACCTCATTTAGCAGGAAGATTAGACTACATGATCTCCTTCCAAACCTACCATTCTGTGATTCTAATATCTATGTATAAGACTTTTAAAACTCTGATTGAACATATTTTTAAGTATCTATCATTAATTGAAAAAGAAACATAGGAACTTTCTCTAGTTTTATCCTCCAAGTCAAAACTTGAATAAAAAGCTGCATTAGTCCACCAGGACACTTCTTGTTAAATATTTTCCATTAACAGTTCAACTGCAACTGATCTTATTCATGAATGCAAAGTCCAGGAAGAAGGCAGCGAGACATTCTGCCCTAAAAAGAAAAAGAAATGCAGACTCTGACTTCTTCACTTCATAGCCCCAGGGTATGAAAACACATTTTGGCCTGAAGTAACTACACAACATCTGTGCAGAATGTCTAACGTTGGACTTGATATAAAACTGTGCACACATTCTTGAGGGTAAGAAATGAAACCCTAAGATTAAAGGATTAAATATTAATATTAAAGGATTTACAGATGTAACAAGGATGTGCAGATCTTCTCAAAGAGCACAAGCAGCAGTATGCTGAATTTAAGAAGTGATCCATCTATCCTGGTATTCTAACTCCAGCACACAGCAGCATTGCTAGTTTCACAGGAAAATTCATTTAAAGCTTTTCTTTATTAAGCAGTTACTGAATTCTTGAGAAAACTGTTGATTAAAGTAATTTCTTTATCTACACTAGGTCTACTTAAAAGTGGTACAAATAACAAGGGTGAGCAATGCTTCATCTCACTGTGGCACAGAGCAATGGCTTTCTGCTGCTACTGCCACAGTCTCACCAGTTGCACGCAGCACTGAATGTTCTGCTCAGTTTGTTAGCATCATCTTTGCTGGTCTTTTATAGCTTAACCAATAAATTCTTAAATATTATCCTCAGTCTGCTGTCACCAAAATGTTTTGAAAGAAAAGTTATAAACTCAAAAAAAAAAAAAAAGAATCTTCAAAAGTAGGTGCCTGGAGGATGGAGCCAGGCTCTTCTCAGTGTCATCTAATGACAGGACAAGGGGCAATGGGTGTGAGCTGGAACACAGGAGGTTCCACATCAACATGAGAAGGAACTTCTTCACAGTGAAAATGACAGAGCACTGGAAGGGGCTGCCCAGGGAGGTTGTGGATTCTCTTTCTCCAGAGACATTTAAAACCCACCAGGATATTTTTATGTGACGTGGTCTAGGTGGTCCTGCTGTGGCAGGGGAATTGGATTAGATGATCTTTTGAGGTCCCTTCCAATCCCTAATGTGCTGTGGCACTGTGGCATCTAGTCCCTGTATAATTTCTTCTATTTATTTCACAGTAGTGCTTAACAGACTGATCATGACTCCAGGCATCAGCTGTCAAAAATTGGTTATCAAAAATACAGCAAAGAAATGGGCACAACCAACACCACCACAGCAAGAACCATATAAAATCATACAATTTATTTATTTGAGAGCCTTTCTGAGCCCAAGATAGGAGAAATGTTGTGCAATTTAATCACCTACTTCATCTTAGGAAATTTGCCAGTTGCTGGGAACACTCACGTCAGCAAGGACAAGAGCACATCCTCTTCTCTCACCTATCCTTCCACCCTTTAAATTGTCACCTCCTGGAGGCATCCTAAATGTTGGATACACAAAAGAACCTTCCATAATTTGCCCTACAGCTCCCTGAAACACAATATATTCTTCCATTCACGCTGTTCAGCCCTTAATAACACAATGCACTTTTACTGCTTGCTCCACATGCCCAGATATTGTTGTGAGACCCGTTGGCTCAGAAGATTGCTTTGTCACTATTGTCCTGAGCTGGGGCTATGTTAACATCTAAGATGTTTGATTGTACAACAGTCATGCAGAACTGCAATTTGATAGCCCATCTGGGGAGATGCCTAATTGCACTTACTCCGAACGCGTTAGAGCGTCGGTACATTGCCGTTATTATCCTGCTATACGGCCTATTATTAGGAAGCTGAGTGCACAATCAAGAGCACAGCATGCAAAACATATATTTATTCTAACTGTGAGTCACAATGTGGGGAAAAAGCAAACAGCACCGACAACATAAAGCAATTCGCAAGCTGCACGTAAACATTAGAGTTTATCTTTCCAAAAGGAAGTTATTTCTAATTTGTTTTAATAGGAAGACAGGCTACTCTACTACATTCTAATAACGATTGTATATATGGGATTAGCTTAGACAAAGATCATTTGTACAGCTTTCCTTCTAACTTACTTTTTTAAATGAAAATTTTAATGGCTTTGCCGCGGCAGGGCAATGCACTCAACCCAAAATAGCTTCAGTTATAATGCACAGAGCCTAAAGTTTCCTCTGAAAACCAACAGGAGGTAACGTAGTTTGCCTTCCTGAGGCAATTCTCTCTACACAGCATTTCAGACCAAGTCCAACATCCAGTGCTTTCATCAGCAAGAAGCCTGGATCCCAGTTGCAGACAGCAACAGTAGAGTTTCTGCTAGAAAAGCAGCCCAGCCCTTGTGACTGAGGAGTTGAAACACGTGCTCAAGTAACCTGGCCAGTAGGAAAACAAGAAACCACTGAGCAGGCCTTGGTTTGCCATCAAAAAACTCCTGAAGGTCCACATCTGTATCATGGAAACAACATTTACAGGTTCATGAGAACGTAAGACATTAATTTAAAACACCAGCAACGTTAGAATTTCAAGATACTTAACACCCAAGAGAAAAATGTGAATCATACAGATGAGATGTGTCTTGGAGTGGAAATTGGAAGGTCAGTGAGGTACCTGAAAGGAGCTTGTACTGACATTGGTCTTTTTTCCCCAAGTAACAACAGATATGACAAGAGGAAATGGCCTCATGTTGCATGATGGAAGGTTTAGATTGAGCATTAGGAAAAGTTTTGTTGCCAAAAGGGTTGTCAAGCACTGGAACAGGCTACGTGAGGAAGTGATGGAGTTGGTGTCTCTGGAAATATTTAAAAGATGCGTAGATGTGACACTTAGGAACATGATTTAATGATGGACTTCGTAGTGTCAGGTTAACTCAATGATCTTAAAGGTCTTTTCTGACCTAAATGGCTCTATTTCAGCCTGAACTGCTAAGCAGGTGGCCCCACAATAAGACAGCACTGATGTAAGTCTTAATTAGCTCCTTGCAACTTATACCCACTAAAGCAACACATCTACACCAAAGCTAATCTTGAATCTCATGGTTAAATATAAGTAAGAAGGTTTTACATTTTGAACATTTAGATTTTAAACTTAATGTACTATTGAATAGTAGGTAAACCATTCCAGGGGAGATCCTGGACTACATAGGCTAAGAAACCAACATCTTCACAATTTCAAGTCTTCTGCTCTTTATTTCATAGCATTTCACAGAATCATAGTGGCTGGAAAGGATCTCCAGGATCATCAAGTCCAGCCCTCATCCCAACATCTCCCTAACCCCTAGACCGTGGCCTTAAGTGCCACATCTATTCATTTTTTAAACGCCTCCAGGTTTTGTGACTCCACCACCAACCTGGACAGCCTGTTGCAGTGCCAAACCACTCGCAGTAAAGAGCTTCCAGTCTAAACCTTCTCTGGTGTAACTTGAGGCCATTTCCTCTCATCCTTGGTAATTTTAGAGAAGAGACCAGCACCAGCCTCACTAAACCCAGGTAGCTGTAGAGAGCAATAAGGTCTCCTCTCAACCTCCTTTTCTCTAGTAGACTAAATAACCCCAGCCCCCTCAGCCAATCTTCATAGGACCTGTTTTCTAGACCTCTCACCAGCCTCACTGCCCTTCTCTGGACCCGTTCCAGCACCTCAACAGCAACTCAATATTGACTTTTAAAACTTGAAGCCTAAAGTCTTGAGTAGTTTTCCCACACAGTGGCTAAGGTACCCCCTACATCACCCCAGCTCCAAGGTCCTGGCACTGTAACTGGCAGCCCGTTTTCTACACAAAGACATAGATGTGTTCCTGTGTGACTTGGTCTGGGTGATCCTGCTGTGGCAGGGGGATTGGACTGGATGATCTTTTGAGGTCCCTTCCAATCCCTAATGATTCTTTTCATCATCAGATCTGTCACGAGCACTCTGTGCAAAACAATTTTTGAACCACGTCACAGAACACCAAGTCTCACTCAATACTGAGTTCTTTCCTAAAAGCTCTCATCTGATGATCCACATGTACTTTTAGACATTAAGACTTAACAATGCCATCTCACATTTCAGTGCAGTGCTTATCTCAGATGTTTAGCTGTGAAATGCTGAGGTGCAATACATAAACCAGAGCCTTCCCAGTGAACAATGTGACAAAGGTCCATGATTATAACTAACCTGCTCAAAAAAGGCAGGCCAATTAGGATCAGGCATATATAAAACAACACCAGTCATTCAGTCACAGGTTTATACAGGGAGTAAGAATACTTTAAAACAACACTTTAATCTGGATGCTGACAGTGGGTAAAATTAAGCATGTGATTCATTTTTACCTCATGCATGCTTCTGTTATAACACCTATAAAGTGTATGTGCTCTTGAATTGCTATAAAAATCCAGCCTCATTCTTCTAGCTCACACATGGCAAGGCTTGCTTCAGACTTTTACAGCTGCCTTCAGATAAGAAACTGTTGTCACAGCACCTACAGTGTACATTTCAGTCTTCTCATGGCATTTCATGGTCAACAACACCTAAGCTGATTTCATTCTTCTTCATGTCAAAGTCACCATTGGCACCGATTGCCCTTTACTTCCACTAGTGTGGGATCATTGTTCTTGTGAAGTACAGCCCAATAATTATGTTCTACTTGTTGAGGTAGGCACACTCAAGGCAAATTTGTGTAGTTCTAAACTGAACCTGAGCAATAAAAAACACCCCAAAAGACCAAGGAGCTACTCTTCAACTGAAGTAGGAGACTCACATTTTTATGTTCTCAAAACTAGAACAGACTGAGTTTAAGATCTGAAAGAACAGCTGTTTATTTGCAGGCGTGAGAGTTCTTATTCAGGTAGTCCTGACATACTCTAGTTTGGTGTTGCAGACCCTCCAGATACAGGCAAGCTAGGTGCTCAAAGATGAGATTTATTCCAACCAAAACTGTCCAGGACTCCTACCAACATCAGCACAGGTTCATGATGCCAAATGGAATTAATAATACACAGCCAGCTGAACTTACCTAAGAGATGAGGGATTCTCAGCCTTCAAAGGTGTTACTCTGGGTAGACTCCTAAACCAGTGGGAAGGTCCCTGATTCAAGACCAACTGCTCCAAGGAACTCAGGTGTAATTTGGCTACCAAATGACTCTGTTTATACCCTGCTCAATCTGATTTGTGGTCATATATGGTCATCAATCTAGAAATTTCTCTTGATTGAAGCATTTCATTGGCTGAGGGCCTTGTCTGTTAACTGATAGGTTTTGCCTTCCACTGACTCAGGTGAGCACATCACCATGCACTGGTCTCCTTCACTCCCAAACTGACTTCCACTTTTAAGTCTTTCCTTTCAGTGGTTAAGAGTAGTTGGCCTTTATCAGGTTGGGTGCAGCTTCTGTAAGACAAAAGTGAGCCTATGCACTGCTTACAATGACATATGGCACAAGGGCAGCCAAGAGAGTCTAGAAGGGGTAGTGTTGGAAGATTACATGCAATAGAAGGAGTTAAATCTGGACTGGCTGCATCCCTGCTGCCTACCAACAGTGGTCCTTACCAAACACTATCTCAACAACTAGGCTCTGCAGAAGTTTTACCTACACTGTTCAGGTTAAGAATCGAGTCTTCATGACCAGATAGCATCAGCAAGGTTAAGTTCACAATGGACAACCTGTTCCACTGTTCCATCTATCTCCTGAGACATTTTCCCCCTCAGATATAGGGTCTACAAAAACTTTTTTCTTATTTATATGCCTCATGAGCAGAGTTATTTGTATAATACCCTGTTATTTTGCCACACTATATTTACTTCTACTCCCAAGTCTTTTTTGTTCTGGTATTTCTGAGACATTTGCAAGTCTGTTGCTCTATTTCCCAGACATTTTGAAAAGGTAGTTGTAAGTTAGAAGATAAAATCACAGATCTTTGAAGTTTAAATTCTACTACTTCATATGGTTTAAAATATAAGCTCAGAAACACTGCTGATTAAACAATTCCCAATGACATCTCATTCCTTAGTAATCTCCTCTGGTGTTTCACTGAGTGTGTGTTGCCACCACACAAATGCAAAAGTTTGCTATTTTGAAAATTTAAAGTATAAAAGAGTTTTTACTCTTCATTATTCTCACTGCGTTAAAAAAGGCTTCTCGTCTTTGCACCATCCCAAAATATAAAGAAAAAATATCCTTTTAGATTAAAACTTACTCTCACACTGTGCCTAATAGAACAATATATATCTGTTTGGTTCCAGTTCCCTGAATACATTTTTATGTGTTGTGCTGTTATGCATGAGAAATGCTGTAACTCCAGAGAAGCAAATGGTACACTTATCTCACCCTGCTTTATGTTATATAATTGATCCAAACACAAAAGCACTGCGTGTTTTCACACAAAGAGACAAATGATTTAAGTTTTTAATTAAACTTTAAAGCTTTTAATTAAACGCCTAAATTGCAAAGAACCATCTCGGTTTAAACTGTCTTTAGATTGCTGGATATATATTTTCCTATTGCATCTCCTCTGACCTGGAAAGTAACAAAGAGCAATAAATGGCATTCTCACTTCTTAATTGGTATAATTAACACTTCTTTAATTATCCAGGAAGACAAGCACTGATTGTGCAAATGCTGCAGGTAGAACACAAACGGATGCTTTTAAACCCATTTCTGTCACTAAAGTGTCTCCAAGGCTTTTAAAGTACCCACTAGTTGAATAACCTCCTTCCCTTGGTTCCCACAGTGCTGGTGTGCTCTGCTTCCAGTGCATTTCCAAGGGAAGCAAATGTCCCGGCAAATAAATCACAACTTTAGCAAATTTTAGAATCTTTTGATCTGAATTTATTCTGAGGTGACCTTGAGGGAACAGCCTTCATTCACAGAATCACAGAACATCATGGATTGGAAGAGACTGCAAAAGATCATCTAGCTCAATCCCCTCACCACAGCAGGATCACCAAGATCCAGTCACATATGAACTTATCCAGGTGGGTTTTAAATGTCTCCAGAGAAGGAGACTCTTCACACATTGGAATTTTCAGTACCTTCTCTATAGAGATGATGAGCTCTTTGATACACAGAGCATTTCCATGGCTGTGCCCAGAACTTTGTGTTTAAGACCCCAACAAGGGACTCAAGATATCACTGCTGTGCTAGAAACAGGAACATCATGATAATTAAAGCAACACCTAGATCCCTTCAGTGAGTTTCTTTTGTATGGAGGGAGGGAACATCACTGTTATTAGTCAATACAGTGGCATGGAGAACCATACCTAACTGTAGAAATCACATACATCAAATATCAAACCTACCCAACCACCTGATTTTATGTTTTGAATCTCAACTATAAAGGACTTTAACTTTCCATGGAACATACACTTTATTTTTGTACCTTATAGCATTGCTCTGAGCACTAGTGCTGCTGACTGACAGAGCTCTGTGCCCAAGGTAAAGAAAGACATTGGGAAAGCAGATAAATATATTTTAATATTCTACCTGCATTGGTGACTGGGCATAGTCCATCTCAGCTACCAGAAACAGATTTAAGCAAACACTGTAAATTCTGTACCTAGCTGGAGCCCATTCAGCACTGGATGCCAGAACCAATCATTCAGGTTCCCTTTCTATTCTAAGCAATGATCTTGACCATTTAATGAAGCAATAAGTATCACAATCTATTAGAAGTATAAAATCCAGTCAGAATAAACATGTTAATAGACAGAATTAAAACAGCTTTGTTTTCTTTACAGGAAACCAAACTCTATCTACAAAGTGAAAAGGAGTTTGTTCAGCTTTTTTTTAATCCACAGAACCTGATTACTATGCAAACTCTCCTCGTTCCAACAACATCCCTGAGGAAGGTGTCAGAACGTGTTTCCTGTCAGATTAAGAGTGAAGCAAAAGAAATGACTACAGTTTCTCATTCTCTTTGCCATTTGTCTATGGAGATTTTAAAAAGATCTTTTTCTCATTCCCTAACATGAAATTTCAGTATAAAAGATGTCAACTTGCTACAGGTCTTACTTCATATTTATTAAATCCATGGAGCTATTCCACTAATATTTGCTACTAAGTCAGGGTATCTCCTGTGTTGCTGTAGTAAAATAATTGCCTTCTTTTTTAACACACTCTCAAGTTTGCATTTCTGTCATGATAACAGCTACTGTATGCTATTCTCCTGTTTATTTGAAACATCAGATGAGATTAAAGCTCATTATAAAGTCAAATAAAATCACTTAGATAAGATAAAAGTCAATGACAACATCTCATGGAATCAGATGCAGATGAGTTTATCTTCCCCACAGGAGCCAACAAAACTTGGGGCCAGTGTGAGGTGGCCTTCTTCACCATCAGGGGATGCTTCATGACAGGGGTGTCATTCAGGGTGCTGAACACTTTGCAGCTGGGCTTGAAGGAGACACAGAACGTGGCATGGTTGAAACCCAGGAATGTACAAATCCTAAATATGGTGACAAGGCAAGGAGTGCTGTGGGCTGACACTCTGGGACCTCTGGCTCCTCACTGAGAAAACACAGGGTGTGGAAGATGATGTGAACACCATTGCTGCCAGAACCCTGACAGGAATGCTCTACAAAAGCTCCAGGGGACTGCACAGGGCAGCACGAGGTGGCATCATGGCAGTTAAGCTTGCTGGCCTCTATGCACTCTACAACTGGGAGCACACAAAGGGCTCCACAGCCCAGCAGTCACTGTGAGTGGGATGATCAGCACTGGGCTGAGGACATGCTCACATCATCACCAGTCAAACCAGCTGTGAGATCTGCCCAGTGCCCACTCCTGCTTTATTTACAATGACTGTGAAGTGAAGGAAGCTACACTGGGAGGAACCTCTTGACTCTGCATGGTTGGACTAGCCCTTTCCTTCCCACCAGCAAGATTCGTTGAATCTGAGAGTCCTGGAATGGCCATCAAGATTGAATCTCTACCAGCTCACCCTGGGCAGAATAAATATACCTTTAAATTAAATTAAATATGCCTTTTAATTCTAGTATTTTAGGGGTGTTTTGTATTTTATTAGCAATTTTGTGTTACATCTGCTCTGCAGAACAATGCCATCACACAATGCTGGCACAAATTGCCCAGTCTTCGGGGGAAAAGAGGAGGTGGTATAATTTGAAGCTATGTAAAAGCAAAACCAGTAATGAAGGGCTACATGTCACTGGTATTGACTTTCTGATGAAGAAGGTAATTCATTTATAGTTGAATTTACATATACAAAATTGCTGGCCTTACGCAGTAATGAATCTGTAATCAGCTTCAGCGAGTGAAACGAAATAAAAGCAAGGTTTTGTGCAACTTAAGTTCATAATTTGGACTTGATGTGCAGGAATTCTGCTAAGGAAAGACCGTTGGTCATTGTAATATCCTCATAAAAGATTAAACTCAAGAAGTTAAAACACTTATTGAGTGAGTTTAAATTGTTAAAAATATTTTGACAACTATTGTTTTTCAGAAGATGCTTCATAAATTCTGCCTAATTATGAGAACATGAATCGCAGCAAAATAAGGTATGAAAAAGGGGAAATGGGTTTGAGGGAAAAAGGGAACTACAATTGGGGTTTAGATCTTTCAGGGAAAGATCTTAAAGAATATTGGTAACAAGAAATTCTAATTACAAAATAGATCCATTATTACATTAGAGACATCCTCACCAAATCTGTAGATGGAACCAAGCTGAGTGGTGCAGCTAATTTACTTGAGAGTAGCTATGCCAGAGTGACACTGACAGGCCTGAGGAGTGAATTTCACGAAGGCTGGATTCAAGGTCTGCATCTGGGTCCAGGCAATACACAATATCATAGAATCATAGAATTATTCAGGTTGGAAAAGACTCTTGGGATCATCAAGTCCAATCATCAACCTTAATCTACAGGTTCAGCCCTAAACCAGATCTCCCAACAGTACATCTAAGCAACTTTTCAACATATCCAGGGACGGTGACACAACCACCACCCTGGACAGACCATTCCAGTGCCTGACCACTATCTCCATTAAGAATTTCTTCTTTATATCTAATCTAACCCTCCCCTGTTGAAGCTTGAAACCCTTCCCTCTGGTTCCACCACTAATTACCTGGGAGAAGAGACCAGCATCAACACCTCAACAATGCCTTTTCAGATAGCTGTAGAGAGTGATGAGGTCTCCCCTAAGCCTCCTCTTCCTCAAACTAAACAGCCCCAACTCTCTCAATCTCATCAGATTTATTCTCCAGGCCTTTCACCAGCTTTGTTGCCACTTGCTCTAGCACTTCAATGTCTATCGTACTGAGGTGCCCAAAACTGGACCAAGTACTCGAGGTGTGGCCTCACTGTTGTGTACAGGGTAACAATCACCTCTCTAAGCCTGCTGGACACGTAGTTTCTAATACAGATCAGGATGCCATGGGCCTTCTTGGCCACCTGGGCACACTACTGGCTCATATTCAGCTGCCTGTCAATTAGAACCCCCAGGCCCTTTTCTGCTAGACTGCTCTCCAGACACACTTCCCCAAGTCTGTAGCGTTGCAGGGGATTGTTGTGACCAAAATGCAGGACCCAACACTTGGCTCCATTGAAATAGCTCCAATATCAATACAAACAGGAGCATGAAGGGATTGAGACCGGAATCTTTTGATCCCATTCAATTCAGTCTAAGAAAAGGAAGGGATGTAAAGCAAGTGGGAACATTTAGAACACTTTTGGAAACATTGTCTGTACTTTCTTTAATTGTTCTTTTTCTTATTTACTGGAGAAAAGAGGTTCAAAAAATCAGCCCTATGCAGAAGGCTTTCAGATTGACTTTTACAGATTCTTCATGTTTTATTCTCATCATTCTATAAATGCAGAAGCAAGACTACAGATACAAACATGGCACAATCATAGAGTGCTCTCACATTTTTGAAAATAGTTGTTTGTAAGCAGTAAAATAACAGGTGTGCTGCAAGTACAAAGCAACATCTACTGGCACACAGCTCTGGCACACGTTGGCACTCTTCCTGGAACATGCAAACCTAAAGTACTGGAAAAGACACTTGGACATTAGAACTCAATCTACAGAATTTCTAACCACTTTTTAAGCAGGTTTGGTGGTTGTACTAGTGAAAGAGGCACTGATTGTGACCAGCTAAACACAGGAGAACAAGGCTAACTAAGGCTAACAGAAAAAGTAGGAAAAACTATTTTCAGCAAATGATAGAGTAGACCTTACTGTTCAGAACTTGGCAGGCTGCTAGGCAAAAGCAAAGAGAGTTTAAAAAAAGAAAAAGGAAAGTGATTCACTTGGTAAAGACTATCTTTATGTTGTAGGCAGTTGGAACATAATATTTGAATCCCTCAATAATGCAACATGTCATCATTTACGTTCCTATTGTGAGTGTTTGAAATGTTACCTTAATCAACACTAACCAAAAGGTCATATCTTTTTCTGGTTTGTTGTCTGATCTACACGCTGCAGGCATATCCATCATGACAGTAAATAGCTTGGAAGTAATCATTCCATGGGTTCTGATTCCCTTAACCTTTAATGGAACATGACTGCAGATTGAGAACTATGATTTGCTCTTTATAGTGTTTGCTAATTTAATCAAAATAACTATGAGGAACCTGGACTTGTGTATGAAAAACATGACCAAGCAAGGTACCAAGAGGTCATCTCATCCACTAGGACATAAACCATAACATAATGGGAAAGGTAAAAGATGAAAGACCAGATCCTGAACAATTGTATCAATGAATCTGATTATTTGATTTCCACTGACCAGGACCAAATTAGTCCTATGTGAATCTAGACAGTCCTCTATCTTTTCTTTGAATATTATGAGTTCTAGGTGTTAACTCACCCATACAGCAACCAGCAAGCTGAATCTTAGGAACAGGATCTGTCTGTAGGCTATGCTCACATATATCTTGAGGCTTATCTGCCTCTGAGAAGGAACTTAAAAGATTTCTTAAAAGATTTCTTAAAAGAAAAAACTTTTGAAGACCTATGTTACTTGTGGTGTTTTGTATGAACTTGTTTCACCTGCAATGAGTATCTTATTTTAATCTTGAAAAAGAATATGAAAACTAAATATATACTTTTTTAATGGTAAATTGAATTCTGAGCAATAAATCCAACTCCTGGCAATTTAATGGTCAAAATTTGTTTCGTTGAAAGTTATCAGTCTGCTGAATAGAGAAAAGGATTCACACCAGTCACTACTTAATATTTTCCAAAACTTATCTGATGAGGACCTTGGGTCTCTACAAGAATGTCTGATGAGAGCTGTCTTTTCAGTTTGCCTTGTCATAAAGGCTTCTACTGTAGCATCAGACTAGGCTTCTTGACATTGGATATAAAATTCTTAGAAAGACAAGACACAACACAGAGAGTCTTTTCAAAACTCTTATAACACAGGTAGCTTTAAGGATCCTGCTTAGAATAAGCAGGCTTGCAAAATACCAAAGTATGGGTCCTCACACCCCAACTGTTCCATCTTTTCATAAGCAAGAACATATATTTGGAATGAACACAGACTATTTTTACTCATTCCATATTTAAATACAATATTCACTTCTAATTCTCTCTATACGTACAATTAAGTCTTCAGGGTAGTTACACACATTAGATACTGCATTTGATGAAGTAAAGCTCATCTAGCTATTTCAGCAAGTAATTAATATTATGCACATGATAATTAGGAAAACCAACTGCCAAAGGATAAAGATGGTAAACAGCCGAAGTCAACACCGTTCAGGATGTGTACTTTATCTCAAACTGGTACTACACAGTCAAATTAATCACGTCAGTTAATGTCCCTAGATCAGAAGTGATTAACCCGCCTAATTGCTGCAGATTGCAAAGTATTTCAGGAAAAATGTAATTTATTATAAAATAGTTGGAGAAGTCTCCTTCCCACAAGGTTCTCTTATTTCTTTTTGTTTGTGTGCACGTGTATATGCTACTCATTTTGAGTCATATTTCTTCTTAAAAATTGTTAAACAAGTAGTGCTTATTTGCATCGTTCATGTGATGAGATCACTAAACTAGAATAATAAACAGGGAGAGAGTGAAATGGGTGTTTTTCAAAATAACTTAAAGCAACAGAAACTATTATAAATTTATTGTAAAATAAATAAAATGCTGAAAGTAGCTACCCACATTTTTATGATCTCACCTACTTTGAAGTGCTTTTATAAGCGCTCTACTTATTGATTTATTTGTCCCCAGGAAGAGAGCAATTAAACTACCTGGTGGGTCTGAACATTTTAGCACCACAAAATATAAACCTATGTATCTCATAAGGACTCTGGCTTTTAAAAAGTTGACATATTTATTTCTGTTTCACCACTGCGGTTGTCTAATCCGAGATACGAACAAGTGAAATGGAAAGTACTTGAGAAAGAAAGTTTCACAGAATCGCAGAATGTTAGAGGTTGGAAGGGACCTCGAAAGATCATCTAAGTCCAACCCCCCATGCTGGACCAGGGTCAGCCTACAGTACTGTCTCAAGATGTCCTACATTGGGCTCAGACCCACGACCCCAGGAATTCAGAGTCCCATGCTGTTGGCCAAGAAGAAAAAGCCTGTATTGAATTCCCTTTTTGCATAATTTTCTGTGTGTCATAGTATGACTTTTCTCCCACTCAAACCTATAAAAGTGGTAACTCCAATGAAATGGATGAATTTAAGATGCGCACCCATTATAGGCCTGTTTTTCCTGGACCTCAGTCTAGGACCTATCTGAGGTTCCCAATGCAGTGTGTGGAATTCAAGAAGCAGGATGGTTAACAGAAGGATTAAGTTTGTGTCAGACCAGATGAGAGATACCTGAGCTTGCTGGCACGTGCGTGTCATTGCGTGACACAACACATCTGAGTGACTCGTGTGTTAAGCAGAGGCTTGTCCCAGGTTACCATGCTTAACATACAAGTTTCAGTGGGAACATGGAAGTTAGAAAATGTTTGACATTACTTTTTCATTTTTAACTACTCAGAACTTTTCTACTGAACCTCTTTCATCTGGATTTCATTTCAAGTTACCCAACTGTTCCTTTTTTCTCTTAGATCTTTTCAATAAATGAATAAATGGCATCAGCAGGACCAGAAGACGTGCAGCGTATTGCAGACTGGAAGTTAATGTCTTCATAACTCCCTGTATTGGACAAGTTACCTTTATTTCATCCTTCTTAAATATGCTGGTTGAGAAATATTAAATAGAAAGAATATCCAAATGTGTAGTTTAGTCAACAGTGAAAAATTATGGAGAATTATTGACATCCACTATATTATAAAGTTGTTAGAAGACAGACCCTCTCTGCAGCACAGCATGGAGAGAATATTTAACAATTTTCCAGGCCTCCAGGATGAAATTTAGTGTGCAATAGAAGGTAATTCTAAAACATTCACTCTAAAACTGCCTATTAGATAACAAAATTTCACTTTTTCAAGAAGAGAAATTTCAAGATATCTGGTAGGTAAAGCACTTATTCATATAGAATATTTCCAGTTTCCTATCAATCCCTACTTTTACAGCCTTTCCTTGTGAAATGAGACAATCACCTCAAATGACACCAGTAAAGTGTGTTGGCTCAGGTGATTTGATGGCCATTTGATGGCCAGGTGATTTATCTGCCACGTTACAAAAAACAATGGACTTGTCATCTAACTAGTTCCACATGAGGGCTACCAGAGAGTCCTTCGGTGTTCCCCAGTTACTCTGTAATACAGCAGAAAAACAGAGCCATTACTTACTGTTGTGCTTTTTTTTTCCTCAGTGCAGTGGGGAATTCTGAGGATGTATTGGACAAGTCTGAAGCAAAGAAGTCATGACCTTAGTACTCAATGGACAACAGCACAAAGTTAGAGCTGTTGAGCTGGATATCAAACAGGTACCTTGCTGGTGGCATGAACTGAAAAAACACTGGGCACTGGTTTTGAGGATCAGTTGAGGAGTTTAAAGACAAAAAATGACATAAAGACATTAACCAAATAAAATTATAAAATAGTAAAGATGAGAAAAATAAGAAAAGAAAAAACTGTTATGATCTTTCAAAAATAATTTAAAATTTAATAGTGCATTTCTTCTTCGGTTGTACTCTGGCGGGAACGCTAATGACACTCCAAGTTTTATCTATAGAAGTTCTGTCTCTTGAGAGGGCTCAACAGATCTTAAGGTAGGTAAGTCTCTGCTCTCAGGATGTGGCCATGAGCAGCACTGAGCTTTCAAAAGCTGCATTTGGGGGCTCTTTGGGAAACAATCTTTGGGGTCAGTGGGGAGCTGCACTGAGCAGGAAGTCTGTGTGGTGGTAGTTCCAGTCCCTGCTTTACTCAAGGAAGCAAAGACTGTTCTAAAAAGGGCAGAAAAGGGGTGAAAAGAAGCAGAAGTTCTGCTCTGGGCATCAGGCAGTTACAGGATGGATATTGAGGGGTGGCCCCATGAATGTTGATAAATATGGAAAGGGTGGGTGCCAGGAGATGGAACCAGGCTCTGCTCCTCATCCAATGACAGGACAAGGGACAATGGGTCCCTTCCAATCGCTATTGTTCTGTGAGTCTGAAAGGTAAAGCTAACATTAATGTGTTGGACATCCAATGTGCAGTTGTGCTACAGGCCATATATACAAAAAAAAAGGAAAATGTTACAGAATTATAACAGGGTACCTCTTAGAAATTAAAATAAAGCAACCTACTCCCTTCCAATCCCTAGTGTTCTGTGATTCGGTGATACTCTTCTTGGCAAGCATTGCTGGTCGGAACGCTATGGCTCCAAAAAGCTCTTTATGAAGGAGTGACAAACTGAACGTAGATTTCTGGAACAGCAACCAGAACTGCAACACTACAATGCTGCTTCTAAAGGAGTTGGATGAATGCAGTTTTAAATCACATTAAGCAATGTCTATGGCCAGGAGCAGACAACAAGCAATTTATGTGTGAAAACAGTCATAAACTATTCAAGGAGGCTGGAGGATTAGCAGTCAAAGCAAGTAGCATTAATTATGACTTCTAAAGCAGAAAAAAATTGCTGATAGACCAAATGTCAATTACCAGCAATTGCTTTGAGCCAGGTTTTAAATACACTGCATGAAAACAGTAATTAGACAATGCTACGCACTAAGAGATGACACAATGTTGAGATCAAAGGTTAATTCTACAATTGCCTACAAGCTTGGACTGACAGAATTCCAAAGAACATTAAGGCCAACAATGAGGAACTTTTGTCAAGGCAGAAAAAGAGAAGGAAATACAGACGTGCATTTTTCAAAATCAATATAGCAGAGTGCTCATGAACTGTGGCTAGTGTCAGGCTCACTGCTGGAACTGCATTCTGCCCAAAGTTTCACCACAAAATTATCAGGAGTCTCGAGAAAAGTAACAATGCTCAAGATATTCAAAGAAAACTTAAATCTACTCCTCACAACCTCTGGCAACAATGTTAATTTATGTGCAATATAATAAAAATTGTAACTAAAGAAAATTAAATTTTCTACTCTAACACGAAGCTGATATAAAGCAAATGAAATTTTCAAAGAAGCTAAAGCATAATTCAGAGAGCTGTAACACTTGGGTTTATAGAAATCACCATTAACACAATGTGGATTATTTTCTGTGTGATATTATCACTGACCGCAACACTTGCAGTAGTGTTCTCAACAAGATCTAAAACTTGAATAAGAGAAGACAGAAATTTATAAAGTCAAAGAGCTGCAAACCATGTGATGTAAGGATTCATCAATAAATCTTGTCAAGTCATGGCTCAAAAACTTGCTATAAATATTAAGTATGAAAGTTTGACTCACCAAATAAATATCAAAAACCTTTTTCCATAAATTTATTACATTTTGAAGATGCTTACAATTGCCTTCATCATCATTCAGCTCTGGGGCCCATACTGTAAGAAGGATGTAGACCTCTTGGAGTGAGTCCAAAGGAGGGCCACAAAGATGATCTGAGAGATTAAGGACCTCCCGCGTGAAGTCAGGCTGAGAAAGCTGAGGTAGTTCAGCCTGGAGAAAAGAAGGCTTCAGGACCTTATAGCAGACATCCAGTAACCCACAGGGGCCTACAGGAAAGCTAGAGAACTTTTTAAAAGGGAGTGTAAAGATAGGACAAGGGACAACAGCTTTAACTGAGTGAGTATAGATTTAGACCACATACAGAGAGAAGTTCTTCACTGTGAGAATGGTGAGGCATTGGAATACGTTGTCCAGGGAGATTGTCAATGCCCCCTCCCTGGATGTGATGAAGGCCAGGTTGGATGAGGCTTTCGTCACCCTGATGTAGTGAAAGTTTGTCCATCCCATAATAAAATGAAAACACTCAAGTCTAATGAGGACTTCTTCAAATCAAAACCCACCCTTAGAAGACAAACAAGGATTTACTTATTTTGGCTGTAGCATGCAACCAAGTGGGACATCAACAAAGTGATTGCTTTACATCTACAAGATGGAATCTTAATAGCAGCTTTGCTTTAAAAAAAAATCAATTTAAAGACAAAATTCTGTATCTTTAATTTGAGTGTTATTTTGGCTGTTAGCATACAGATTTGATAGACTTGAGTGCTGAAAATCTTCCACAATAGACAGGTGTCTAAAAGCCTTCCCAAAACTATATCTGTGAAAATTTGTAGGTAGAAATCTAACAAAAGCAGAATTTTTCCCAGATAACTCCACCTCATTACAAAATTCAAAGACAGAAACGTGACAAAATTGGCAGCTGGTGCAGCTAAGTCACTTTCTCTGATAGATGTTGGATAACATGCTGGAAATTTCAGACACAGTGACTTTAACTGTACAAATAGCCCTGGAGGTCACCCAAGGACATTTGAGCTTTCCTTGTCCCCGTGTTCTTTCTGATGTTCTGGGACAAATTGTCTGAACGTTGTTCTGAATGTACCTAGGACTACCTTGACTTTAACCTTTTTAGCATTGCTAGTCCGTGGTGCAATCTGATGCAAGTCAGCATTAGTTTGTTACAGGCACCAGTATAGGTTGGGGACTGACCTGTTGGAGAGCAGTGTAGGAGAAAGGGACCTGGGGCTCCTGGTGGACAGCAGGATGACCATGAGCCAACAGTGTGCTCTTGTGGCTGAGAGGGCCAACAGCATCCTGGGGTGGATCAGAAGAAGGGTATTTAGTAGATCAAGAGAGGTTCTCCTTCCCCTCTACTCGCACTAGTGAAACCACATCTGGAGTACTGTGTCCAGTTCTGGGCCCCTCAGTTCAAGAAGGACACCTAGTTGCTGGAGAGAGTCTCTGGAGATATTTAAAACCCATTTGGATATGTTCACTTGGTCTAGGTGATCCTGCAGTGGTGGGGGGATTGGACTAGATGATCTTTCTAGGTCCCTTCCAATGCCTGAGTGATTCTGTGATTCTGTGATTTATCTCCTTTCCTTTCTGTTAAAAACTAAGGCTCTGATATTGTGTCCACAGTTCTTTGATTTCTAAATAGCTTGTGAACTTCACAGAAATCTTCACCGTCACACTCCTGCAGGTAACATGGAAAGATATCAGTTCACTGTAACTTGGAAGCTTAAATCCCAAAAGGTTGCTGCAAGCTCCTTCTGTAAGCTGCAAAAAGAAATAGGCACTTTCAGAGGGTGATTCACAACATGATGCCTTTCTCTGTTCTTGACAGAGTGGATGAGATGTTTTCTGTAGGCACCTATTAGAGTCCACTGAATGCAGAGGCAACTAGTTCAGCTCTAAACCTCATACTTCAGATATCTGAAATTGGCTGAGGTGAATCTTCACAGTGCTAGCACTGAAGTATTCTAAATACTTTGATTAAAACTGATTGAATTAATGGGTTTCTAAAACTGTCTCTCAAATATAGAAATTCAAATCAAGTCCAACTGATAACGAATGGTATTTTTTTCATGTAGCTAAGGAGAAAAAATACTTCTGATCACACATATTTAAAGTTTACAGATTTTTCATTCTTTAATTTCATGTTTGGTCCTAAGCATTATCATTTTTTTGTTCCATGTAGCCAAGTGTGAGCACACAGGACTACTATATTCTAACATGTGCTATCCTTTTGTATGTGTTTAGTTTCTTTTCAACCACTTTTTAGCCTCATGCATGTTAGAAAATACTTAGCAAGGTCACTAACACACGTTATAACAGGTTTATTGTTTGTGACTTCCACCCCTAAAAAGGATCTACAAGGCATTCTCAGCTACACTTTGGTGTGTTTTCTCCTGCTGTAGTGTAGCCTCATTACAAAACAGTTTAGCAATTTGCTAGAGGAAAAAGATGAAGAACTACCCAGACTCATTTTCAGTATACAGAGCTTTTAGAAATGTATTTAGTGATCCGTGCTTAAATGTGTTATGTAAAGTATTACAGAAATGCAAAGAAGAAAACTACTATTTGCTTATGAAATAAATGCAGAATAAAGAGAAGAGAAAATGTAAATATATTCACTATGTCCAATACAGAGAAATGTTTGGGCTAGTTACAACGGGTCCTCCTGTTCTGTTCATTAGGTTTATGGAGCACAACACAGGACTCTATGCAGAACATATAGCAAGTTAATGTAATTTACTTACAGTTAGCAGTGTGGAAAACAACCAAGCATTAATGCCCCCCACAGACTCTTTGCCTCTGCCCGAGTGAAATGATGGAGAGAGGGAACATGATTTGATTAATTTCTATAAATTCTATAGAGAATTCACAGAATAGAAATAAGGGGCAACTCCAGGTAAGAGGGTCTCTTCATAAGATAAACAGTGATTTTAAATAAATAGATATATAGATATCTAAATATCTAAATAAGATATTTAGATAGATTAGATAGATAGATAGATAGATAGATAGATAGATAGATAGATAGATAGATAGATAGGACAGATGTATGAATGGATGGGCAGACAGACATATACACTGGGATGTGCTTTGATTAAATAATAGAAATCTAATGAAACATACTTTGCATAATTAAAGCTCATCTTTGTAGGGTTCAGTACCTACTCTTTCTGAAATAGGAAGTGTTAATTGCACTACTGCTTCACCATCCTACTTCTCATTTCCTAACCATTCCATTCACTTTCCATTGTATGTCCATACTACTGTTTTTCATGAAATACTATCATGTCAGTTCTGATGTTTTGTTATTGGAAGGCAAGGAATGAATCCCTACTATCACAATTTTAAAAGCCAGGAAAAATATAAATGCAATAATAATGTCTAACTCTACTTCATTCACTTCATTTTTGTTGCTTCTCTGCCTGATTCTTTCTCATTTGCATTTGAAATGCAATCTAAAGTAATTGCATGCAGTTTATACCGATGCTGGTCATACACGATGTGTTTTACCAGCTCTGTAGTACCAATTTATTAGCAGTCTTTAACTTTCCAAATCACCTTGCATTTAAATAAATTATTTAAGAACACTTACAGTTTATTTACCTAACAAATTGCTTGTGGAGTTAACAAAGAATTCAATTGGTTTTACCGGGATTTCCCCCGGGGGACTGATTTACCCTATTATCCCTAAAAAGGAGAAAAATGAAATGCTTTTGAAGATCAGAGGTACCAACACACCCTTACACAATTTTAAAATATAACTTACTTAGTAAAATATCTTTAGGGAGTGGTGCAGTGGTCCTCACTGCTTGACCGCTGTGCATGGCTTGACCTTGTGCACGCAGGACCAATGCAGCCCTGTGGCCTGTGCTGCACAAGTTTTGGCTGCAGAGCAAACACAACCAGCTGGTTTCAACAGAGGAGACTGCAGGTAGCTCTGACTACATACTGGCAATTACACCACCTGCCAGGCCTTGCTTTTATACCTGTGCAGCAGGTGCAGCTTGCTTTTATACCTGTGCTTTTTATCTGTGCAGCAATGAGTTCTCATGTGAATATCCCTCCTGTCTGACAGGAGAAATGATGAATAGAGCTGTTTCCTTGTAAGAAAATAAGGAGCAGCTCAAATCAAAACCAGGGGTCCATTTAAATGGGTCTACACTGAATGCTGCACAGAGCTTGGAGCCCCTTTTGATGCTCCATCACTTGGAGTTTCTGTAACTCTAGGTTACAGAGTCTGAATGTCTCTATTACTGAGTTCATCATGGACCAGCAGGCACGCTCAGGTACAAGACATGGCTTTTCCTGTCATTTATCTTGACTTGAAGGTGTAGCCCATTGTTTCCATCAAATGTATCTTGACAATTCAAAGTTTAAAAATTAATGCAGATGCCTCATTATCTAATTAAACATCCATCGTGAAATTTCACCTCGAACTACATGTAGATGGCATTAAATTGAGCAGATGTGTACTTGTTTCAAGAACTAACTAGAGCTTTTTTCCTTCTCAGTACCTGAATTACTCAATAATTAAGCATATAATAGCAAGGCTCCAAATCAACAGAAATTACTATCACATACAAGGTCCTGCCATTTCCAGGTTTAATTCCAAGTTTATTTAAATTTAGGCATTGAAATACAACTCTTCACGTTTATTCTGGATGAAAATAGCATAAAGCAAGAATTCAAGTAAAGGGCAAATTATATCCTTCCTGAACTTTGTGATGTGCAAGTCCTTGAGATTTGAAGGCCCCTAAACCTGTGCCCATCCATATAGTTAAAATCTGTTTCCATAAAACCAAATAACTGCATTTTTCGTCTTCAGAGGACTTGATCTACCTAGATTAGTCCCAGATGACAGCAGTAACTGTTGCCCCTCAGTTCTACAGTGACCAATAAGACTACAAATAGAGTTTTTATTGGCAAATTTGTTTTGTAAGTGTTCACTGTAATTTTGGTAATTGTAATCTTAAAGCAATGATAAACCAACATTAGGAGACAACACAAAGCAAACGCAGAAACACCTCTAAATTTAGCTTTGGTAGAGGCAGTGTGTCCTTCCAGCAATCTGCTGTAGTGAAATATGTAACTTGGAGATCTACTTTGGTTTTCCTTTGCGTTTCCTTGGTGTGTAGAGTACCCCTTAACATCAGAAAGACTTGCTACTAGTTTTACAATTCAACCAAGGAGTGTCTTTCTGATGAAGGAATACGTCTGGAAACCAAAGGTTGTGAAGGGGAGGATGAAACAAGCAAAATAAGTTCATTTTAAAGCTTCCTGCTGTCTTTCTTTTCTAATCTTCTAAGGAAGACTTCCAGCTGAGGCTGGATGTACTTCCAGTGCAAAGAACCATGCAGAGGAAAGCAGAGACAGGTTCATCTTTCTTCTTAAAACGAGTAATACAACTGTAACTAATTGCTTGCACTGGCTCAGCAGCCAGCGTGATTAATGATGCTTTCAAAGTGGTTTTAGAGGAGCATTT
The DNA here is from genome assembly GCA_013400115.1 of Rhinopomastus cyanomelas. Taxonomy (NCBI): domain Eukaryota; kingdom Metazoa; phylum Chordata; class Aves; order Bucerotiformes; family Rhinopomastidae; genus Rhinopomastus; species Rhinopomastus cyanomelas. The sequence continues at coordinate 144,278 of VXBP01000353.1, forward strand.
AAACTTGCCCTTATGAATCTCATGTCTGTCAGCTTTCCAGTGCTTCGTCCATTTATTTGTCTGCCCTGCTGTTCAGAGCAGAAGAGCAGGCTAGGACTGAGGAATTTTCAATTTGTAGGATTATACGCTCATAGATAGAAAAATTACTGCCAGGAGTCATATGAGAAGGGAAAAATATAAGCCTTGGACTAGGAAATTAGTGCCAGATGTGATAAAATTGGCTTATTTGATACCTGATTATTAGCTGTATAGATCAACATGCCCATAGTAAACAGAGAAACTGGAAGTGAAACTTCCTTACTGACATACAGGAAGAACTGGAGATAGTGGAAAGGTGGGTCAACAAGGCAATAAGTCAGTGTATGTTGTTAAATTTCTCCCTGAATTGGTCCAGACTTGTAAAAAACATATTCTAGTACTTAGTTTCATTCAAGTTCATAGAATCATAGAATCATGAGGGATTGGAAGGGACCTCAAAAGACAGACGCACGCAACCCCCCTTAACCAAGCCAGCAGCAGTTTGGCACACATGCCAAAACAGTAGCCAGACCAAGAACTCCTCTAGGAAACCACGAAGGAGCAGAGTGAGCAAGCTGAGCACAAGGAGTCTGTGCATACCTTTCCTATATGCAACTGGACTACGAGCCAACCACTTTATCCCATATGGCATGACAGCCTAAGTCAGCATCTTCTGCGCTCTCCTTGCTAAGTAGCCTGGCTGCACGGCAGTGATATGAACCAAGGAGATTTTTTATCAACAAAAGATCAGTGAATGAGCCCAATTTAAACTGTTCCTGGATGGCAACTGAACTGCATGCCAGGCAACTTTCCCCTTGAGCAAGGACGCCTCTCGGTGTTAAGAGATACTTATTTACACTAAATGACTACTAAGTTTCAATCAGAATGAATCACTTAGAGTTAAAATGTTGTGTGATTTAGTACACTGTTTACTTAGTTTTACTCACTCAACATGAGTAGCTAGATTTGCTGAAGCCTTAGGCTGCAAGCTGTAAATTTCCACTTAGATCTACTAAACTTGTACTTACTTAGACAAAACGGCCTCCAGAACTTGTGCAAATCAGAAGATAAGGAGGCTTCAAGGATACAACCGCTAACAGCAGGTGCAATTTGACAAGGGAGCAGCCTGTCTGGAGACAGCAGAGAAATTCAACAAGGAGCCATAAGGTGCTAGTCCAGAAGAGGTTTTCAGACCCAATGAGAAACAAGAAGCCCCCAGACCCAAATATTACTACTGAACAAATGAGGGGTGGGTGAGTAGGCTGTAAGAGTATACTTGCCCAGGGATTTCTTTGCTCAGTTGGGAGCCCTCTCCAGGGACACTCTGCATGACCTGACCCATCTGTTGTGTCACTCTTAAATAATCTATTGTTCTAAAATCCAATACCTAAGAGTCTGCTTTAGGAAACCTAGGATTTGAACTTTGGAGCAAACTGCCACTGGACATCTAGACTGCAGAGTTCACCCTTGGGAGCAAACTAACACCGGACACCCAGGCAAAAGGTAAGTTAATTGGGAACGACCATCTGAAACCCTAAAATCCTGGCTAGAAGTTGTGAAGGATTGAGTGAACACAACAGTCCTTTGGCCATAAACCACTGACAAGTCTGAGACCAAGAGTGGATCAAGTTTCATTTAGATTCTTCTCTGAGGCATTAAGAAAGCAAGTGGGTTCCGTGCTGAACCTCATGACTCAACGGGAGGGTCTACCTAACAATTTCACATCTCTGGTCTCTATGCAGGTAATTCCAAGTAGATTCTAGCTGCATTTTCCCTTGGATACATACTCAGTGCAATATGTAACAGGACAATCTTTGCCATCAAACTCTGCTATTAAGTCATAGAAGTCACACTTTTACAAATTCTTTAAGTGATCTAAACTGCTCATCTGTGACAGTTGTGTTGTGAAAGGAGCCTTGTTAATTCATACAAATATTTTTATAACTGCTTGCTGCTGTCTGTGCATCCAGCTGGAGTTGGCCTTTTCTTCTCCTTGTGCTTTATTCTCAGGTCTTGGGAGGTCTGATAAGGAGCCTTGCTTGGATCACCTGTATGGGAGAAGATAACAGTGGCAAGTGAGAGGTTAAAACATGAATACGTATAACAAAAATCCTTTCATCTAGAATGTCTAGAACACATTAAGTAATTTCTTACTAGGGCTGCCATATAAGTACCCAGACAATCCTCTTTTTCTGGCACAATAATGGCATCTGCTGGACAGTAGATTAATTTTTAACTGTGAATGATTTACAAAAAGAGTCTAGACTATATTGAGTACCTATTCACAAGGTTTGAGAAACACAAGTAACAAAAAATTTAACCCTAGTACACAACGTTCAAGATTAAATTTTCATTTGCTTTCATTTCATTCATACACAGTTTTTAAAATCAACCTGAAGTATAATCGGGTTTTGGAGACAATGGATCATTATCTCACAGATAATTAAGTTGCCTTTTAAATCTGAATCATCCATATACTCAGATTCAAGCCAAACCAGATAAAGTTAGTAACTCAAATGCCCACACTTTAGGATTTTGGGAGTATCTTTTCTGCTATTTTTAAAAGCAGTCCTGAATTCTCTGTCTTTGAGTTGGAGTCAACGTGAGTAAAATAAGACACAACAGTATGAACACTGCATTCCCAACAGTGCCTTCTACGCATCCACACTGGCTACTGTAAGCTTCCGTGTTGAAAAGAAATACTTTGACAGAAAGGAGGTATGATACTGGTATTTTCACTTGTCCTTCTGCTTTTCTCTTCCCATTTTTTCTCTCCTGCTTGTCTCCCACCATTTTCTCTATCCATACACACTAACTAGTGACCGTTGCTGTCATATATGATAACTACAACACCTAGTACTTTCCTGAAGTCAGGAGTTAAGTGCCTCCCCACACCCACTTTTTTCAGCACTCTGAAAACACCACATTAGTATTCCTCTCGTCTCGATTTCACGCAGTGGCGTGTCAGCACTCCTGAAGTTCTAGCCCTATTGATTTCCTTCAAATTGAATCATAAGAGAAGCTGATACTCCCTCCAGAAAAAATGAAGTTTGGTAGCCAATCAATAGTTTTGGATCCTGAAAGCTCTGGAAATTGAGACAAGGCTGTAGTTTACACCTGAACACAGAAATGTGTGCTGTTAACAGTCCACAGGAACAAAACTCTAACTTGTCTCTTATGTTACAAAGATTACAGATGCTGTCCCATTTAACTTACAGTATTTATGCCTTCAAAAATGCCCATAATCACACTGTAACCATATCAGCAGCATAGAAAGGAGCGAGACTGGATTAAACCACACCAAACCAAAACACCCAGCACAACACCAAAAATCTTGACACTGACACAGTCTGATCTTGAAACTAAGTTGGCTCTACTTTGCAGCTCAAAGACTGGTTATAGTCTACAGTCTCATTACAGACAGTGAGGCTCACAAAACTGACACATTAAAAAAGTCAGATAAAATCTTCCACAAAAAAAATAAATGCATTGAAAGGCAGTATTTCAAAAATCTGATCTTATATGAGTTTGGAGATTTCTGAATATGGTGTTTACCTCTTTATTTATGAATAATTCAATCTTAAAAGAAGCATCTTACTCTAATGATAGGAATCACCAAGGTACCTTTAGCCTGTGCCAATATCCTCTTTAAGCATGAAATTTATAACCTTTTTCCTGATAGCTTTATAGACAGAACAAGATTCATGTGTATGTGATTATATATTTTCCACAGAAGTACTTTGAGAAAATAAAAGCTGTAATATTTTACACTTGAACTATATTGATCACTTTTCATGTTTATGACTTTAAAATAGTTCAGAAAGATTTTAAAGGTGATGTCTTTCCACAATACCACACAGTATACCAACGCTGCGTGCACACTCCAGAACCACACCGTACTGTCTATTACACTGTGACATGGCTGTGTGAAGGTCTTTTACTCTCTGGGGTCATTACCCCACCAGTACAGCAAAACACAATTTAGGTATTGCCCTTCTACTTATAAGTTATAATCAGGGTGGATAGAAGAACGCAAGTCTGATTGATCAGTAATCACTGGTGTTGAGGGTGACAGAGCACTGCAACAGGCTGCCCAGGGAGGTTGTGGAGTCTCCTTCTCTGGAGGTATTTAAAACCCACCTGGATGTATTCCTGTGCAATCTAGTCTAGGTGATCCTGCTCTGGCAGGGGGATTCAACTAGATGATCTTTCAAGATCCTTTCCAATCCCTAATGTTCTGTGATTCAGTGAAAATCTACATTCCCCTCTAGCTACAGCATTATGTTACCTATTTGGCGTCTGCTTCTCTAAGATTTTAGATCATCAGCATTCTTCCCAGCACGCCTGTTAGTTCAGTAACATAATGCTGTTGTGTCCTGAAATGAGAAAGAATGAGATACATCAATCTAAAGTGGCTTAATTTCAGTACAAGAGACTACACTTTGTCTCCAGAAACATCTCTAAGTCTAACTAGTATTAGTTAACTTTTTCCTTTTCAAATTTTTCCATAGTAAGGAGTCATCACGTTTACATAACTTTAATAAGGAATTTATTGCCGTGCTGGGTGGTGTCATGCTCATTATCTTCCGAGGTCCCTTCCGATCCCAAGTGTTCTGTGATGCTGCGATGCCACCAGCCCTCCCAAGCTGCAGTGCTTTTGCTTTGCTGCAGCTGTGGCCAGGAGAGGGCATTTTAGGACTGGGTTATGTGACTACAAAAAGCAACGACCAGCATTCCTGTCGCAAACAGGAGTTCGCTCGATGTTAGGTGAGTTCTTATTTTGAGATGTTTAATAAATATTTGGGTATAAATCTCAGTATTTTAAACACAAATACCAAATCCAAAGTATTTAAGTAAAATGACGAATGTGACATCTATTCTATTGAAAGTTGTTTTCAAACTTGTGTGTTGGTTGTGTGTGCACTGAACCACCTTAAAAATCACATTTAGGCAGTTAAATAGGCACATTAATATGCGATATAGGGTAGATTTACAAAGCAGGGGGGAAATCTGCATGGAAGTCGGTGGCTGAAAGATTTCATGTCAGTGAGTTAAAACGTTCATTTCAGCAATATTAACCATGTAATTACAAGTTCTTTACTTAAATTGTGATACTACTTATCAGATTAAAACTAGTTTCACATACTGGCTGATTAAAACCACTTCATAAGTTTATATTTTCTTAAATGATACAGTTCTTCAGTAAAATCTTTTGAGTTTCAGATGTGGTTCTTTAAAATCACCTGAAAATCTTGTTGAAGAAATATGATAATGTTTAATTCCCCAGTTCCTGCAAGTCGGCACAAATGGAAACAAGTCCTAAAAGTTCAGCTTTACTGGATGGTTTTAAAAGGTGTGCACTCAAATCTGCCTAACCACATGTTCAGTTACGCCAGCTGGGCTTCTCAAATGAGAATATCCAGTTACGTGCCTTGATTTGCTGTTATAGTTCTCCTAATGGTGCTTGTGCAGCTTTAAACAGCCTGTATGGAGTCTCAAGCCACAGACCCAGCAGCGTCAGATACCACTGTGCCCGACTTAACTGCTTCTTCAGGTTACAGAGTTTCTGTTTGTAAGAGTGAACGCCAGAGCTTCCACTGCAGCTTCCACGAGGTCATACAGAGAGAGACTTTACAAATGAAGTGATCCGTGTGCTCTCAGTGTACAAGGATGCCGTCTATTTAGCCATGGAGGGTGTTCATTATATCCTTTCTTAGCCATCTAAGGCACACAATTTGTAAGACAACCAACTTCTCTCTTCATCTTCCTCTGCATGACAAGACACTCTGTCTAGAGCACACAGTCAGGATCATTCACAGCTTAAGGAATGGTACTGCACACGAGTTCCCACATGCAAAGTATTATCTTGGGGAAGAACAGAATTCAAGTTGCAAATCTTTCCAATTCAAGGAAATAATTTGGTTCCCCCCACTCCCCATCTACTTTTTGGAAGAGAAGCAACAAAATATTTCAAATTTCCTTCATACTAGCAACTTAAATCACCATTAAATATCACATGAGCAGCACCCCTCTGGGGAGACAGGAGGCTCTGGAACTGTAATGACTGTGTGCTGACCACAGTTCCTCTGCTAGATGGCAATTATTTGGTGAGGTGAAAGTAGCTATGTAAGAAAAGTGCAGGCTAAGTCTACAAATTTCCGCATAGTTTACTACCAAGAACCTGAAAAACCCATTTCCATGTAAATCTGTCACGAAATAATACTACTTCTGGCAAGGCACACTCCTGAGGGAAATTCCCAGTCAAATGAGCAGAGTGATACTGATCTACTGAAAATTGTAATAATGACAGAAGAAAATAAAACACTAAAAAGTGAAATGGCTACTCAAAGNNGCGTCTGCTTCTCTAAGATTTTAGATCATCAGCATTCTTCCCAGCACGCCTGTTAGTTCAGTAACATAATGCTGTTGTGTCCTGAAATGAGAAAGAATGAGATACATCAAAGTGGCTTAATTTCAGTACAAGAAACTACACTTTGTCTCCAGAAACATCTCTGACTAGTATTAGTTAACTTTTTCCTTTTTAAATTTTTCCATAGTAAGGAGTCATCACGTTTACATAACTTTAATAAGGAATTTATTGCCGTGCTGGGTGGTGTCATGCTCATTATCTTCCGAGGTCCCTTCCGATCCCTAGTGTTCTGTGATGCTGCGATGCCACCAGCCCTCCCAAGCTGCAGTGCTTTTGCTTTGCTGCAGCTGTGGCCAGGAGAGGGCATTTTAGGACTGGGTTATGTGACTACAAAAAGCAACGACCAGCATTCCTGTCGCAAACAGGAGTTCGCTCGATGTTAGGTGAGTTCTTATTTTGAGATGTTTAATAAATATTTGGGTATAAATCTCAGTATTTTAAACACAAATACCAAATCCAAAGTATTTAAGTAAAATGACGAATGTGACATCTATTCTATTGAAAGTTGTTTTCAAACTTGTGTGTTGGTTGTGTGTGCACTGAACCACCTTAAAAATCACATTTAGGCAGTTAAATAGGCACATTAATATGCGATATAGGGTAGATTTACAAAGCAGGGGGGAAATCTGCATGGAAGTCGGTGGCTGAAAGATTTCATGTCAGTGAGTTAAAACGTTCATTTCAGCAATATTAACCATGTAATTACAAGTTCTTTACTTAAATTGCGATACTACTTATCAGATTAAATCTAGTTTCACATACTGGCTGATTAAAACCACTTCATAAGTTTATATTTTCTTAAATGATACAGTTCTTCAGTAAAATCTTTTGAGTTTCAGATGTGGTTCTTTAAAATCACCTGAAAATCTTGTTGAAGAAATATGATAATGTTTAATTCCCCAGTTCCTGCAAGTCGGCACAAATGGAAACAAGTCCTAAAAGTTCAGCTTTACTGGATGGTTTTAAAAGGTGTGCACTCAAATCTGCCTAACCACATGTTCAGTTACGCCAGCTGGGCTTCTCAAATGAGAATATCCAGTTACGTGCCTTGATTTGCTGTTATAGTTCTCCTAATGGTGCTTGTGCAGCTTTAAACAGCCTGCATGGAGTCTCAAGCCACAGACCCAGCAGCGTCAGATACCACTGTGCCCGACTTAACTGCTTCTTCAGGTTACAGAGTTTCTGTTTGTAAGAGTGAACGCCAGAGCTTCCACTGCAGCTTCCACGAGGTCATACAGAGAGAGACTTTACAAATGAAGTGATCCGTGTGCTCTCAGTGTACAAGGATGCCGTCTATTTAGCCATGGAGGGTGTTCATTATATCCTTTCTTAGCCATCTAAGGCACAGAATTTGTAAGACAACCAACTTCTCTCTTCATCTTCCTCTGCATGAGCTCTGTGTGCTCTGTCTAGAGCACACAGTCAGGATCATTCACAGCTTAAGCAATGGTACTGCACACGAGTTCCCACATGCAAAGTATTATCTTGGGGAAGAACAGAATTCAAGTTGCAAATCTTTCCAATTCAAGGAAATAATTTGGTTCCCCCCACTCCCCATCTACTTTTTGGAAGAGAAGCAACAAAATATTTCAAATTTCCTTCATACTAGCAACTTAAATCACCATTAAATATCACATGAGCAGCACCCCTCTGGGGAGACAGGAGGCTCTGGAACTGTAATGACTGTGTGCTGACCACAGTTCCTCTGCTAGATGGCAATTATTTGGTGAGGTGAAAGTAGCTATGTAAGAAAAGTGCAGGCTAAGTCTACAAATTTCCGCATAGTTTACTACCAAGAACCTGAAAAACCCATTTCCATGTAAATCTGTCACGAAATAATACTACTTCTGGCAAGGCACACTCCTGAGGGAAATTCCCAGTCAAATGAGCAGAGTGATACTGATCTACTGAAAATTGTAATAATGACAGAAGAAAATAAAACACTAAAAAGTGAAATGGCTACTCAAAGTTATCCATGCCTGGTTTGGGGGGAAAGGTGAAAAGAGGAGGGGAAAAAATACCAAACCAAAGCAAAACACATCAAAAAAAACTACCCATCAGGCTTTTTTTTCCTCAGGGTGATCTGATAAATGAAATATCTGACTAAGGTCACCTCCAGACTTCACCTCAACATCTACCAATGTTTTCATACTATGCCTACAACATGCCCTTAAATCATCAGCACAGAAAACAGAATATGGATTTTCAGTCACTTCAGGTGACAAGAGACCATGAAGTTCAAAGCACTAGAGGAAATACTGGTTTTGTGAAGCTAAAACCTAGAAAGACTACTGTGGTGGGAGCTCAATTCACATCTAATGCAGCTTTCCTCTTGGCTATGTATCTCATCCTCCTGCCCACACTGGCATCACAATAGAAAAGATCAAGACACTCCCATTTAGATCACATCTGTATTTTGTTCCAAATGTCTTATAACTCACTCCTTTAAACACACCAACTTTCTTCACTACCTCCTGGTGTTTGTGGTCCTCTCAGCACTCAAGGTCATCCTTCCCAGCTTTATAATTACAAGACTATTGGAGAGCTTGCACATCATAGCAATGGTCAGAGTGCTCTGGTGTGAGAGGAGAGGTACTTGTTCCCATCAGCCAAATTTCAGGGGATGAAAGGAGGGTGGACACCAGGCTCTTGCTTACACTATATGTAAGGAGGAGGGGAAGCAGTTACTAGGGATGTGTGGAGCTGGAGGTCTGAGATTCAACAAGGAATATGCCTGCCCAGCTCTGCAGAGAGTGTTGGCAGATGAGTGATTCTAGGGTTTCCCCTTGAATTGTGTTTTGTTTGATTAGATAAATTTACACTGAAATAAAGTATCTTCTGCAGTCCAGCTCGCAAATGATTTGAGTGCACGGTTATTTGAAAGAGCCCTGACAGCCTTCCAGGGTTCATCCCACAAGGTGACAAATAAGTCTGTGTAAAGTTTGTGTCCTCTAAGAGAGTGCACTCGGATGAATCAATGAGATCCTACTTCTCAGCAATGAATAAGAAAGTGTTCTTGCCATGAGGGTCATCATTCTAACAATTTCAGCAGAGGATGCTGTCACTACCAGATTCAAGAGGAAATTTAAACTATCCTGTTTTGATCCACAAACATTGCCCCATTCCATGGCAAGGAGGCAGAGGAACAAAGCAAATGAGGAATCTCCAGTACCTTGTGAGGAAATACATGAACAAAGTAAAACTGGAAAGTACAAAGATATTACATTAATACAAGATAGGCTAAAAAGTCTTGTATTTATTAAATGAGTCACATTTGCTGGCAGTCTCCCACGTAAGTGGTGAGGCCCAGGACTGTTTACCTCATAAGATAGTGAGCAGATAAGACTGTGATGACTAAAGATATAAAATGAGGTAGCGGCAAGGGGCTGTTACAAGCAGCCAGGCTCAGTGTAATGAAAAAAAAAGAACATAGATAGCCTATGCAGGCACTGAGTACACATTGGTTCCAGGACTGAGTGTGTTCACCAACCTGGCAGTGGTACTCCAGGTCTATAGGAATACACAGAACTCTAGTTAGACTGTTCCTCGTTGAGCAGGAATATTCTTTTTTATTAAATGTAGCATTGGGGCACTGAAAAAGACAGAAAATGTCAAACATGTAAACCCAAAGCAGCAAAATCATGCCAGCACAGCAGCAATTCTGTATACAATTACTGTGGCATATTACAGGTTTGGTAGCTGAATCAGCACAGCTTTAGAATGGAAACTCACAAGATATAAAACAGCATAAACCTTATTTGCTATCCCACATCACTTATTTTCTAGAGCTATAGACGTCTGTTAGTGAAGACATCTGAAGGACATGATCTTAGATGGAGGGGTTTGTTCCATGGAGTGCTTTAAATTTAACGTCTTAGCTTTTTGGTTTTCCATTTTAAGAATCACAAGAGCCGCACACTAGAATTTCTTGCTGTGTTGTGATGGGACCTTTTTTCTCAATCATTTGATATTTTTTCAAAAAATGGGGAAAACATGGTTTGTGGGGTTTTTTATGTAAGAGGTGTACACCTCTGAAAAAGTCACACTGTTAATGTTCCAAGAAGGTGTGACTTTCACCATATCAATGTAGCCCTTGTTGTAGGTAATACAAAACCATTTACAAATAATCTTTAAAAAACCCTATAAAAACTGTATTTTTTTTCCAACATAGATCAAAGTATGCTTAGCAGTAGACAGAGAAAAAGTTTCTCCTTGATGTAAACTACTACTTGCTAATAAGCTTTCCCTGAATGAGCCAGAGAATTTGTGATCAAATCCATTTACATGAACGGTTATTAATATAAAATTAAAAATAATCAGAACCTGGAGATTCAAGCCTGAAATATTTTTTTTTTAAAAAACCAACAACCAATGAACAACACACCAGAAAACAAAAGACTGAGTGTAGCTATAGCTAAGCAGCTTCAAAGGTTATAGCTTTGCTTTCACACCAAAAAAACAGCTCATATATGTAAGGCTCAAACAAACAAGGTTCCTTAATATAGCAGAAGAAGCTGTCATGTTGCTAGTTTGTCTTGCCCAAGAGTCATCTTTTCTTTTCTTTGAGTCACAAAATAATGACCTTCTTTCCAGTTAGTGTGAACTGTTGTCTATATTCACCTGCTACATCTTTCTGCTGGTGATCCCTGGCTTGATACATGCTGGCCAAGCTGACTCACTTTCAGAACTCTCTCATTTCACCTGAGGAGGTGTGAAAATGCCCATAGAAGGGCATTACCTGAAACACTGAGTCTGACTTTACAGAACTGTTTTTCCCTGCTGAATTTCACAGATACCAGTCAAAACAGCAATGGCATTAAAACTAGTTTCAGTACAGCAATTCTTTATAGTTATGCCTGATGGTAACAGCAAAAGAAAAAGCAAACCTCCCAGCAGTACAAAAATCACATGACTCTTCAAGAGCAGTCTAGAGTTTTTACTAAAGGACTATATTTTATGTAACAGAAGCCAAAACCAGCTTGACTTTACTTTTCCAAGTAATCTGTTCTTTTTTCAGCATATATTTGTCATCTTTTCCATGGGTTGGGTTTCTTTTAAACAACAAAAACCAATATAGTATCTGACTTAAATCACATGGGGTTTGGGTACAAACATTATAGCCAAAAAGGCATTTTAAGTAATTATTTTTAATGCAACTAAAAAAATTAGTGCAAACTATTATTGTGTTATTATTACAGTTGAAGAGGAGTTCACTATCCTAGCTCAATTTCCAGAAACTGCAGGTAGTAGGACAAAGACTGCAGTACATATATACCATCTTAGGAAGCCTAATCTGAAATCCAACATGCTCCTTCATTCAAGAAGCATCCACATTTACCAATGAATGGTTCTAAACTAGAAAACACCCAACCCAGCGTTTTGACGTACAAGTACCCAGAACACAGTCTTCAAAACTCCTGCCTAAATGACTTTCCTCCAGTAAATGTTTTCCATGGTGCTCTGGTTTGGTTTCTGCTCATATCCAAACTATGAACCAGCATGGCAAAGCAAGCCAAGAGTATCAGCCCTTATGGAGATAATCAGTCATGAAGTTTACCTTTATTGACTTTCCTGTCAAGGCCAGGTTGTCCCTGTCTATGGCATGGGGGGGTCAGAACTAGATGATCTACTTCTGCTACAAACTTATGAACTTTTTGTTCCACATTGCATAGCCTCAGAGACCAAGTGCAGGGAATCTCCTGCCATGATTCACAGACAGGCTTTCTCTTTGGACTTGGTGAGGAAGACATTCTGTTGGCAAAAGCATTGCAGATTGGCACATTTCCTCCTGATTTTTGGCTGACATACTGTTCCTTTGGTATATGTTCATGTTTGGTTCTGTTTGGACTCTGTCCTGTCTCTCTGCCTCAGCAATTTGAAGCCATAAGACTACCCTTCCTTTTAAGAAGGCATAAATTATGTGGTTGGAAGATTCTACTACTGCCTGGAGGATGTTGTTTCGTCATGGGCATTACTGTTTCTCACAGACCACAGACTGGTTTTCTACATTCCCATTATCACAATCCTGTATGATTATGGTTGTTTTCATTTGCTTTATGCTATCATGTATTTCGTAAAACAGAACCTGTTCTTCATTAAAAAAAGAATTACATCAGTTTGTTTAGGCAGATAAAAGAGAATTGTTCAATTTCTTCCTAATTCTAATCTCTTAATACAGTATCACACTCACACAACAACTAATTGTACTGAACTGCCCAGTACAACAAGAGAAAACCATGAAACTGAACCCAAAATCTAAGTTAGTTCCATGCTCTGTCACAGGCTTACATTAAAACCTTCAATGAGCCATTTAAGTCACTTCCCTCAGCTCTCTTTCAGGATGGTGTCTTACTTTCTCACAGCACTGATAAGGCAAAGCTGCATCTCTGTAGGCTGATTACCTACTACAATCACTCTGGTTTTTTCTAATACCCTGCATGACAGATATTATCAAAGCACAGCAGTCCAGCTTTCAAAATAAAGCCTCTAAGACAGTGTGATATTCATAGAAGACATGAACTCATGTTATTTCCAGACTTGAGTGTAAGATAAAAGGGGCATTAAAATGTTGGTGCTGTGTAATTTAAAGACATGCTGGTAATTACACTACAAGCTTGCAAGTGTACAGAATAAAAAATAAATTATTAAAACTATTTGCAGCTAGATGCATGAGCAATAGGGAAGAGTTCAATCACATTTGTGATTGTAGCTTTATAATTTCTGAACTTTGCACACACATAGACAATATCAATGTTTAATTTATTATTTTTTGAAGACAGACATACCTAGTTGTTGTGAAATTCCCTGGGTGCATGAAATCCTACCACACTTCTCACAAACTGTGAACAAAACTCAAAGCTCGGCAGGATTTCTTTCAAATTAGGGTTCCTTCTCCTTTGCATGAGATTGAGATGGAGAAACAGAGTAAGAACAACACTGAGAAGAGCCTGGCTCCATCCTCCTGACACTCACCCTTCACATATTTATAAACATTAATGAGGTCACCCCTCAGTCTCCTCCAAGCTAAAGAGACCCAGCTCCCTCAGCCTCTCCTCATAAGGGAGATGCTCCACTTCATCATCTTTTTGGCTCTGTGGTGAACTCTCCCTAGCAGTTCTGCATCCTTCTTGAACTGAGGGGCCCAGAACTGGATGCAATACTCCAGATGTGGTCTCACCAGGGCAGAGCAGAATGGGAGGAGAACCTCTCTCGATCAGCTAACTACCACCCTTCTGATCCACCCCAGGATGCTGCTGGCCCTCTTGGCCACAAGAGCACACTGCTGGCTCATGGCCATCCTGCTGTCCACCAGGACCCCCAGGTCCCTTTCTCCTACACTGCTCTCCAACAGGTCAGTCCCCAGCCTATACTGGTACCTGGGTTTGTTCTTGCACAGATGCCAGAATCCACACTTGCCCTTGATATAGTTCATTAAATTTCTCCCTGCCCAGCTCTCCAGCTTGTCCAGGTCCCACTGAATGGCAGGACTTGCTGGTGTGTCGGCCACTCCTTCCAGCTTTGTGTCATCAGCAAACTTTATGACAGTGCATCCTCATCCAAGTCATTAATCAATAGATTGAATAGTACTGGTCCCAGTACTGAACCTTTCATAATTATAATTCTAGACTCGACACTGAACAGCAAAACAGACTAGCAGCAACCCTGAGCAACATCAGACAGTTCTGTGGGCCCTGCGTGCAGTAGTTTCAGGACACTTAAACAAGTATCTTCAATCTCTATTCTCCCAAATATGGGTTTATCACATGTCACTCCAATCTCAAGTTACTTACATGAAAAATAACATCTGGATTGTTTTATGTTGCAGAAAACACAATTTCAGTGCACTATTGTGCCTTCTGAGTCTTTATCAGCTGAATGAAGAATTTCTCAGGTTATCTGTAATAGCATAATTTAACAGGGTTTTAGATGTGTGACTTGTTTATTTTAAAATACATTCATAATATATTTGACATCACTGTCACTACAGTTCAGGTTACACACTCTATGATACTGCTACTAAGAAAAAGCAGTTACAATAATATTTTTTTAAAGAAACACAAAATCAACAGGACTTGAACTCAAACAAAACAGGTTACCCTATAGATTATGGTACAAGAAAACACAGCTATTCCACTATCTACAGAAGAGCTACCCTGTTGTTCCCTTAATGTAATAAAAACATTAGGAATTAAACAAAGAAATGAAACACTGATGAGGAGAGGACGGAGTTCAAAGAAAGTGCACATTTCCCATGTTCACATGATCTATTGTGCATTCATAGACAGAGCCATGAAAAACAGACTTCGCTTACTATTTGATTTGGTTTTGTACTAAGACAAGAAACACTTCCCTACTTTTGGCAGTAAACACTTCAATATCTTGGAAATCATAATGTAACTCACATATTTCAGAGAAAGAAGGGGAAAACCCATATCAGAGCCGTTAGCGATTCCACAGTAAATGGAAAAACACGCTAAAAACAGAGTTCCCACAGAACAAAAGAATATGTTTAGCTAAAGTATTCTTGGGGAGTTTGATGTTGCACTATATATTGTTTATGCATTTTGAGATTTACTGAAATAGTTATCCCTAATTTATTCTAATACAATCCTTTTGCTGTAAATCCTCAAGAGGTTACTGCTACTCTTTGATAGGATTTTTAGTAAACATCCAAGTAGAGACAAGTTTATGGAAATAACTTGCTTCTGACCCATTAATCTGTCTTAGTTTCCCTACTTGTAAGAAGGAAAATGTATTTTTCTGGATGTTTCTTCAAAAACTGGATATTTCTTGTTCTAAACCTGACCAAAGTTACAGACTGTCCTTCATCCTAGGACTGCAACTAAATTGAACATAAATTGCTCTACTAGTTTTCAAAAAAAAAAGGGACTAGTGTACATCCTTGTAGGCCTTAGTCAAAAGGACCAAAGGTTATTCTGCCCTTATAAGCCATAAAGAAGACCTTTTATTCTGAATTTAAGCTAAATTCATAAACTCATAACTACTTAAGTCCTATCAAGACCAAGGGCTTCTGCACATGAACAATAGCAGCAGAGCTTAAGCTAACACTGAGAAGTAGAAAGGCACTAATTCTGAGCAAACATTTCTGTAAGTAGTTAGGTTTAAGAGAAGAGTCACTTCTGGTAAACTGGTAGTTCATGTGTCATCTAACATTTCTGTCACAGGGTTTAACTTGGCCAAGTCCAGATTTATCTTTCAGAACTGAATTCAGCATTTTACTTGGCAAACTGTTTTCACTGCTTTATGACTGCCAAGAGGGTCGTAAAGCTTGCCCTTTGGACTGGCATTTTAGCTGTGTTCTATCCACACAGGGGAGTTTTAGCAATGGGCTGACCCTGATTTTTACCAGTGCCCACTATCAAAAATTCTTCCCGGAGTCATCTCACTTCTCGCACTTGTTCTGCCAGGGCAGACCTAGCAGATCTCAATGCTCCCAGAAAAAAAAAAACTAGACAACACCATATCATAAAAAGGCTTCCTGATTTATTTATTTTGTTCAGTTATCTGTTGAACCAGTCTAGATGCAAATTTTTACATTATTTCTGTGGCATCCCTTCTACCATGATATTCCAAAGTGACTGAACTTCCTTCAGGTATCTTCTGTTATTCCTGCCTCTCAGTGTCTATACAGTCCACAGTAAACAGAGAAATCTGCTTTACACAACCCAAACATTGTGTAAAGATGTTGGCACAGAGCTGAACTGGACATACCCTGACTTTTACCTCATCTAGAAGCACATAAACACCCAGTTCTTAACTGGTGTACACTTGCAGCCAGTTGACTAAGGGAAGGATCAAACTGCTTATGTCTGCCTACAGCCTGCTTCTTGTTTTCAAAGTCACACAAGTGACATGATGTGAAAGAATAATTTTGGATACCAATGTCAAAACTGTAGTTTTTTATTTTCAGTTTGACAGTTTTTAGAGTTCTGGTGTTTACTTACTTATATACAATAAATCCCATTAAATCATAGAATCATTATGGATCGGAAGGGACCTTGAAAGATCATCTAGTCCAATCCCCCCACCATAGCAAGATCACCTAGACCAAGCCACACAGGAACATATAAAGTATTTAAGTTACTTACAGGATAATACAAGGCAGCACAGAATCCCAGCAAAGATTGTTAGTATCAAATACATTACATTTACTGCCTCTCAAATCCTGCACTTCCAGGGTGAAAGCTAGAGCATAGGGGGACTTCTGTACAGTACACAGACACAGAGGCTGAGTCAGACTTTACATGCTAAGTGAAGATCCCTCAAGTTCTCAGAAGGAAATGTCAGGCAACATGTTATGTAAAGTTTCATCCTCTGGAGATGAACATTGTGAATCAGGTACCTAACATATCTCTAATGCTTTAGCTAATAAGATACATAACTGAAATTGGCAGTCCTTACTACCTTGCTGTGATTCTGAAGATACCATATCTACTACTTTCTGTGGAATGCTGAGTAGCTTTCATCTGCTCAGTCAGTTGTGTTGTTTCAATTCCAACTGGGATTTGGGAGTTGCTTGTCTAAGCGCCTGTAACTTGTGGCTTTGGGCACCTTCAGGTAAGTGCAAGTTTTAAGCATCACAGAAGGCAGAACTGTAGCCAGCTAGGCAATAATCAGATTAAACAAAGGAGTACTGAAGAGGCTTAAGCAAAGACAGAGCAAGAGTTACTAAACATGATTTTTTAATTGCAGCTTTGAACTTTGCTGTTTGAAGCTCCTTCAGAACACTTGGAGTTGGCCTGTGTATTCAAAGGGCTACAAAAGAAATATTGTTCTCTAATTGTTGATTACAATCTGAAACACTGATAGCAATGCACATGTGACTAGTTTGTGCAGAGACCAATATCTGAGGACAGCATGATTGGGACATAATTACATGGCTTGGTTTCTAAACTGGTTTTGTCTAGATCCTCTCCAACTCTTACAAATATTAACGTGTAGTTAAAAAAACAGAACATATTGGCAGATATATCCTGTAACAGTCAGTTAGGATGGTGACTGTGTTCCAGACAGAGTAGTATCACTTTCAGTTTATACATACACAAGGAATTATAAAACTTAGAGTTACTTCCCTTGCTCATTTTTATTTATTTTTAATTTTTTTAAAGTTATCACTGCGAGCCAATATAAACTTAGCATCTAGGATCTTAATTCAATAAGGAGAAACTGAAAACTTCTAATAGCATTTATCCCAGCAAGTTACTGGGAATCTTGACTGTTCCCAAGAAAAAAATCAGTAGGAAAATTAGATAAAACAAGATCTATGACAGAATCAAAGAATTACAGAATTATTAAGGTTTTGAGAGACCTAAAAGACCACCAGGTCCAATCATCAACCCAATGCCACTATGCCCACTGAACCACGATTCCAAGTGACACATCGACGCATTTTTTTAACACCTCCAGCAACAATGACTCCACTACCTCCCTGGACAGACTGGTCCAATACCTGACCACTCTCAGTGAAGGTATTTTTCCCGTCTAGGCACAATTTGAGGACATTTCCTCTCATTCTATTGCAAGTGACCCAGGAGAAAAGACCAACCCTCACCTGCCTACAACATCCCTTCAGGTAGTTCTAAAGAGCAATAAGGTCTCTCCTCAACTTCCTTTTCTCCAGACTAAATAACCCCAGATTCCTCAGCCACTCCTCATAAAACCTAACCTCCATGCCCTTCACTATCTTTGTTGCTCTTCTTTGGACCCACTCCAGCATCTCAAAGTCTTTCTTGTATTGATGTGTCCAAAACTGAACACAATACAGCTAGTGCTGAATATAGGGGGACAATTACTTCTCTAGGCCTGCTGGCCACATTGTTTCTGAAGCAGGCCAGGATGCTGTTAGCCAAAATGAAGTCAAACGCTGAAAAGAATTGCTTCAGCAGGTTTTTCTATGCTATTAATATTTTCTCTGCTATATTGGTACGGAGCTGATCTTGTACTCTTAAGAGTTTGAGTGGACTTGCAGTCCTAATTCTTTTTCCCCATTATCCCACATTCTTTCAAGGGAAAGTTTTCGGAAGAGGGATCAATGCCACACACCACTGTAAGTAATTTTCTCTTAATTGTGTACACTGAGGTAGAAGAAAAACATGAAAGTTGGCAGAGTCTCTTCTAATACATCCCCCTCTAGATAAGAGGCACTTGTGGTCATGGCCTGCATTACCTGCTAAATGAACAGAATCTAACAGAGCTGGGTAGAGGCACAATGCTGCTGACTGCAGACATAGCCATGTCCTCACTGTAGGAGTAGGAATCAGCAGCACCAATAAACACCTCTCCTTTCCTCTCCCTAATCAACCCAGGACTATAGGCATCCTCTATAGTCAAAGTAGGACCTTTGATTGGAAACTATAGTTCAGTGTTTACATGTAAGATGAAGGGAGAAATCCACAGTAATTTATCTGATCTCATTAACGTGTAAGATTTTAGGATAAGCTTAGAAATAACAAACATAGAAGTGGAGGATGCTCCCCTGGGTTCAGGAAAAAAAAAAAGTATCTCACTTTTCATTGGGTTCTTCACAGCTAGTGATAAGATCAGACTAACTTCTTTACTAGAGCCTTCTGCTTAAGGCTTTGGTGCTTTTACCTACTTAAGTGTCTAAATGAGCTGTCATTCAGTAGACTTTATCCTCTTCTAGCATCCTGTTAGTTTTCAAGAAAGATGTTATTTGGGTAAGTCTTCTCCTCAGGTTCTTCCTACTTTTGAAGTCCTGAAAACTAATGTTTCTGCTAGGGCCCTGTCCTAGTGCATTATTAGGAACAGGAGGAAAAAAAGGAAAAATATAAATGTGGTTCCGCCCTGCTCACTATAAAGTAGACCTTTTATACTTTCTTTATAACCAACATAGGGCATATTCCACTTAATTACAACATAAAAACCTAAGACTTTTAATCTTTATTTGTTAACCTCTGCAGCTGTGCCTGTTCCACACCTATACCAGCTCCTCCTGCAGAAGCAGCCACAAATGCTCAGTAAACCCACAGGTTAACTAATAAACCTTTTCTCTGCCAGTGACAGATAATGACAGTCTAGGTGTACATCCAATTACACATTGTTTTACGAAACAAAGAACAATCTTAACAAATCCATCTCCTTAAAAAGCAATGCTTTGCAGTACATGCAATCTAGTAGGGAGTTTACATTATATTTGATACACAGTGTGCTGGGAAATTCTCAGTTCAGCTAAGAGTGATGTAGATTCATTCATGTTTATAAATATGTGAAAGGTGGGTGTCAGGAGGATGGAGCCAGGCTCTGCTCAGTTGCTTCTAATCATAGGACAAGGGGTAACGGGTGAAAGCTGGAACATAGGAGGTTCCATCAATATGAGAAGGAACTTCTTCACGGTGAGGGTGATGGAGCACTGGAACAGGCTGCCCAAGGAGATTGTGGAGTCTTCATCTCTGGAGACCTTTAAAACATATGTGGATATGTTCCTGTGTGACTGGATCCGGGTGATCCTGCTGTGGCAGGATTGGACTAGATGATCTTTTGAGGTCCCTCTCAATCCCTGACATTCTGTGATTCTGTGAAACATAAGGAACCAGTCAAACAGGTGACAGCAGAGTAGTTGGAAGGACAATGTCAAGACAGAGGGAAGTTCTTAGTGAGTGTTTCTGAGTACGCTATTAATATCAGTCTTATTAATATTTCCATTCATAATCCTGATAGCAAAAGCTACCATGTGATTACAGAACATCCAAAGATGAGAACATGATACAGTAAGAAACTAGTCACGTTGATTACCAAAATAACTGCTCTGAACTAAAATGCTAAGAACATGATTTTTAAGACAAATGAATTCTGCTCTAACTGAAATCTGCTGGTAGACTACACCGGAAAATGAAAGATGTAAGTAACCTCGTGAAGCCACAGAAACTAAATTGCTGTGATGTACACACATACAATGTTCATCAAAGGCATTCAGCACTGTAGTGTAGTCACTAATGTGGCTGAACAAGGTCTTGCATATAATTTCAGTAAACCATGATCAAACAAGGTGAAATCTTAAAAAGATCTAGACAAGAAGTATGAGAGTAAGGAAGGAAAGTAATATTTGTCAGAAAGCTTTGATTTATTTAGTTGTCAAATGGAAGGCTTAGAGATGACATTAGTGCATTCTAGGTCTACATCAAAGAAAATATAAGGCAGAAGACAAAGAATCTTTTCAGCTACAGATGCTGTCAAGAGAAGATCAAGTGCATCTAAAACATATCTGTGATACATGTGGGCAAAACATTAGACTCCTAATAATAAGAAAAATTCTATTTGGAGCATCCTGCCAGTGATTCAGCTGGATTTTAAATTAGGTTTATTAGTTTACAAGTGAGATTAGATGCTATTGACCAAGAAGACATTGAAATAAACTTGTCAACCAGTACTTTCTTCCTATTATTAGAAAAAGAATGTGTCTCAGGCAACTTGTGGAGTAGTTTTGTGATAACTGCCAATTGAGTATCATCAATAGGTCTATTAATATAAACATTAACATCTAGCTTGGAGACTGTCCTGGTAAAATCTGACAATTTCTTTTTTCTTCTCAGCAAATTGAAGTGAAATCTATGATTCTGTGATTGTATGAATTTCTCCAGGCCATATGGTTAGGAATTCTGGCCTCTTTCTGCATTTCTGACACACGCAATAATCTATCATGAATGTGAGGAAGCATGTACTGATGAACAATGAAAAATTTGAAAAGCAGAAATTGTATAAAGAAATGGCAATGTGCAGCAGCTCTGAGCTATCTGCCTCTTTTGCATTAAACCGTGTCAATGTGGAGACTGTGAATGATTTGGTTGGAACATCTGCATGGCTGATGGCCATGCATCACTGTCTTCTTGAAAGCTATTTTTAGCAAGTGGTGGGCTGTTCTGAAGTGGAATTATTTTTATGGACAATCTTGATGGTTGTTCCCAACATTATTACCGACTTGGAGGTGTGTTTACACAGCTCACCTCAAAGCCAGTACATACATTTGTATACATACTTGCATGCTGACATGGTATGTCTAGAAAACCACTCCACATAAACATAGATGAACCATCCAAAGAGCTTCTGTTTACTGAGATAAGCCTACTCAAGTACTTGGAAAAACACAGCTTTGCTCTTGAAAAGGGGCTTGCAGTTTCTTGGTGCTCCTCTTTAGGTTGGATTTGGCTCAGCTGCTTACCCTCACAGCATCCAAGTGCCAGGGCAGAACATCAATATTCCTAGTTTTTGTGTTTCCTCAGTCTCTATTTCCCTCTACCCTCCTGCCTTACACTTCTCGGTTCCTTCCTCACTATCCACCGCCCTTGGAGCAGCGCCCTGCCACAGGCCTGGACACGCACACAGGGCCTGCCAGAGCCGAGTTACCACGGAAGTTTCCCTAGCAGGGGCAGGCCCGCTCGGGCTGGCAACCTCAGGAGAACCCGCTGCCGAGAGCCCCCACCGGAGGTGGGCGCCGTCTCTGCCACCACCCGGCCTCCACGGAGCGCTCGGTTTAAATATCCCTGAGCCTCCCTATCCCCAAAGGGGGATCTTCCTTGTCTTCTGTCCTTGGGGCAACCCAAAACCCCCGGGTGAAGTAGGAGGCGAGCGGAGACCGTCGTGGGAACCCGTGAGGCGTCCTGGCCCATGTGAGCCCCTCGTAATCCTTTGCCTCGCCCCGGACCAGAGCAGGCCAAGGTGCGGCCGCTGGAGGGCAGAGCGGGGCGGGGCGGCGGCGGGCTGGGGGCGGGCACTGCCGGGGCCGCGTCCCCGGCTCGGGACATGCCGCCGCGGCAGGAGGAGGAGGAGGGCGGCCGCGGCCGGGCCGGAGGAGGATCACGCTGCTGCAGTCGGGGCCGGGCAGAGAGGAAGAACGAGAGCTGCCGGGAGCGGCGGAGCGGCGCCAGGAGCAGCATGTAGCTGGTGACAGCAACCGGAGCGGGCCGAGGCGGGCGTCGAGGGGGCCGGTGCAGCGGACCCGGGAGCCCCTCTGGGGAGGTGGAGGGGCTAACAGCCGCGCCTCGCCAATCCCTCGCGTTACCCCAGCGCCGAGTCCCGTCCTCAGCCGCTTGCTCGTCCCTCCGCCGGCCGCTGCCATGGGGCTGCCCACGCTGGAGTTCAGCGACTCGTACTTGGACAGCCCTGATTTCAGGGAGCGCCTGAAGTGTCACGAGATCGAGCTGGAGAGGACGAACAAGTTCATCAAGGAGCTGATCAAGGATGGCAGCCTCCTCATCGGGGCTCTGCGCAGTAAGTGGGGCCGGGGCCGGCGGGCTTGGGGGGCAGCTCCTTTTGTTTGAATGGGCGCCGGGCGCGGGCTCCCCTGCCGGCGGCTGCCCAAAACCGCCTCGGAAACTCCCTGCCCCCGCTCCCTCCCCGCCGCTCCTCCGCGCCCGGCCGGCAGTGGGGCCGGGGGGAGTCCCGGGGGAACGGGGGCGGTGCGGGGCCCTACCGCGGCCCAAGACCCTGCCCCGACACACCTCGGCGGGGACAGCAGTGGCACAGGGTGGTCCCGCCGGGGCTAGGGGCTAAAAAGACTCTCGGTGAGAGTCTCTGTACGGGACATGGGTCCCATGCTGGACCCCGTCTGCCAATTTAGTGTGTCTACGGTCGTGAAGCGCTGTAGCAGGCTACCCAGAGAAGTTGTGGATGCTCTGTTCCTGACCAGGTTGGATGGGGGAGTCTGGGCAGCCTGATCTAGTGAGAGGTGCCCATGGCAGGGGTTCGTAACTAGCTGATCTTTAAGGTCCTTTTCAATCCAAATAATTCTGTGATTCTGAGATGCCCGTCAGAACTCGGCAGTGCAACATGTGAAAGTGCAATGGAATGAGGAAAGCTTACTTCTCACCTCCCCCCTCCCTCCTCATTTCCATGTAGTGTGTGAAGTTTTATGCATTTTGAAAGATTCTGAAAGAAAAAAATTGACATTTTGGTGCTTTTAAATCTCCATGCGTTGAGCTACCTGGGGCACAGTTCTTGTGCTTTGAAGAGCTAGCATGAAATGTAGATTGGGAATTCCTATAAGCATGGTTAGACACGGCTTGTCCTCTGCTTGCCATCAGTTTCTTCAGTCACTTTGGACCTTCCTTACCTGTTGCTCAGAAGTTTTACTTCAGGTAATGCAGCTTCTCATAGAGCAACAATACATGTTGAAGGAAAATAATTGCCTTAATCTTTAAAAATATCTACCACATCGACATGGTACGCTAGTCTCTGTAGGGTGAAGGATAGCAGCAGTATTAATCCTTATGTGGGTAAGGAGCAGATGTTATCATGGAACCTGACTGATACTAAGCTGCAGTCTAAACCCACATTTGTCTCTATACTTGAGAAAAGAGGTCAAGTCATCAAATAGATTTTTTTTGTCTATCAGAAGTATTGATTGTTAGTTGTTCTTGTTGCAGCACTGTTTCTTTCCAGGTATACAGTTTAGGCACAGTATCGCATTTACATAAAGTAGCTACTCTCTTTTTGAGAGTTTTTTAATGCAAATTCATGGACTTCTGGACACACCTGTTTTAGTGAGTAGCTGAATAGAAATAGAAGTCTAGTATCTTTTGTGAATTTGTATTAATTCAATAAATCCCTGTGTCCATGCCCACAGAATGTGGAGTGATGGAATACATAGAACATGTATGCATATATATAGTGTGTGTGTATATATATATGTATATATACACACACATGTATGAACTCCATGGGACTTCTTTTCCCAGAGCAAAAGGTTTGGTTTTTATTTGTACTTTAAGCTTTTTCCTAAAAAGTTTTCTCCAGGAAATTTCAGCTTGTTTCAAGTAGTGAAAGTGTAAATTTAATGAAAACTTACTGTTGCACACCTGGTCTTGTAAAATCATGTGTGCAAACAGCAATGACAGGTTAGGATACCATGCAGGTAGTTTTTTTTATCTGGATTTGCACTGGCAATTGGCTGCTTTTTGTTCCACATCAACTAGGAAAAAAACAAAACTTTGTTAGACCTTGGTTCTGAAGTGAGTAATCCCGTTATTTTTGTGAATAATTATGATTACTTGCTGGATCTCCATCTGCACATTTAACATGTTAACATTCTTCTTCTCTTCAAGAAGCAATATATGATACTCTGTCTCAACTGATGACAACTTAACTTGCAAGTTCTACAAACTCTTGAAACATTTTAGTTCAACTGTTCCTGTGTTTGCCACAATGTTTACTCTACTGCTGTGTGCTGTGGTGTCTTCTAGCCTTAGGAAAGTAAGTTCAGGTCGAGAGTAGTAAGAAGTATTTTGCATGCCTTTGTGGCCCTGACTTACACAGAACACTGCTTTAGTGCCTGTGTTGGGCCATCTGAGGAAATGTTGGGATTTTCCTCAGCAAAACAGAAATCCTGCTTTTATACTGCATGGGGTCTGGTGTGTCACAGTACCACAGTACATTAGGGACTGGAAGAGACCTCAAAAGATCATCTAGTCCAATCTCCCTGCCTGAGCAGAACCACCTAGACCAAGTTGCACAGGAACATATCCAGGTGGGTTTTAAACGTCTCCAGATAAGGAGATGCTGCAAGGACAGTGTACCTGTTATGACAACGAGCAGTATTGTGTGTTTCCTAGGGTAGAAAACTTCTCACTCCTTAAGGCACAGTAGCTACCTCTAGTCAGTTTTAAAACTAGTGTAAGGTGTTGAATTTTTTTAAATATATTTTCCCAATTTCTTTTAATTGCTTTTGAAAATCTTTTCAAAGAGTGGAGTAGATACTTGATTTCAGTGATGAACTATAATGATTTGATTGTTGAATATTTAATAACTTACAAGCCCTGAAGAACAACACACATTATTTACTATCTCTTTAGAGGATCTAACATTTTTCATTTTACATATAATTTTGGAGGATCAGTTCTCTTGAGGGGAAAAAGCTGCAGAACTTCATTAGAAGTGAGTTTTGGAACATGTCCTACCTGATCATTTTCACAGATCACAGAGGAGACAGTAAAGCCCACTTAATATAGTCAGAAAATACTCTGCTCCTTTAGTTTCCTACGTATAAGGTATTATATTAAACTAAAACATGCGGATGGTTTTTCAGGCAGAATTAAACACATACTGCAAAAGTTACAGAACAGGAATTTGCACACAATCCAGTATATAAGAAGTTGCCATAAAAATGCAATGTTTATAAGTACCTGGCAAGAGATTCCACATAAATTGAAGGTAGAACAAATACACTTAATGTGATATGCAAACATCTTGCAAACATTTTAATTGGAGTAGTCCCAAGATAAGATCAGACTTAATTTCGATGTGGTTTTGCTACATTCATTTTGAAGACTGCTGCTCTCCTAAGTAGTACACAGAGCTGTAGTACTGTGTTCCATGAAGCAGCAGTTGACTATTGTGAATGCAGTGAGAACTGATAATGCCAGGAGTGATACCACATCCTCCTCAGCAGCTTTTGTCTAGAGCTTTTTGCACCATTTCTTTCTAAATATGCAGGAGTTTGGGAGTGCCCAAGAGAAGCATGGATTCTATGGTCCAGTTTAGTTAGATTTTGCCATCCCATTTATGTGGCCAAAATGCCTATTTCAGCCTTGTCCTACAGTAAGTGTTTGCAGTTTGAGACTACGTTTTGTTTTCCAGACCAGCTGATGTACTAGACACACTGCTGTCTCTTGCAATTCCTAGTTTATGCATGTGATAGTTATTCCTGTTACCTTACAAAGTTCTCTGTTGAGAATAGAGCTTTTAACAGATTTAACTCTGTGTGTGGGCACAATTAAGTAGGAGCATTAAGTTTTCTTTGGTGCACCTGGAGGAGGATTTCTTTGTTGCTAACTTAAGAATTAGGAAAAAAAGACTTTTTAGTAAAAATGATCTCTTGCTACAACTGGTCTTGATTAGTAGGGAAGTGTTGATTTCATCAATTTTTCAGGCCCCTTATTTAATAGATATTTCAGGTGCATATTTAAGGTGCATTTGCTTAAATGCTTCAGGTAGTGAGGTCTGGCAGAAGCTGGACTTCTGAATCTGAATTGCAATGTTTTCTTTCTCATTTCTCCAACTTGTTTTCAGTTCAAACATCAAAGTCTGCTTTTCCTGTGCCTTTTGTTAGTAGCATATTTTGTAGCTTCCTTGTAGTTCCCTCGTGAAAAAACAACCTAGTCTAGGGCAATGTCACATAGATTTTCTATAATGAAATTTCCTATATATACTTGTATGCTTTAATTTCCATAATAAGCCTACAGTTCTGCCAAAATTATTGAATATTGTATTAAACAATCCATAAAAGTAACATGCCACTTGTACAGATGATCTCTTGGCTTATTGCTGTGCAGAATCACAGAACATGAGGGATTGGAAGGGACCTCAAAAGATCATCTAGTCCAATCCTCCTGCCACAGCAGGACCACCTAGACCAAGTGGCAAAAGAACATATCCAGAAGCCTTTTTTTCCCACCCCTCTGTTTTTCAAGGCCTATTATCTCCATCTTAAGTCCTGTTTTAGCAACAAGTTCATATATTCAAAGATGAGAACTACATCAATTTTGGTCTAAATGGTTGAAAGCTCAGGGGATTTGCAGCTGTTTTAAGCATTTTAACGTGGTGTAAAGAGGAAAACAGAGCTGACACATGAAGCAAATAACATTTAAGGTATATCTTTTAGGAATTTGTAATTTAGTAGCAGTAATTAATAGTTTTATTAATTAACAGTGGAGAAACAGGCACAAGATGAAAGTACCATATCTTGGGTGGGGTGTGAGGAAATACTTTTTACCAGAGTAAAATACTGCCTCAAAATTGTACAAAATTGTTTTCAGAGATGGTCTTCTTCTCATATAAAACTAATTGTAAAAATGCAGTGATGAACCTGTCTATATGTATGGAAATTCTGAGGGTTAGCTGCCTGGAAAAAAAATTACAAACTCGCAGCATAAGAACCTGTGGTCTTGTTATCTCTCTTGGGAATTTTTTTGTGTGTGTGAAAAACCCTGCATTTGTATCTTTCCAGAGAGGTGCATTTTCCCAGCTATCTAGGCCTCACATATTTTATTGATATCGTATCTTTACAGTGCGTTTTCCAGATTTGAACTGGAGCAGGGCTGAGTTCATTGAGTTCTAGCTGCTACAGTTTGATAGCAGTCATTCTCTTTTATTAGTTTATGTTCTAAGTAAAACAACTGATTCTTCATAGTTCCCTACACGATGCTAAGATATATCCTGGATGTATAAACAAGCAGCTTATTAGCGAGAATTTCAGAAAAAAGCTCTCATTGCTTTTGAAAATCTATTGATTTGGGTTGTTATGTAATGCAAAAACATCAAACTCCCCTTTTGTGTTAGGAGTGACTGGGAGGCAGGGCATTACAATGGGTTACATTTCTTAGTCTCTAAATACATGATTCACTTAGCAATTGAACATAACAGTTTCCCACTGAAAGGCACTTGAAACTTAGTATTTGGCATTCCTGTTTGCAGATCATCTGCTCCCTTTGTTGTCTTACTACTGATAGGCCTTGGTACTGTCCTGCCCAACTTCTGCTGATGTTGGAGTCCTCTATGACTAGGGTGTAACTTTCAAAAACAATTCCAACAGCGTTTAGCTTTTCATGCAAAGATACCAGCAATAAGTTGGTTCCAGGCCAGAGAAGGGGCTTCCTCTAGTCTTTAAATCAGCTGCAGTCTGTATCGTACTGTCTTTACTCAAATATATCTGGAGAAAATGAACACTACTATGTAATGGACTGCTACAGACTGCAGTGTTTTCTGTTCCTCACATGAGAGTTCATTTTTAACCAGGAATCCTTACAAGTGAATGACCCTATTGCTAGTAACAACCACTGTGTTAATAAAATCCTCAAATGACTCAACCTGGGTGTTCTTGCATCTTAGTATTGAAACACATATCCTTTAGAGTAACACTATAGTGGGATTATGTCAGGTTACCAAAGGAGTGTGTTTGAGCTGCAAATATCAGATTAAATGATGACTCTACTTTAAGAAACTGTAGTGCTTTTAGTTTTTTAATTAGAATCTTCAAACTTTTAAACTCATTTCTGTAAAGGTCAAATATAATCTTAATGGGCCTGTTGGCTTGTTGTCTACTACATGCTTTATTTGCTATGAATAAGATAAATGAGTTCTATTAATAAGAGACCAGCTGCTTCATGAATATTGTCTTTACTACAATGGAAACTATGATGCTGTGGTCACTGAACTTGCACAGATCTCCTGGGTCTTTGTGGGCAGAACTGCTATAGCAATTTGCAGTTTCCTGTAATAGTAAATAACTTTGTATTTATACTCTGTGAAAAATGCAGAGGACAATACAGCCCTTCTTTCGTCTGTATCATATGTAAAGCAGGGCTACATCTTGCCTTTCTGTTTTTTTCCTATAGTCTCAAAACTCTAAGTAGAAATAGATTTGGAATGCAGGAGAACTGGATATCATGGATTCCCTTTGTTAAATCCTGTCTCCTGCTACTGTCACATCATGTAATCCCTGCTTGTCAAATCCCATTTTAAAAACCATTTTTATCCTTAATATTGCTGCTAGAAGGCCATTCTAGAACATCGCTACTCTGAGGGTTGAGTAACTAATTAAAAATACATTTAATCTTGTAATTCAGCCTTGTTTATGCCTATTTTCCTTTCACTCAACATTTCAACTCTGTTGTTTACATGCATTTGCTTGGGGAATAATCACACCCTTTTGCTAGCCTGAACAAGCTGTCCTAATCTTTCCGTAGAGCTGCTCTGGTTTCTTGGTCATTTTAGTAACTCTTTTCTAAGCCTTTTTGAATTCTCTTTCAAATGTTCAGGAGACCAGAAGTAAAAGTAGGGGAAACAAAAGTAGTGTAATTCATAGGTTTGATCTTTGCTCATTGCATTCTGTGAGAATATAAATCATTACATGAAATCTGTGTTTATGGCCTTCTTTTGACACTCTGGTTCTGTGGATTCCTCAAGTGTGTGATAAAAGGTGAAAAAGTCATGAGATCTTCTAAGCAGGAGCAATGAAAGAAATATTAAACTGAAGGAAAATAGCCTGACCTTCTTCCATATTAATATGAGATTGAAGTACTGTTGGGCACTAATCTAACCTCCCACTGGCACCGTGTGAAGTGCAAATAACTTTCATTAGGAAGAGAATATATTTCACAGCACGCTGTGAG
Source organism: Rhinopomastus cyanomelas (assembly GCA_013400115.1). Taxonomy (NCBI): domain Eukaryota; kingdom Metazoa; phylum Chordata; class Aves; order Bucerotiformes; family Rhinopomastidae; genus Rhinopomastus; species Rhinopomastus cyanomelas. The sequence goes on from VXBP01000353.1 coordinate 173,867, forward strand.
CTCTGGGCTATGTTACAGTACAGTTTTTCAGATCAGTTGGAAGTTATCAACTTAAATAGGTTCCCTGTCCTGAATTATGCAAACCTGTATTTCACAGGACAGCAAAATGTTAAACAACAAGTTGTTGTGCTGGTGTTCTGCTTAGTATAATTCTGGCATGGGAAAACAGTATGGAAATTCTGGGTCTTTGGAAGTCTTATCTTCTGTTAGCTTAATATTCAAAGCAGGACACCAGGTGCTGCAATACCTAGGTCATGTAGTTGGTTTTACTAGTGTTCTTACTTGAAGTTTTGCAGGTTGCTTACAGAAGACAAGTTTGCATGTCAGACGTGTGTTTAGTATCTGTTTGCAAGTGTATTCTTGTTCAATGAAAGATATTACACAAATGAAAGTAGGTATCACCAACAGAATTGTGTGTTAAAAGCCTTTAAGTCAAAGAAACATAAGAGACAGAAATAAGAAGCAGTGTATGATTTTGCCAAGAAAGACTGGACCAGGTGGTCCTTGAGATCCCTTCCAACTTCATACTCTGTAGAATATGGTTCTCTAGAATCCTATAAAATTAGAAGAAAAATAAGTATCAAATTTTTTTCCTTTTGTGTATTTCCTATAGGTCAGGATGCCTCAAGTATATTTTCATCTATCCTCCCCCACCTTTTCTTTTCCCTCTTTCCCTCCTTTTAATAAATGACAGTCTAGTGTTCTGTGTCTGTAATGCCTCCCTGCTGTGTGCTAGCAACCAAGCATTCCCAAATTTGGAGTGGAACTGCTAAATGTTCATTTCTCCAGTTATTCCTCCCTTCATTGTGTTTTAGGCAACTAACATTCAAGGCGACTGTGTTGTACCTTTTGCAGTTTCTCTGTATACATTCACATCTAATAACAATACTGAACAATGACATTCCTCTTACTGGGTGTAAACTGCCATTGAAGCTTTGTATCATCTGCTACTGGTGACGAGCTGATTAGATCTAGTGTGATTTTCTTGCGTGGAGCTTTTTTTTTAAATACGTGGGTGTTTCAACCAGTGTAAGACAGATGCACTGACCTGATGCAGTTTGCCTTTGAAAAGCTTGTGTTGAGTTTTAGCCTATTCTTGAACAATTACTGAGCTTTTAATTGTTCTTTCCTTGAAACAGAGTTCTAAGTAATTGATTTTAAGGTTAACCTAATGGAGCATTAATGTCAGATTATTATCTTTGTTTCTTAAACACAGGCATATGTTTGCAATGTTATGAGAGCAGACGTCTTGATTCTAGCAGTTTAAAATACTTGCCTACCAAGTCTTGTGTTTTCACATGGTTTTGTTTTAGCGTTAAATTTTATATGTCCTATTACTGAGATTCTTTTCCTTATTTGTGTAACAGTGTGATAATTTTTCACTTTAAAAATACTCATTCATATTATTTTTCTGCTTTTTTTCATACTGGTGGCATTATTGAAATTTGAGTCTGAATATTCATTTTAGTTTGGATCCTACTTTAATGTTTAGGCTGGTTTCTATGTCATCTTTACTGCTCACTGGTCACCTTTGCTTTGTGTTCCCTTTTGTTTTTTATAGATTAAAAGGCTTTTTCTCCTTACTTTCTAAATTCTAGTTTGATTTGTATTTGACTGCACTGTATGAGAGTTTTCTAAGTATTACCATGTTTATGAAAGTATCCTGAATTGGGCTGAAACTACCCAGGGACTGATGAAGGGATGCACAGGCTTGACCTTTGGCTGCAGGAGTGCAACAGTACCGTGCTGGTACATGACTTAGCTTTTGTGGTGTTGGAGTTCCACTGGTTTCTTATATCAAATCTGCTCATCTTAACTTTTTGAAATACATCAATATTCAGGTGTAAATGAATACTACCTGCCTCTTCATTATCCAACTGCCCAGTCCACGATCCTTTGCTTACATCTCTCTGTCACTTCAGTATCTCTATATCACATATCTCTATCATTCAGTTTCCCTGGTTCCATTGTGGTTTTTGCAGTTCTAGCAACAGCATGCAAATTCAAGGCAATTTGTGTTGTACCTTTGCAGTTTCACATCTAAACTCCTTTTCCCTTGATTGATTAGAACTCAACTTTTCTGAAACATGTAACTCTTTAGTTGAGTTTCTTTCTTTCTCATACTCTTTTGTTTACTTTTAAAGGGAATGAGCATGTGATTGCTTGTGTTGTTTTGTCAGACTGGTTTTTGTCAAGTTACATAGTCATAAAACTTGTGACAGTCTAGGCCTGTCCCTCACTAAACAAACTCGGGTGGGAAGGAAGACTCACAGTGCATCAAGTGACTTGGGATCTGAGGCCTCACCTGGAGTACTGTGTTCAGTTTCTCAATACGAGAAGGATATTGAGGTGCTGGAGCAGGTCCAAAGAATGGCAACATGGCTGGTGAAAGGTCTGGAGAACAAGCCTTCTGAGAAGCAGATGAAGGAGCCAGGGCTATGTAGATGGAAGAAATGGAGGCTGAGGGGAGACCTTATTGCTGTCTACAACTACCTGAGAGGAGGTTGTCCTAACATGTGATAGGACAGGAAGAAATGGCCTCAAGTTGTTCCAGGGGAAGTTTAGGTTAGACATTATGAAAAACGTCTTTATTGAGAGGGTTGTCAGGCCTTTTAACAAGCTGGCCATGGAGGTGTTTAAAAGTTGTGTAGATACAAAGCTTAGGGACATGGCTTAGCAGTGGAATTGGTACAGTTAGGTTAATGGTTGGACTCGATGATCTTGAATGTCTTTCCCCACCTATGTAAATTCATTGTATTTCCCCCTGTACTTCAAAACTGTTGTAATGGGTGTTGAATATTGTCTACTGTCACACTAATTGTGCAGTAACTTTAAGTTCTCATGCCTCCTATTGTAGCACCTCATCTCTCCTCTCCTGTGAAGAGTGATTGAGCTTTCTGGTAGTTCTTCCAGAATTTCTGACCAAAGGATATTGCTGGAAAGCATCTGTCTGAGGCAGCATTTTGCTGTTGAACCTTAAGCTAAATACTGCTGAACAGATACATCGTCAGAGCTTTTTTCTAACTTGCAGACCTTATTTCTATCCCTTTCTAACCTGTAAGTGGTATTAGCACATACTGCTATTTGCTCAGCTGTGTGCTCTACTGAATCAGGGAGCTAAGCTAATTGCTAATCTTTCCTGAATAATTTTCCACGTGTCCCAGTTTTCTCTATGCAGCTGCAGAAGTGCTCATCCTGGTAGAGCGCAGGGGAACCTGGCAATGAAATAAATTGTGGAAGCTGGTTTGTAGGGGGAAAGAATAAGATCATTATTCTTGTTTGATGGCAGCTTGATTGTGCATCAAACTATAGCAAAAGCTTATGTACAAGTTTCCAGTGGCAGCTAAGTCACGTTTGTCTTGTCTTCTGAAATAATCTTGTTCTTTCAGAACCAAAGATTTGTGACTTCTGAGTTATGCTGTTGTCATGGATAGACTGTAGCTGGTTGCCAGGTGCCCACCCAGCCAATCTCTTGCTCAGCAGGACACAAAAAAGTAAGATTAAAAGCTCATGAGCTGAGATAAGGACAGGAAGATCTCTTACCAATTACTGTCATAGGCAAAGCAGACTGGACTAGGGGGAATTAATTTAGTTTATTACCAGTTAATAATACAGTAGAACCATGAAGAATAAAAAAACAACCAAAACCACCTTTCCCCCTGCCTTCCATTCAGCCTAGCCTCAATTTCACTCCTAACTCTTCTACCTCTTCCTCCTGAGGAGCAGAGGTGGGATGGAGACTGGGTACTGTGGTCAGCCCATAACACTTCATCTCTGCCATTCCTTCCTTGCCATTGCCTTGCCACTGTTCCAGTGTGGGGTCACTCCCACAAGGTAGACTCCTTCACTAAATGATCTGGCATAGGCTGTTTCCAAAGAGTATAGTCCTACAAGAACAGACTTCTTTGGTTTGGGTTCCACATATGCCACAGCTTCTGCCAGGAAACCTGCATCTGTGTGTGTGTTCATCTTCATAGTTTGCAGTTCCTGCCAGGGGCCTGCTGGCAGGAGAGAGCATGGGCTTTCAAAGATTACGGTTTCCTTCAGAGCTCATCTGCCTGGAGTCCTCCATGAACTTCAGTGTGGTTGTCTGTTTCATCTGTTCCATCGTGGTCCATCTAGGGCAGCAGGTAGATGACATTCATCTCTCCAGTCTGCAGGGGAATCTCTGGTTCAGCACCTGGAGCACCTTCTACCTCTCCTTGTGACTGCAGGGGTGTTTCTCTCACATTTTCTCACTCCTATCTCCCAGCTGCTGCACAGTGGTTTCCAACCTTTCTTAAAACTGTTTCCACAGTGGTGCCACCAAGTTCAGTGATGGGCTTAGCTTTGGGCAGCAGTGGGTCTGAATTGAAGCCAGCTGGAACAGTCTGCGGCCAATACACTGTCAGCTACTTCCGTCTTCTCACATAAGCCACCCCTGCAGCCCTCCCACACTACCAAAACCTTCCCAGATGTACCCAATACAGCTCTTCCCAAGTACATCTGTCTTTGGAAGAGACACCTTTTGGTTCCTCTTCTAACAAGTAGCTGCATCCCAAAATTTGATTACTGTTTGAGAGTCATTTTGTTGTTGAGAAGTGAATTTATAAAAGGAAGGGAACAAGAGAATGAGTGATTTAAAAGCTGCTAAGGCTTGTAAATCTTTCATGATAAATCTGGGATGAGATAGGCACTCAGCTAACTAGTTTACTTTCTATTAAGGTTATAATTTTTTTATTATGGCGTTTTTGCAAAAATTACAAGGGCAGGAATATGGTTACTTGTAGAAAATTATCAAACATAAAAAATTAGTCTTGATTCTTTTACCCCACGTCCACACCTTTGCCCCTGTCTCACTGCCATGCAGAAAAAGTGCAAATTCTTTGTAAAACACACGGTATGTGGGGTAGGATTTCATAGTAAAGACATTTTCTTTTTAAGTCAACCACGATTCGTGATCACTAATTGGAAGTGCACAAGAAGGAGTAACTGTATGAATTTTAACATTACTCTCTGCTATAATAGTTTGATTCATTTCAAAAGGTGGCCAAATGCCAGTGTAAATGTGTGCAGATCAGTTCTTAGAAGCTGCAGTTCTTAAGACTAGGTAATATGTAAATGAAGAACAGGCAGTCTTGTGGTGCTGTGTGCTGGGATTCAAAAGCCTTCCTGCAATGCCAGCATGAACGTAGTGACTGCGCCTTTCAGAAAGCTTCATTTAACTTTAAGCTCATTCCTTACATCTTCTCACCCTTTTCTGTCCAAATTTGCCTTTAATCTTTTGTTTACAAATGAGGAGGAGGAGTGGAAGGAGTAAGAACATAGGAACTCAGCTGGCTTGGGATTTACTGTTTGTATAAGCTGTTGTTTCAAATCCATGAATGTTATAGAGATGTGATTATTTTCCCTCTAAGGCTGAAATGTCTTATAAGTTGCAGGAAGCATTGCGGGAGGATCTCACTGCTTTTTAAAAACAGATTGCTCCAGGCCTGAGGTTATCCATTTAAAAACTTGTTCCTTTCTTGGACCTTTTCATGTCAGCCACTACCACTACCATTAAAACAAGCTGTATACTGATACCTGAAGAAAAAAATTCCATGTCCCTCTTGTGAATTACTAGTTAACCTACATCTACAGGGAAGCTAGAGAGCAATGGAGCTTTGGGAAACTTGGAAATGAATAAAACCTGAGCTTTACTGTAGTAGAAGTAAAATCTTGTTACTCTGGACAAAAGCAGAAATTGTGAGGACATTTGAGAGACGTGTATGTAAAAATGCACTTCTTCATTTGAATTGTCAAATGATCTAATGGCTTCTTAATAACTAAAGTACGTATTATAAGCTAAACATATTTCTTCACTCTGCATGCCCAGAGGTGCTTTTGTGAATCTTGTCCAGTGATATGAAGGGTGACCTCATTAATGTGTATAAATATGGAGGGGGTGGGTGTCAGGATGATGGAACCAGGCTCTTCTTGGTGGCATCTAATGATAAGACAAGGGGCAATGGGTGTGAGCTGGAATACAGGAGGTTCTACATGAATATGAGAAGGAACTGCTTCACAGTAAGGGTGACAGAGCACTGGAAGGGGCTGCCCAGGGGCTTGTGGAGTCTCCTCCTCTGGAGACGTTTAAAGCCTGCCTGGACATGTACCTGTGTGACGTGATCCTGCTGTTGCAGGGGAATTGGACTAGATGATATTTCAAGGCCCTTTCCAATCCCTAATGTTCTATGATATGTGTTATTCACATAAAAAACTTACTAAGTCAGTGTTCAAGAGTGCCTTTTGCAGTATCCTGTGGGTTGGATTCTTCTGTTTTGCTTTGAGGAGCCAGGTAGTGGAGACCATGCAGAAATCCAGTAGTTCAAAACAGACTCAAGGAAAAGAATCATGGATTTTCATTGGTAACTGATCTGGTTAAACAGGACTTGGTTTAACCCACAACAAAGTATGTTCAACATATTATTTACTAAGCCTGCTAGCCATGCTAGGAAAAAATACTTTGGTTTTGTAAGCACCATGAATGCTCGAAGAGATTTGTTTTTATTTATAAAACTCAGTTTAGGAATTACTTACAGGCTTTATTTTGCAGATTGGGTGTTAGGATGTATTACCTTTACTTTAATAAATTTGTTAGTGTAGTTCAGTACAACTGAGGTGACAAGGAAGTCAATGCACTTTAGCTTCTCAGCACAGATTCTTCCTGACAACTGCCTGTGCTTTGCTCTAGTGTTTAGAGGGAATCCTCTTGCTCTTTTTTTTTGTTTGTAAAAAGCATGATGAGACTTCTGTGCTGAAAAACTTGCTTTTCGTTTTCGAGAGTTCAAAATAAAATTGTTAGAATCACAGCAAATGTCACTCTTTATTGTCCTTTATTGTAATCTGGCAACATTCACTTTTCTGTTGAGTGTGTGGCAGGTCTACAGCCCAGTTAACACTGACTGTGAAAAGTAGTTGTTTGGTTGGTGGAGGAAGAAGATGATTTCTTTTAATAAGCTGACATGGGCTTGCAGACTGACAGATGTCAGAAATGTGTGAACTCTGCAAGTTTTAAGTTGAAAAGTTTTGTGCATATTGGGTGTATTTGCTGCATTTATGGGTAGCGAGTCAAGTCCTTTTGCTTGTTTTCAGGAGAATGCTGATAAAATGTGAAGGATCAGAGAAATCACTTTGAACATATGAAAAACATGTGGAAATTGTAGAATGCTTTGGGTTGGAAGGGATCTTAAGTTGACTAGATGACATGTTTTCCTGGAATGAGCAGGGACTTCTTTGACTAGACCAGGTTGCCCAGTGCCCTGTCTGACCTGACATATGAGGCATGTACCACCACCATGTGCTGTTGTCTCACCACCCTCATTGTCTACCTTACATCTAGTCTAACGTTTTTCAGTTTAAAACTGTTACCCTCTGCGCAACAGGTCTTGCCAAAAGTACTCTCTCCATCTTTCCTGTAGACTCTCTTTGAGTACTGAAAGGCCACAGTGAAATCTTTCCAGAGCCTTCTGTTGTCCAGGCTGAACAACCTCAAATCCCTCAGCCTGTCATCATAGTAGAGGTGCTCCATCCCTCTGATGGATCATTCAGAGAACTTCAGATTCAGGTTAGAAATATTCAACTGTGAAGTTAGTAAGATGTTTCCTTAAGATTATGATGGACACTTCATTGCTGGAGACTGTAAACAGTTTAAATATTTCTACCACCCCCTCCTCTTCCCCCCCGATGCAGTTTTGATTACTTATACCTAAAACTTCAAGTCCTAAAACTCCTATTCAGTAGTAGCTGGTCTTGTAGGATCACACTGCAGAAACAAATACTTTCAATCTGCCTTCAGGTCTTCCAGAAGTGGAATTTACATGTGGAACTTTGAAATTTGGGAACAATACATCTTTAGGATAGTTTAGGGCTTAATGTTTGTCATGTTTTAAATGTTTTCAAGTGAGGTCTCACATGGTTTCTTCTGTTATACTTCTTACTTTGGTGTCATTATGTGAATTGAAATGGAAATGTTATGCTGTAATTAGTGTCTTGTTAGGGGGTGGTTGGTGTGTATTTTTCATGCTGCTGGGTTTTGGTTTGTTTGGTTATTATTTGTGGTCGTTTGGTTTGGTTTGGTTTTTCCTTCTTTTCCCCTTACTTTTGAATACTACTTCAGCATTTATAGATGATGCATTGCAAATAGGCATTGAAACAAAGCCAAACAGTCAAAGATGGTAATGCTACCTTTATTTCCATATATACAGACACTAAATACATATGTTCAGGTCAAGTTACTGTGCTACAGGTATGTAAAGACAGCAAAACTAACACCACTGAAAATGTGTGAGAATGGTGGTGCTGTGAGCTTATCTTTGTTCGCCTGGTGAGATATAGATTGTCTGAAGTACTTCAAACGTTAAAATTCTCATAGTTCCTGTACTTACATTATTTTGTCATTTGCTGTGATGACTGGTTTAAGATGGATACAGTCACTTAAAACACAGAAGTGTGGCTTCAAGGAGATTCTTGCAGGCATAGGTGTAAGGCTTGGCAACAAACTTAATGAGGTTTTCTCACAAATATAGTCAGTGCAGTTGTCTTTTTGCAGTGTGAGCATAGAGCTGCTGCATCTTCCTGCTGTTTGGGATCATAAGGTCAAATGAGAAATCCAAAATATTTCATTTTATGAAGAGGGGTGTAGGCACAGCAGTACATTTCCTGTTTACACAGCCAAATCTTCTTTGTGCGCTGAGAGATTTCCTGCTACACTTGTGCAGGAATTTTGAGTTTGCACTTTGAGCTTGTATTGCTTAGCTTGTGAAAGGCAGAGGCTACTGCACCCCTAGCCCCTGTGACACAACTCATTTTCCCAGGGAGAGGGGAACTGAGATGATGTTCATCTAAATCTTAGCATGTTTTGTTTATCCTTAGATTGCAGGATTGAGGCTGAACACATTAAGTCATTTGTTAAGTGCTGGTTTGTTCAGGTTTCATTGTTCAGGGCCCATGGGTTTATGTACATCCAGTTTACTCAAATGATCCCTTACTCATTGTCCTCACCAACTACTTCCCTTATGAGGAAAGGCTAAGGGAGCTGGGTCTCTTGAGCTTGGAGAGATGAAGACTGAGGGGTGACCTCATTAATGTCTATAAATATTTGAGGGGTGGGTGTCAGGAGGATGGAACCAGGCTCTTCTCAGTGTCATCTAATTATATGACAAGGGACAATGGGTGTAAACTGGAACATAGGAGGTTCCACATCAATATGACAAGAAACTTCTTCACAGTGAGGATGACAGAGCACTGGAACAGGCTGCCCAAGGGGGTTGTGGAGTCTCCTTCAATGGACACATTTAAGACCCTCCTGGATGTGTTCCTGTGTGACTTGGTCTAGGTGATTCTGCTGTGTCAGGGGGATTGGACTAGATGATCTTTTGAGGTCCCTTCCAATCCCGAATGTTCTAAGAACTGTGACACATATATCTCTGGTCTAAGTAAATTTAAGCCACAGATCCACTCATTTCCTTTGGTTTCATACAAACTGAAGAACTTATGATGTTCTTACTGTTCTTGTACAGTACTGATAACTGTACATAATAGGAATTTTTTCTGTTTAGTGCCTTCTCCTTGAAGTTCAAAATGGTTAAAAATGTGAATATTCTTTTTTTAAGTAGGTTGCCACTGGATAGTGATTCTTTTTTTTTCTTTATTTGTTTTACTCTTTTCTTTTCTTTTAATACAACATATCCCAAATCTCCCTGGGAAAGGTAATCAAGTTAAATTTAGAAAACTAATGTTGCAAATCACATCTTTTTTTTCAACAACTTTCTGAGGGTTTCCAAGTTTTTTTGTCAGTAAAATGTGCATTATGCTGTCACAATTCTCGTTGTGGCTGACACTCGAGAGCCTCTTCTGTGAGAAGCTATCATTTTCAGTAGCCTGGACACTTTAATACTATTTCACAATAAGAAAACTACTTTCATGCCTACTTTTGATGCTTTTCTGGAGGAGTCGTTATGAAGCACTGAGTAATGTGTTGCTGGATTAAGCCTCCATCCTGCAGTTCTTTCTTGAATGCTTAATATTCTCAATGGAATTTCATGATACTTTGAGAAATGCTTTTTCTCTTGTCCTTTTGTAAACGAAAATGGCAGTTAAACAACAATGGAATGAAAAACAAGACAGTATTGTTGCTAGTGAGCACTAGTGGGTTGGGGAGTGATGCTTTAAAGGCTTAATTTTTATTTTTTTCCCTTTGTTTCTTTTATTCGTTTTTAAACAGATTAATTGATCCAAGTCTTGATTATTTCATTATTTTTTTTTTAAATATTTGGTTTTGATTTTTTTTTACCCCTTTGTGGGTTACGCTGGAGGGACTGAGTGGAGTAAATAGGGACAGGACTATGAAATTCTCTACAAGTGGGAGTTGAAGTTTGTATGTATGAAATCCCACGTCTGGATTCTTGGCAGATACAAGAATTAGACTGGTTGAATGCCAAATTCTTGCTTTTTTTCTTCTCTCAGTTGTCCCACAGTAAAATAAAGCCTGTGGTTTTGGAGGATTTATCTTCTTTAACTTCTGCCTGTCTTTGCCTAAATAGTAATTGTGTCTGCCCTGTCTTTTAGTATACAGTTGCAGGTGTTGAGTAATTTAAGTGGCAGTTCATTTAACTTCTGTCTCAGTTTCTAGAGAAACTCAACCTTAGTTTAATGAAACAGGATTATAAATATGTTAAATACTTGTTTTAAAAAGTCTGAATTTGTTTGATTTAGGTACATAAAAAATGCTTTTTTGTGTGGGAAGAGAATTTTAAAAGAGATTATTAGTCCTTTTAAAATAAAATAACATAGAATGAGTTTAGCTTTTTTTTGTCTGAAGCTGGATAGATTATTCAAATAATACTTAGTGCAGTAGAAGGATGCGTGTCAGGAGGTTGGAACCAGGCTCTGCTCATTGTCATCTGATGATAGGACAAGGGACACTGGGTGTAAGCTGGAACATAAGAGGTTCAGATCAATTATGTTATCAGATAAATTATGTTATCTGCTTTGTGCTTTCTTTCTCTCATGAGCCTTTGTATTTTTTACTGTTGCTGACCGTTGAGTTGAACTGGTTACAGTGATTCCATGATTTTTCTAGATTATCACAGGTAATGTAGATGTAATTTCATCACCTTGTGGATGTCAATTTGTTTAGGTTTTTCCCTATGCACATTAGTGTGTGCTTCCTGAATTTCATCTGTCTTCTTACTTCCCTGACATTTAAGGTTGAAAGACCTTTCTGCTGTTTTTCACAGAACATTATGGATTGGAAGGGACCTTGAAAGATTATCTAGTCCAATCTCCTCACCACAGCAGGATCACCTAGATCACATGCACAGGAAAATATCCAGGCGGGTTTTAAATGTCTCCAGAGAAGAAGACTCCAGAACCTCCCTGGACAGCCCATTCCAGTGCTCTGTCCCCCTCACTGGGAAGAAGTTCCTTATATGTATGTGGAACCTCCTATGTTCCAGCTTACACCCGTTGCCCCTTGTCCCATCATTAGATGACACTGAGAAGAGCCAGGTTCCATTCTCCTGCCACCCACCCTTCACATATTTATCAACATTAATTGGGTCACCCCTTAATCTCCTTTTCTCTAAGCTAGAGACTAGGCTCTCTCAGCCTTTAAAAGTTGACCATAAACATCTATATCAGCAGTAAAATGCGTTACTGGGTGTTAACACCCATTTTCCAATCTGATCTCCATTTTTTAATTTTGATGGCATTTACAAATAGTAAAGCTTCTCTGAGATCCAGAAAATTAGTTGGCAGAAAAGAGAAATGTCACTAGTGATAACACAGAAAGTCAGCTGAAATTTGGTTTGGTTATAGGGAACTGCAATCTGAGTGAAGTGCTTGTTCCTGTCTTTGAGCATTGGCAGTTGGAAAACCAGTTTGGTAGGTCTGTCCTGTGTGATTCCAGATCACTGAATACTGGCTTAAAGCCAGCATCCTCCTGTGCTTCCCTTGAGATGAATACTCTTGCTCAGCTGGAACATGTAGAGTTCGGCACTTAGCAGAACTAAACCTTTAAGTCTTCTGCCCTCCCTGAAGCTCTACTCCTGCCCTGCCTTGCTCTTAAATTGAAATATCTTGTTTGGATTGTAAAATATTATGAGGGTTATGTAGGTTGCTAATGAAATATTCAGGACAATGGAAAAACAAGAGCTAAAAGCTCTTGAACTCTCACTAGCACTCACATGTGGTTTTCAGAAGTGTGTATCTTTGCTCTCAAAAAGATCTTGTTCAGGAATGCCCTTGTGAGTGTCTTGGTAGCTATCTCCTAATATTTTAAAGGGTAATACAAAAGGCAAAGTGATTTTGGAGTTGTTAGTCTCTGTCATACGTGAGAGACTTTTCTTTACTTTAAATGCTGTAGAAGGGTCAGTTGATTCTGTAACTTACACATTCAACTAGGGCAGTGAATAGCCATTGTCCAAGCAGGTGGGTTTTTTGAAAGTAATATGACTACAGCATAGAAAGTTGATTTTGCCCCCTTGGTGCATTGGAAGAGCTTTGGACTAATGTGGTGTTTCCCAGAAGTTACAGAAAGAAACCTAGTGCTAGTGCTGGTATTTGAGAATGGAGGAGTATTTGAAAAAGTGGTGTATAGGGGTTCAAGAAGAAAAAGGAATCTTTGGGACTCAAACTTATTAGAGAATGTCTACTGAGTTCACTTTTAAGAGTTCCAGACAAAGGGGAGTCTGTTTTGACTGCTGGAGGTTGCTCAAACCCTGATAGTTTAGGAAATACAAATCATGACAGTGCAGTGGGTGCTCCTAGTAAATATTCTTTGTTTTCAGTAAAAAGCTTGACTATTTTATGCGCTATTCCTAATTGAGAATTCATTCTCAGGACTTCTTTTCCTTTCAAAATACAGTCCTGGGGAAGAATTAGATAAATTATACCTTACAAGGGGAAAAGCTGTTTTAGTGATTCCATACTTAAAAGACATGCCTGACTTTCTCCATACCTTTAGGAGTGAACACCCTAGAGAAAATGATAAATAATATGTAGTAAAGTATTTTTCCATTATCACAGAATCACAGAACATTAGGGATTTTGAGACACCTCAAAGGATCATCTAGTCCAATCCCCCTGCCACAGCAGGATCACCTAGACCAAGTCACACAGGAACACATCCAGGAGGTTTTTAAATGTCTCCAGAGAAGGAGATTCCACAATCCCTCTGGGCAGCTCATTCCAGTGTTGTCACCCTCGCTGTGAAGAAGTTCCTGTGTGACTTGGTCTAGGTGATCCTGCTGT
>VXBP01000353.1:195472-362635 GCA_013400115.1 Rhinopomastus cyanomelas
TGTATTCTCTTGTAGTCTTTTCTTGTGGCTTCTGTAGAAGGCATCATGGCAAGTAGCCAGTATTAGCTTCATGTGACTCTACAGACACCCTCTCCACTCTTGAAACTTGCCCTATGTTCTGCAAATTTTAATTCTGAAGAAGTCTGGAAAAATGTGATCACTCAAGAAGGAAAGTTTGGTTTTTTAAACCTTTTATTTTTCCTGTTATAATCAGAAAATTTTGATCCACAAATTAATTCACTTGAGAAATAAATAATAACAAGCATGTGCATATGTAAATAATTTTATCCACTAGGCTTCTACAGTCAGAAGTACCATGGATGATATTCCATGTACTTTTTCCATATATTCCATGGTATAGGTTATGAACCATCTGTGGCAGAGCGGCTGAGTGACCTTGGGACTATTTAATCTGAAGGAGGCCAAGGGGGGACTTTTTTCCTGCCTGAAGCTACCTGAAAAGAAGTTCTAGAGAAGCAAATGCTGGTATCACAAGTAATGAATGATAGGACAAGAGGAAATGGCCTCATGTTGCACGAAGGGAAGTTCAGTCGAGACATTAGGAAAAGCTTCTTCATTGCCAAGGTCATCAGACCTTGGAACAGGCTTCCCAGGGAGCTGGTTGAATCACCACTCCTGGACTTATTTAAAAGTCATGTAGATACAGAGTTTAGGGACATGGCTTAGCAGTGGGTTTGGTGCAGTTAGGTTGATGGTTGCACTTGATGATCTTAAAGGTCTTTTCCAACCTAAACCTATGATTGTCAGCCTCTTGAAACCAAAGATGGCAAAAAGCTCAACAGACTGTACATACCTCAGTGTATTTTTAAAAATACCTGGTAACGTGTATTTTAAATTGCTTTCTAACTATAGGTTATAACTTTATACACTTTTATAACTAGAGGTGTGTGTTATGGTGGTGATTTTATTAAGCTGGAGTTAGCTGGCAGCAACTCCTAGAACTCTTTGAAGTAAGAGGAAGGAATTAAATGCAGTCCTGTGGTATGTGCCACTAACCCCATGCTCAGAATTGTTAATTTGTAAGGGCTAATTTGTAAGTCCTTCACGGGTTTGTACTGACCTACTATCACATACTTTATGTAATTGTAAGGTTTTCTCTATGTGGCTGTATCTACAGCCGTTGATTTAACTTTTCTATATCATTTTAAAGCATTAATGAGGACTGGAGAGGGAAGAAAATTGTGAGAAAAATGCATTTTGATGCAGTTTTCTGAATTAAGACCAGCAACTATGAAGCTGTGATTTTTTTTTTTTTGAATAAGAAAGCTCTTTAGGTAGGAAGAAATGTGAAGTGTAGTAGTGGTATGCACAATCTTGTATGATCACTGCTTTTAACTGCTTGATCATTCACACTGCCTAAGTATAATTGTACTGCTAGCTGCTGTGTTTACAGTCTATGATGTGGAAAAAGATGTCCCACTGTGATATGTTCTAGTTACAATCAAATTGACTGTAACAAACACAGAAGCTGTTGAAGTTCAGTGCGTCTCAGTGGGGTGTTCTTGTTCTTCCAGCTTACTCCTGGCTGTTGATATAGTTCGTGTCAGTAAAGCTTGTTCTTCTAGAAAATAACAAACCCAAGGCAGTTCCCAGCTCATCTTCACAGCAAAGAAGCATTTAAGGAGATGTGTATCTCACAAGTATTTTTCTTGATAAATAATGTTTTGTAGATTTGTATTTGTACTACTGAAAGGCCTTTTTTCACTTTATATAAATTTTTAAATGTTTGCTTGCTTCAGTCATTCAGCACAGTGAGAATGCTGCAAGTCATCCTCATAGCTGCTGTTTCACAATAACAATCTCTCTGTTATAAATCTACTTTTTTCAAGTGTTTAGTTAACTTAGCCAGGATAATTGTTTATAGGATGAGCATTGCTTATGAAATAAATCAAGAAAATAAATCAATCTGTAAAGCACTTAAACACCCCAACAAACCAAGGCCACAACAATGACTCATTTTCAGGTACTGAGGAGTACAAGTCACTGAGCTAGATGAACGTTTCTCTGCATTTTAACATGCCATTTTATCAAGTACTCTGGCAATACTGTTCCATTTCTGTTGTGTTTATTCACAAATTATGGCTCCTTAATTCTTGGTTTTGTTGAGTGGCTTGAGTTTTTATAAACTTGTATGTCAGTGCATGACCAAATGAGATAGCTCCAGGTCTGCACTGCAAGGCATCTGGTCATATTTGATAGTTCAATTCAACTGCCCACAGGCTTGAACCACCAAAGGTGACTCTGCGTGGTTCCCTTTCCAGTCTTCAAGTGTCCTGAAACTCAGCTGACTGAAGAATTGCCTCTAATGTCCTGCCAGCTCAGCCATCACCCCTTTGCTTCTGCTGTCTTTGAAGCCATACAGTAATAACTAGCTTTTGTCAGATCATCAGATATGTTGCTGTTACTATTTTAGCCGAAGCGTCTGTTGTTTGAAGTCCCATTTACCGCGTTCCAGCTGGTTGGTGCTCAGGAGTTCGTTTAGGCATATTTAATCTTCTCACTGGGTTCCAGCTGCTGTTTTTCTTTAACCCAATGAATGATACCAAGCTTTTCCAGGATGATTGACATGAGTCAGGAAAAGTGTGGGTTATTAGAACTGCATTTGCCGATGAGGTAACCTTTGTAAATAAACAACTGGAAAGACTTTGTTTTCATGTATTTGCTGTGAGCAGTTTCTTTCAGGCTACTCGGGTAGGGATGTGTGTCCTTTGCCAAACTTTCTGCTTTTGGAGCTTGTTTAAATCCCATCAAAAACTTGTCTGGCAAAACCAAGCAACAGCCTTCACTCCCCAACCAAAGTGTCTCAGTGAGCTTACAGACTTATCAGGTTTCCTTATTTGTAGAACTTGATCCTTGTGAAAGGCTGTGCCAAAACTAATGCACTTGTTCTCTTGTCCTTTAGGTAATAGCATCCATCAATCAGTTCATCACTTTGTTGCAATGTATTGTTCTCTCCTGTTCCTCAAGGTTCTGTATAAGAATTTATCTTGTGACCTGCTTAGCAAATCTAGAACGAGAAGTCCAAGAACAACTCTAGTACTACAACAAGACTGCATCCTAGTTTTATCATCCTGTATCTAGCTTGTGATGTGTTCTCTGAAGCCTAAAATAAGTTAATATATTACAGTTACAACAAAATCCTCCTTTTAACAATCTGAAATAAAGTGAATCTTAGGTAAACCTGACTTCTAGGATAATGCAGTGTGGTTTTCCATATTTTTGTTGGTTAAAAATGTGTTAAGCAGATTGGTCCAAAGAATTGAACTTCAGGAGGAAGTGCAATAGAGTAATGCATTTCCTGCCTCCTCTGTGACTTTCTTGAATGGATGATGACTTTTATTGTTCTTTCATTAGCATTATTATACTGATGGTAGGTATTGTTTGTATCCATATTTAATACTGCTGTTATTAACTTTCTTATGGTTCAGCTGCAATTACACTTTGATTGTTTCCTGTCACACTCTATTATGTGTCTTTTACTGCTTCCTCTGTCAGAGCTCCACAAAAAGTTCTTGCTAGCTAGTGGATTTGCTTCAACTTTTAGTAAAGCATCCAACTGTCTCAGTTCTCTCTTTCCACTGACTGTAAGTAGTGTATAGATGGCTGCTCTCGATTATGTGCCTCACTGTAAAGCTGCACTGAGCCTTCCTTTTGTGTTTGGGAAAACAGGGAACAAAAGCTACAGGTGACTCCTCTCAGAAAATAAATGTTAACAGAGTTGCCAGGTAGAAATTCATCCCTCTGGCAACTGAGGTGTAAAAGAGTGCCTTTTCACTCTCTTGCTGGCACCTAAAGAAATTACTCTATTTAAGTGCCCCCAGAATTGCAGCAGCAACAACATTTACAATATCATTGAGGCTTTTGAGCAGTCATTCATCACTAGGTAATAGACTTGTGCTGTCAGTCAATAAAGCTGATAAGGTGTTTGTAGTAACTTAGGAAATCAGTTGGTTCTGCTTGCGAGAATTTTTCTCCTTGGCTAATTGAAATATCCTACTTCAGGTAGACTGTACAAAAGAGGGGCAGTCTGACTATCAAAACGTACATGTTAGAAGCTGAGTGAAAGTAACTTGTAATGCCACATAGCTTGAAGATGATAAAAAGATTATTTGTTTGGTGTGGTGATTTACCATCCTACAGCTGGAAGGAGCGGGCTATATTAAGGGCTCTCAATGATATTAAGACTCCAGGACATACAGTGATAAATGACATCTTGTAAATTTGGACAAGGTCTCTGTTCCATCACTCTGCTCTTTTCATATATTTTTTTTTATCTGGACAAGATGTGGTGGTGATGTCATTTGTCTCCTCTTGATTGAAGAGATATTTGTTCTTAAACGTGATTTAGTTCAGTCATGAATCTTCATATCTCTTATAGGAGGCCTGCTTATTTCACAGATGGTCCTTTCTGTGACTAGATGAATTCTGTAACCAAGTAAAATGATGATGCTCCTGAGAAAGGAATCAATAAATATAACTATTTGCACTGCTTGCTCCAATGTTGGTGGTTCATCTTCCATGTGGAGCTTTGAGTTCTTCAAAGAAATTCCTCTAACAACCTCTATAAAGCTGTCCCAAGTAAATTGTAATTGTCTTTAAAAAAGCATTTTTTCTATTTTCAGGTAAAATTAACTTTGCATAGAACCTGTTAATTAGTGTCACAGGAAACATCTGATCTTGGAACTTGCTATACCGAACAGCTTGAAGCTTAATATGGTTACTTCTAATACTTTCAGGCTGTTAGAACTGGTCTCATATGGAGACAGAAATTTCCAAATGACGTTGTTGTGAATCATTTTGTCAAGTTATCTAACGAGCTCTGCAGTTCTTACTGTATTCTTTACACCAGCTGTTTCTGAGCTAGGTTAAACGTGCCAGTATCAGATTCAAAATGTGTAAGCATTAACTCTGTCTGCTTTACTAGCAGAGTAAGTGATAAACATACGTGTCTATCTCATCCAGGATGTAGAAGGAGACCCCACCTTGGCTATTTTTATCATTTGACTTTCCCTTGCTATTTGTTCCACTGAGCCATGCATGTGTGGAAAAGTGATAGGGGAGACCCCATTCACCCTCATTTCCTTTCATGTTCAGAGATTTTGTTTGTCATGGACAGCTACTAGATTGTCCAGAGGAAATAAATCTGCATTGCTGTTTGTGATAGCTAATTTTTACTTTTTGGTATGCAGCAATTTTATAGAAGGCTTTAGGAATCAGTGTAGTGGTGGAAGAACCATCAGTAAAACTGTGCCTCTTCTCTCAAACCGTCTTGCTGCAAACAATTTCAAGTTTAGGTCTTTGGAATAGCTGTGTGTCAGTTACTTAGATACTGTATTTGCATAAAACAGGGTTTTTCAGCTTATAAAGATCTACTTTGTTCTTATCTGTGGGAAATGCTTTGTGTTTAGCATCTAATTTGTTAATACACTTAAAATCTTCATGTACAGCACAGTAGGAAACAGTCTGTAATGCTTCTGGGGAGCATTCTTTCCTGTTTCCCAAGTTTTTTTTCAAAAAGATATGGATTTTTCTTTTACTCAGTTTTCATACCCTGATGATATATCAGATAAACATATGGAATTCATTACTAATGCAATAGAAAAGTCTGTTCATGTCTATATTGTCTAAAGACTGCTGGTTCTCTTGTTGGTCTGATGTATTCTATAGTTTTACGTGAAAATGCAAAAACAGGCACTGAATTAATACAGGGTGGGACAAAATGCTGATATGTTTTCTGTTGCTTGATAGTAGTTGCCTTTAATTTTTAAAAAACAAATTTCAGTCATCTTACTGTGTGAATTTTTATTTGGAGGTGTTTGAAAGATTATTTTATTTAGGGTCATGGAATGCTTCTTACTGTTGGAGACTGTTCAAATTTAAGTTGCACTTTTTTTCTTTTGGTGTGTGTGTGACTTGGACATTAGGCCAGTTTGTGTATTTCTGTGCCAGGTTGTATTTCTGCCAGGAAAAAGGTTAGCCTTCCAATTTTGTGTCCAGCATTGAGTAAATGAAGTATTTATATCTTTAAAATAACAGGGTTAAGGAAATCACAGAATCACAATATGGCTGAGGTTGGAAGGTCATCTGATCCAAACCTCCTGCTCAAGCAGGACCAGGTAGAACCTAGGACCAGATGCTTTTGAGTATCTCCAAGATACTTTATGCAGAATGTATGACTTGGCTTTTATTCATAAATTGTCCTTAACATGACTTTTGATTAAATTTAGCAGCATGAGAATATTAATTGCCAGTTTTCCTAGCTTCAAAATAGATACCATCGATATATCTGTAGGACATATCACGGTCTTGCTGATTTTCTGGGCTCACCTGAACTGGTGGCTTTTTAAAATCCTGACCAAATTCATCCGTTATCACATTCACATCTGCATTTGCCATTAGTTCCTAACAATGTAAAGAACAGATTTATGTGGTTTCATTGATATTCTGTATTTAGGAGGGGTTTTTTTGTTTGATGGAGTGTGCGCAATCCTTGCTGTGAAATCTCAGTTGTGTTAACAGTTGTCTTGTCCAAAGGTCCACTCTGTAATCCAGTGAAAATGGGGTTAGCAATCCGTATAGAACCAAGCTGTTTGGCAAGCAACTGTGGTCTCTTTATTTCTCTTCAATGTCTTCTTACAAAGCTTTTGCATACCACTGTATAATGATTTAGTACATTAAAGTAGTTACAAGGCACTTCTTTGGATAACGTTTATGAAAGACACCATCATGAGCTTTCTTTTAATCTGCACACTAGATGTAGTTTAGTTGTAGTATTTAAATGACAGAGGGCAGATTCCACACGCAATTTGTTGTTGCACGTTCTTTTTTAATGCTAATTTCTTATTTTTCAAAAAGTATAACAGTTCTTCAGTTATAGTTGCATAACCTGTATTGTTGTTTGAAATCTGGCATCAATGCATTTCACAAGTCTCTGGGTTATCACTGGTACTTTGATTTTTAAATAGTGCTGGGCATTTCTGAGTGAAGTTAATGTGCAAAAAGAACACTAGAAAGGAAGTTCTATAAACAGAAAAAAATCTTCCCTGCAGTAATGCAAGAAACCTTGCTCCAGTGAAGTTGTGGTAGAGTAATTCTGATTTTCTGTTTTTCCCTTTTTCTTGAATTGCAGATTTATCCATTGCAGTGCAAAAATTTTCACAGTCTTTACAAGATTTCCAGTTTGAGTGTATTGGAGATGCTGAAACTGACGATGAAATTAATATTGGTAAGTGCTTTCTGTTACTGCTCTGGCTACAATAACTGTTAATAGTGTTTCTTATGTATTTAGTATGATGTCACAAATGTAGTGGGACAGTTCAAAGAACATTAGAGATTGAAAGAGGCCTCGAAATATCATCTAGTCCAATCCCCCTGCCACAGCAGGACCACCTAGACCAAGTCACACAGGAACATATCGAGGTGGGTTTTAAATGTCTCCAGAGAAGGAGACTCCACAACCCCTTTGCACAGCCTGTTCCAGTGCTCTGTCACCCTCACTGTGAAGAAGGTCCTTCTCATATTTATGTGGAACCTCCTCTGTTCCAGCTTACACCCAATGCCCCTTGTCCTGTCATTAGATGACACTGAGCAGAACCTGGCTCCATCCTCCTGACACCCACCCTTCACATATTTATCAACATTAATGTGGTCACTCTTCAGTCTCTTTTTCTCCAAGCTCAAGAGACCCAGCTCCCTCAGCCTTTTCTCATCAGGATGATGTTCCACTCCCTTTATCATCTTTGTGTCCACCTCTGCGCTCAGTGTCCTTCATGAACTGAGGGGCCTAGAACTGGACACAATATTCCAGATGTGGTCAGACCAGGGCAGAGCAAAGGGGGAGGAGAACCTCTCAATTTCCTAATGACCCAATGACTTGTTTCATTGTAGAGATAGTACTGAGTCAGCTATCAGTCTTCTAAATTCTGGTGCTATTTTAAATTTGAAGCCAGTTTTCAATGAGATACCAGAAGGTTCACAATTTTCCTCTGAAATAACATAGGTCTGCAAAAAACCCTTCAGTGAGACACAGGAAGTACTTAAGGGTCTAAAAACAGGAACATGTTCTTTACAACTTGTGCATTCCGAAGTATATAGTTGTCTGAACTTTTGCCAGTGAAATTTACTAGCTGCCTAATGTTCTGCCTTTGCATACACCCAGAACTTCTGCATTCACAGAATCAAACTGCTCAGCCTGTCTTCAATGTGAGCCTCTTAAATAGCATCAAAATATTCTTCTTCCAGCAGACTATTCCTGGAAATATTTTCAGGATTCAGAAATTCAGCCACCCTTTACTGGAAGACATTGCTGTGGTTGCAGTGATGCTTTTGGGTAGCTCCAGCTCAACAGCTGGATTGATCTAGGTGCTGTGAGTGAGAACCTTGGTTTCTAATCCATATTGAGAATTGCCAAATTCTTCGTCATGAGTCTAATGTACCACAGGAACTCGTGTCTCTCCCAAAACATCTGAGAGGAAGGAAGATGGTTTTTAAAGAGTAGTTGCTCTTAAAAACAAATAATTTGTCGGTACTGGAGGGAATGTAGGACCTGTCAGTAATTTTGTGAAAGATTTTTGTAAGGCAGAGGTGAAACTCAGAGTTAGGCTTTTTCAAGTATATTTCTTATTATTACTTACTCTCAGTTCTTCTTTTCCTTCAGCATCTCCCTTTTCCTGACTGAGATACAAATCATTGGATAAAAGATCTGAGCTGCTTGCTTTCACTAGCAAAGTTTGCCTCATCTTCACCTTGTAACATTGCAAGAGTTAGTCATTAACAGTAGCTGACATTTGGTCATTGTTTTCCAATCGACGTTGGCAGGGGGTGGGAGGGAAGGTTTAATTTTACTGACATTTAAAAGTAGAGGAATTGAATCACTGAGCTGTTTTTTCATAGATACAAAACTGTGTTCAAGTGTGTCAAGCTTGTGAAGAAACAGAAAATCAATGGTGTGTATGCACTCTGGCATTTTACATATTGCTTCTTGGTTGTTAAAGTTAACTTCTATGTATTTTATGCACGTGAACTAAATTTACAATATCTCAGTTCTATATCTTAAAGTTGGTCAAGAACTTTTATAAAGATGTAAGGTTTTCATTTAAAATAAGGTGACCAAGGACAAAGACAACTTTAATTTTATTTGCAACCTAAACGTGGTAAAGAAAATGCATTTTATTGTTTGGACATTAAACAGGCATTTAAAACTATTAAGGAAAAAAGCAGAGTTCATGAAGCTTGACAGATGATTTATTTCACTTGGAGCTTCAAAGAAGGGATTTCTAGCTTCTAAAGAGCCCATTGCCTGATGGATTGTCATGTACATCAAAGAAGCTTATAAGAGTAAAAGGTAGACTGACAGGAATCAAATTCAAGTCTAACAGAGCTTGAATGATGCTGTGTGCTTCTGCAGGGTAAGGCTCAATTTTTGATCTCCCTAGAGCCATGACCTAGAATTTATCCATATCTTTAACATGCCCCAACAAGCTAGATGTTTGCTTATCATCAAAGACAGCTTTGTATAGATGAATCCTCCTCTCTGCATTCTGCCTTCACCTCCTTTTTACAAGAATATCTACAGCTGTGTAGGACACTGGGAAGTTTTACCTCAGTCTGACAAGTTTTGTACAAAACCACTGTGTACATAGGGGCTTAATACAGGGACTACATTCTAAAGATTTTAACATAATTTTCTATTTCAAGCTTGGCTTTGGAAATCCATTCAAATCCATCCTAATCCACCTTAGCATTTGAAATTCACCTGCTGAATAAGGATTATTGTGTCAGGATGTGATTATTTCAGTTTAAAATAAAAGGTTTGAACTTTGCTCAAAATTAAAATATGTGTGGGATGTTTCCCTCTGCCATTAACAAGTGTTTGGAACCAAGCTGATAGCTCCATGAACTTTTCTGAGGCAATACTAGAGTTGAAGGTCTCAGTTTAGTAGCTAAACACAATGCATTTTTCCCTGTCCTTTTTCTGCCAGCCTGAACTCTAATGACAATGTTCAGTTTCAGACACATTTCCTGTAGGCTGTGCCATTTTACATGCACTTTACATACAACTCATATCTTCCAATAATGCTATGACACAACATACATCAGGAGTAGTTTGGTTAAGCTCACACATTCAATCTAAACATGGTTGTGCTCCTCCTATTTTTTTTAATTTATCCATTATTTAATTCAGTTATTTATTTGTGTGGTTTTTTTTTCTTTTAATTTATGTATTTGTTGTCTAAGATTTAGGATTTCTTACTTATATTTACAAAATTTTAATTAATCTGCAGAAGAGTTGCTCTCCCTTGACAACTTTGTGTGTCTCTGTGTGTAATGCATTTTAGGTAATCCAGCTATGTTGTTGCAAGTTACTAATATTTATATATGTGATCACTTGCAGGTCTAACATGCCCAGTTTAGAGTCAGACATCTAGTGCATGGGTTGCAAATTACTTCCCTGACTTTCTTGACAGCATACTGGCTCATTCTTTAAATAATCTTCTACTTCTTTTTATTTTTTTTTAAACAGTAAACACCAAAGGATTCATGCTATGAAAAGCTTTTTCAGGTATTTGCCAGCAAATTTGGTTTGGGAAACAGTGCTTTACAGCCCTTGTTATTAAAAAATAGGCAGCTAGTAATTGCTTGTGTTGTCTCTTCCTCTGTTTTGAAGTAGACATGGTATGGCATGTGATCTGCAGCAACACAAGAGCCATAACCTTTCCTAGGGCCGTACTAATTGATACTAGAAGATGGATGTTAGCTCCAGTTGCATGTGATTCAGGCAAGATGTTTTGGGGTGTTTTTGTACATTTGAGAAGTTATGCAGAAAGTGACATCTTTAAAGCAAAAATAGCACGATGAATGACAGTGCATCATTAGTACTATAACTGCATGTAGTGGTTGGATGTATCTTACCCTTAATCTCAGGAGAGGGGTGTTGCCTCCTCTGTCTTACTGACTGTGCTTTCCAGTGCTATTTTCAGCCTGAAAGAGCCAAGACTTGACAACACTTCGTCATTCACTCTCCTAAATGTATTGCCCTGTGCACAGTTACTGTCACCTTCCTTTCCAATTATTATCACACAGAATTATTGAGGCTGGAAAAGACCTCTAAGATCATCAGGCCCAATCTATGACCTAACGTCACCACCTTGGCCATACCATGGCACCAAGTGCCACATCCACTCTTTTCTTAAACACCTTCAGGGATGGTGACTCTACCACCTCCCTAGGCAGTCCATTCCAGTGTCTGATTAGCTTTTTCATGAGGAAGTGCTTCCTATCATCCAGCCTAACCCTCTCCTGGCACAGCTTTAGGGCATGCCCTCATCCTATCACTACTTGGCTGGGAGAAAAGCCCAGCCCTTACCTGCCTACAGCTTCCCTTCAGAGAGTGATAGCGTTTTCCATGAGTCTTCTTTTCCGCAGGTTAAAAACCCCAGCTCCCTCAGCCTCTCCTCATAAAACATTCCTTCCAGTCCCTTCACCGGTCTCATTGGACTTGCTTCAACACCTCAATATCTTTCTGGAAGTGAGGGACCCAGAACTGTCCCCAGTAGTCTAGGTGAGGCCTCACCAGTGCTCAGTACATGGGGAGAATTATGTCCCTAGTCCACAAAAGCTCAGATACTTTAAACTGACAGTGAATGAATGTAAAGGACATCAGTCAGTGCCAAGGTGCCCGGTCCAGTGCAAAACAGATGCACTATTTTTACATGTTTCAACTTTGTACACAACAAAATTGTACCCAGATGAGATAGGTGCAAAAACTATTTAATGAACAATGGTCTTTTTTCTCAGTACACACTGTGCAGGCATAATTTTTGCAGTGAAGAATTTTCCCCTAGCAACTCCTTTCCTCGTATTATCCATCTTGTGTCACCTGATTCCTTCCCTGGGAATCTCTCCCTGGTTTTATCTTCTTCTGTTTGTGTTACCTGGATTGTGGCTGATACAGATGAAAATAATAAACATAATTACTTGACTCAGTGGAATTCTGTCTTGTTTCTTCAACAAGTTTTTGTCTGTTTTGTATTATGACTGGTTGTAGATCAGTGAGATTTAATATCAGCAGTGTTAAGACCTTGCTCTATAGAACTGAAAGAAACCAAGACAAATAAATACGTTCTGATAATCTGGCATTTTACCCCAGTATCTGTTTTTTATTAATGTGTGCTATTTGGGAAAAAACCCACTGAAAGGCTTTGTGTATTTCACTCTGTCACTGCGGGTATTGACTATTTTTTTCTGAAGAGATTTATATTATGACAGATGTTTCAGGTAACATCAGATGCTTGATTTATGAATAGGAATCTGATGAAGATCTATGAAATCATTCTTAATTGAGCCACAAGGAATAGGTCAGAAGTTCTTAAAAGTGGTGTCTTCCCTTGTGGGAACTGAATTCTTCTCTTGCTGCTAGCAGTTGTGGCTCGTGATCTTTGCTGACTCACACCTCAAGTCGTTCATGAGGTTATTAAAATTGCTAGCAGTTAACCATCTACAGAACTGTTAACTCGTACCAGGCTGTTACGTTATACGCAGCAGTTCCACTGACATGTAGAGGGGACAAAGTCTTGTTAAAAAAAGAAAAAAGGAAAAAAAAACCTTAAACAGTAATTGTTTCTTAGAAACGACTGTTGTGTTTTGAAGGTTCTCTTGTTTGAGTTGAACAACGATGCCAAAAGCTCAGTTGTCTTTTTCGCTTGTTCTGGGCGTCCATGTGCACAATGCTTTTGAGTTAGGAGCTCTTCTACCCTCTTCAAGATCCTGCAGAGGACAAGCATCCTATGATTCAAAGCAACAAATAGTTTTGTCCTCAGAAATTTTGTGTCTAAATCTATACAATTAAGAGAAAAAATTAGAAAGTTTCCCTCCCCCATCTTAATGTAAAATTTACTTGACATTAAGCAATGCCAAATTCCACATTTTTAGTGGAACAAACTGCACAGACAATGTTCTATTGGAATGAAAATGATAACAGACAGAGAATTTATTGGAGCTTTACACTTCCCTGAAGTGTGCGTGGAGGCAAATCTTGACAAGCCAATTTATAGATATCGTAGTCTCTATGTTAGGAGACTTTATTGGAGCCACTCGGAGGCTACTGAGGAACCTCGGGAGGCAGCTCTCAGGCTAGTCACAATTTCCAGGCACTGTATGACTTTTTTTTGTGGTGTGCAGTGACCTCTTGAATCTGCCTGGCTGTTTTGGAATGATTTCTTTAATGCCATAGAGCCACCTAACAGTCTGAATCACTTGGATATCTTGAAGATCATCTCCTTATTCATTCGAGGTTACTTTAGGTATTCCAGAAAGTTCTTTTCAAGGTTAATATTCTACCTACTTTGCACTGTATTCTCATTTGTAACCAGGTTTCAGAACATAATCACCAAATGCTAAGTAAGTCCAACAACTCAGGTCTACTACTGCCATATCCAAGACAAGAGTTCCAGGGGTGGATTTTTTTTTTAGAGTAGGCATCATCCCAATGACTTTTGTAGTACTTGAGTTTGTTGACCTTGTGGAACACATTAGGAAAAAAATCGTGTTTACAAAGGGCGGTTTGTTTGGATGGGTAGAGAAGGGTTCAGCCTTGAATTAGCATAGAAAAGTATTTGTGGCTGAAAGTGACTTTGCACAGAAAAAGTGTTCGCTGTTTTTCCGTGGTAACCACCTGCCTAAGTTTGCCAACTCTTCTTCCTCCAGTTCAAAGAATGAATTTTAAAATTAACATTTCAGGTGACCTTCAAAGCAACTTTGCATAAAATACTTGGAAGAGCAGAGTTCTCTGGTATGCCTATTGAACTATTTTTATCTACAGGAGTTAAACAGTAACCAATCACGGGAGGAAGTCAGCATAAACAGGGTGTGGAATACCTAAAGTATTTGTTTAAAATCTGTTAAATCTGTTCCTACCACTTTAATTTGTCATTATCCACGTTGCATATTTAAACAAATGCCACTTGCTTCTGGAACGTTGTTTCTTGACTGCAAGAAACGAGTGATTTTGTGCTGGGATCTGATACAGACTTCAAAACAGCATCTGCACCAGAAGGGAGGCTGGTTTTCAAGACCTCAGGTCCTTGCTGTGGAAGGTCAAATGAGACTGACAAAGCAGGAAATAAAATAATGTTCCTGTAGGCCTTCATCTGTGTGGGAGGAAAAGGTAAAATAAGATCAGCAACACAGGGCTTGTTTTTCTTATTCTCCAATATACACATCAGAAGATTGTTAGGGAACAAAGCATGCAAATTCTGATACCTTAAAATGCACATTCAAATGAAAAAAAATAGGGTGGCTGATGCTATTGCTGCCTTTCCTGTCTGTCCTACCCTTCTTCTGTGGCCAGAGTAGCTTGGTGTGAACTAGGAGATCTCCTAAGTCCCTGCAGTTTGCATACTGGCGTGCTAAGGAGTCTGCTAGTTCATTTTGTGGTATTGTACTGCAAAGTGTGGTGTCTCAGGCTGCCACATGTCTTGGAGCTCATGCTGTTTGCAGAAAGACATTGAGGCAGGCAGTGGACAGTCGTGGCTTTGATTGTCCTGGTGCATTCTGCTAAGGACATTTAAATGAGTCAACCTTTGATCTGAATGGCTGAGTAGAAAAAATCCATGCCACTCAAGCATTAAGATGAAGTATCTATTGCTTCCCTTGTTAATAGTTCCATTTTCTCCTTGTAGATGCATTCTACTTTATTATCCTCATATACCTTCTTATCTTCTTTGCTGAGCTAGAGTTGGGCTTCCCAGTAGTAGTAAAAATGCCTCTGGGGAGAGAGTCTGAGGACTTGAGAATCACTTTACAAAGCCAGTTTGAAAAGAACTGGTATGTGCTGTTGCTGAGTACTTCTAGTAAAAAAGATGTAGCGCGTTGGAGGTGCCATGTTGGTATACCTCTTAAACAATAGGAACTTGGTTTCAAAGACAGGTAGTGGTTTGATCAACTCAGCTCTGAGATGTTTATCTTCAGGCTTAAGCAAAGAAGACAAAGGATTTGTACTTTCTGAATTCAAAATCCTTGGTAGAGATTAGAGTTTTAATCATGGGAAGGCCTTGATTCCACTGTAGACCTAAATTCAACAAAGTAATTGTGGCAAACCTAACATTTGTTGAACTACTCAGGGATATTTTTCCCATTTAAAGTGTTTTACCATTCAAGTAATAAATGCACTAAGTTTTACAAATCAGAAAAACAGTATTAATGGTTCTCAGCTGTATTCAGAACATGTTGCTTTATCTTTTACTTCCCCTATTTCAGCACCCACAGAGCCACACACAAATACGGTTTATACAGCTGGAAAGATTCAAATACCTTTTATTTTCCCCTTTTGTTTAAGAGTATGCATGTGCCTCTGAAGATTCAAGAATTGCAAGCCTAAAATGTAGCATAAGTGCTTCTAACTTCTTTGTTTATGGAATGCTAGAATTGAATATTACTTTTGCAGCTTAATCTGTTGTGTGCTGCCCAGTGGTTACTTCCCACATTGCCTTCTTCTTCAGCTGTTCAAAACAATTCTGCATGAAGCAGCAATCGTTTTCTGAGAATGAAAGATTTGTATTCAGAAACCACTTGGTGTGGTGATTCTTTCTGGTGGGATTTCAGGGGGGCAAAGGAAGGCAGGAGAGGTTGAAAGAATCTCAGATGTACCCAGAATATACCTTTGATCTTACCTATTTCTCATTATTCTGTGGTTTTTAAAGTTGTTCTTCTGACAAGCTGCAAATGTCAGTCAACTCTGGATAAGTCCAATCTATTCAAGCCAGAGGTTAATGGTTTAGTTAAGGTAATGGTTAATTGGATTAAATGGGCCTTTGCAGTGTAGGAGTTATGCTGTTAATTTGGCTGGGTGCCAATTCAAGCTGCTAAGGTTTCAGTGTAGGTCTCCAGAAGCACTTTCAGATCACTTCATACCTGTTGGACAAAAAATGTGCTGAATACTTTCCCGACACCCTGCTGAGCTATGCATGTGTGCTGTGAATGTGGTTCCATCAGGTGGAAGCAGAGGCTCTTTTCTCTTTGGCAGATAATGATAATTACAAATCCTATCTCGCAGTGTCATAAAGGATTTCTTAATGACCTCTTGTCTAAAACAGTTAAATTAGTCCCAGAGACATCTACTCTCACACGAGTGTGAATGGGAGAGATATGAAAAGTGAATAACTAACTTGTGGAAGGGTTTTGATGCAGTATACTGTGAAAGCAGGTGACCAGGACATCCATTCAGTCCCATGTCCTTATCAAAATGGAAGAAGTGGTCTACAATTGTCTAGGTGATCCTGCTGTGGCAGGGGGATTGGACTAGATGATCTTTCAAGGTCCCTTCCAATTCCTAATGATTCCATGATTCTACAACATCTAAAGGATGTCATGATTTGGGGGAGGGTCTACAGACAAATAAAGTCTAAAGTAGGCTTTTCCTACCACAGATCTACTGTTGTATTGAAAAATGGTTGTGTTGAAGAGTACATCCTGCAGAAGGTTGATAAATTTCAAATTTGAATGCTATATTCTCAAAATATCTGCTGCTTTTATAACCAGAGTAGAACACTTAACACATGGCAGCTATACTGCAGCTAGTTCTTCATGTATTAAAAGCGTGGTGGGTGTATCTCAATAATTGTTTGGTGTGGCCTTATTTTGGTTTTGTTTTTACTAACATACTGTGGGGTAGACAGGCATTATAAACTTCAAAAATCAGGATGCTAGGATGCCCTTGTTTGATCCATTTACAGTTTTGTACTTGTATGTGCTTTGTAAAGTTGTGCATGAGTAGGGCATGGCAATGTACTGATCTTATTAACTCAAGTAATTGGATTTATTTAAATTTTGTGATGTTGCGTGTCTTAAGGTTATCTCTCATGTATTGTGTTTGACAAGTGCTGACAGTGGATATGGAAATTCTAAATAACCTGAAATTCTTGCAAGTCTTGGTTTGTATATAAATGTGTAGCTTTCTTGTAGACTTTTGTTGAGGAGCAGTGGAGTGGAAAGGGTAATGTCTTGGCTCAAAGCAGTGTTTTAACTTGTATGAGGCTTGTATTTGTATTGTGACACTAAAGCTACTTTTTATAGCAAAGAATTCTTGAGTATGATACTGTTTGTAACTGGATTTAGATGGTTATGCTGAGAAAGTCTTGTTCCAATAAAATTCTGCAGCGGGGCAAAAGGATTCTTCTAGTAGCAGCCCAATATCTTAGACATCATCTGTGTTTAGAAGCAAACTTTTACAAAATACCTTGCTATATTTGCTCTTTAAGTTTTGCAGGATGAAAATACTTTTGAGTTCAAAATTCCAGTGGCCTAATATGGTATACACGTACTACAGCGTGCTTCCAAACACATCTTGCGAGGCTTTGGGATTTAATTAATCCTTAGATCTTGATTTGTTGCCTTATATGGTTTGCGTATGAGGCTGCACTTTGAAGCACATGTGTATTGTGCTGAGACAGGAGGTTCAGTGCTTACCATGGAACTTGGTGGCTTCTTCTTTAGGTTTGTCTTGCCATTATAGTGTGACAAGATCCGTAAGGCTGGTGAGGGGAAGTGCTTATACTCCAGATGTGGTCTCACCAGGGCAGAGCAGAGGGGGAGAAGAACCCAATCTACCAAACACCCCTGCTCTGATCCACCCACGATGCCATAATAAAAGTCATTATTTTGTGATTTTTCTTGCTTCCTCATTTGTGTAATTTCTTTGCAGAAGTCTTAAGCCAAGCATTTTCAGCTCTGTGTCCCTTTGTCTCTTATCTTACTTTTCCTACCTGATGCGTGAATGGCTTTGTTCAGCAAATTTTGACTTATTTTCAAGAATTGAATAAATGTGACAAAAATATCTCTTCTCACAGTTCAAGGTAGGAATTGCTGCAGGAAACAAAAATTGCCACTGTATGCTGTGCTTAATGAGAGGATCTAACTCTTACAGCAATAGTTAGTATTTGTTGTTCTTATGGGCATGTCTGTGATGAGCAGGGATAAACCATTCCAGAAATTGGATGGAAATCTTTTTTATATATTTTTCCTTCATCAGAGTCGAAAGTGCAGAGACTGGATTAGGTATAAATTGCACTCAAAGTCCGAAGAGTTATACCACTAATTGACTTTTAAAAGCATTGGATTAAGTTTATTTTTCAGATTAATATAGAATAAGTACTAAGAATGTTCTTTTATTGACTCTGAAATTCCTTCACTTTGTCTGCTCTAAGTGTGTCTTGATTCTATTACAAGAGTATTACAGACCAGGCAGAGTTGCCTCTACCTTTGTGTGTCTTCTCATGCTCATGGTGGAAGTCTTGAAGGAAGTTTGTGGTTATTTGGGCTGTGAATTCCAACCACTGTCTGCTGGCAGAATTTGCTGTCAATATAAGACTGTTTATTGGGGAATTACCATTCAATTTAAAAAAACCTCTACCCTTCAGTCTTTGCTTCAACCTATGTCTTTTACTACCAGAAGTCCGTGACATTATTGTGGTGAAGAAAAATAATAGGTTTCTTTTTTCTCCCTTTTTTTAACAGAGATTGTAGTAAAAGTAAACACAGACTAAAGGAATGTGTGAGATCCTTATTACAGACCCATAAAAGCTGATACCCAGATTAGGAAAGTGAAAGAAAGTAAATGGAGGATGAGGCAGGTCATCTAACATTAAGGTTCCAAATTTAAATGGGACCGAAACCTCATGAAGAAAAGAGCCATTTTCATGCTACTTTACCTTTTTTTTCCCCACAGTTGAAAATACTACCATAATTCATCTTTTGACACCAATACTCAGCATAAATTTAAGGCACATCTGACTTGCTTTTAGCTTACAAACTGTTAATTTGCTTCATAAGCAAATTAATTAAAAAACTTTTAATTTAAAAGCAAAGATGTAGAGGTGTTTGGTTTTTTTTAAGAAAAGTAATAGGAGCTTTATCTCCTGAACAGGGAAATTTGCAGAAAATTATTGCTGGATTGGAAACTGAAGAGAAAACAGCAGGTGGCCTGTTTTAATTGTGATGAATGAGACCACAAGTTTACAACTGGGTACATATACAGCTGGTTTAACTTGCAGGGTGCTGCTTTTCATGAGTGTCATTTCCATCATGATGCCAAGTGCATCCTGCAAGTGCTCTGAATGGCCTTAAATAAAAGCAAACTGTAAAATTATTTTAATTTATTGTTACTTTATTATTTGGCTTTATTATTAATCTTAGTGCCGAGGAAGAATTTTGGTTCTGTGTTCTTAAGGAAACTTTCCTTATTAGGAAAGGCTGAGGGAGCTGGGTCTCTTTAGCTTGGAAAAAATAGAGACTGAGAGGTGACCTCATTAATGTTGATAAATATGTGAAGGGTGGGTGTCTGGAGGATGGACCCAGGCTCTTCTGAGTGTCGTCTAATGATAGGACAAGAGCAAATGGGTGTAAGGTGGAATATAGGAGATTCCACATAAATATGAGAAGGAAATTATTCATAGTGAGGGTGACAGAGCACTGGAATGGGCTGCCCTGGGGGGGTCTGTGTGCAGTCTCCTTCTCTGGAGATGTTTTAATACCCGCCTGGATATGATCCTGTGTGCCTTGGTCTAGGTGATCCTGCTGTGGCAGGGGGATTAGACCAGATGGTCTTTGTAGTTCCCTTCCAATCCTTAATGTTCTGTGATTCTGTGATTCTTTACAATCCCATCAAAGGTGAGACAATGGGAAAGAGAAGATAGAAGCAGCTTCTCGGACTTTAAATGCAGCGCTATATAAGTTACTCATTATTAGCTTTATATTAATGTTAAACATTGAAGAAAGTCTTGCTTTGCACACTTACAAAACATATTTTTATAAGGGTTTTATTTTTCTCTGTCTGCCCTGGATTTATATAAATCCTAAGCAAAGTATTTTACTCTGAAACTAAAACACTCTCTGGTTCTTCGTTTAAACAAGGAAGATGACTCAAAAGGTTCTGTTATTGGATTGTTGCTTGGGTATTTTTCCTTCCTTCCTTCTCATTTTCCAATCATCCTTCTGCCCAATTTCTAATTCCTGCTCTTCATTTAATGTCTTTCTACTCCTAAAACATTTAGTGTCTTTCTACTCCTAAAACGCTGAATATTGTCTGATCAGAGAGGATTGATTTCTTTTTCCACAACTGTATTGCTTTTATCTATGTGTCCCACCCTTTCTACTTGATTTAGATAAATTCTTGCCCATACTTTAGGGGCAATGTTGGTAATATTTGTGTTTGGTTGGTGAAAAGTATAGTGTGTTAACTTTCCCATTGCAGGTAGTGAAAGATTTAATAAGGCTTTGTTGTATTAAGGATTGTTTCAATCATACAAAGGGTACCGTAAGGCTTCGTGTGCATAGGGAAAACCTGAATTGCAGTAGGTTCTGGACCTGCTTCCCTTACAAAGATATACTGCTTGGTATGGATATTTGTCTTTGAAATAGTTCTGTCATTGTGATTGACCCCATGGTAAAAAAGTGAAAAACGGAGAGGAAATGAGGTATTAACGTGTGACTGCAGTAACACATCATCTTGTGGTTAAAGATGAACAATTATTACCCTGAAATAATCTGGAAAGAATTTCTCTTGCTGGCTTTACTAGCAAGTCAGCTGTTTTTCTCAAGTGCACACTAATTCCCTGAATAGGTAATAAAATCCAAGCAGTATGTTTATCTAGTTTGTTTAAAAGATATATATTTTTTTTTAAATCACAGAACATTAGGGATTGGAAGGGACCTCAAAAGATCATCTAGTCCAATCCCCCTGCCAGAGCAGGATCACCTAGATCCAGTTAATGGTTGGTAAAGATTCAACCTGCCACATGTGTGAGGGATATTCAAGTCTTTTTCCTGTTTTCTACAGGCAAAGATAGTTTGTAATTAGATTTTGAAGAGTATCAGTGTGAAAAGCAGAAAATGTTTAGCTGTGNAAGGCTGAGCTGGTAAGTAAATAACTGGAAGGCTCAGCTGCTAAGCTTGTGTCAAGCAATTCGGAAATTTATGCAGAAGGCCAAGAATTTCTTTTACTTAAAAGGTCACAATGATCATAGAATAATAGAATCATTAGGGATTGGAAAGGGACCTCGAAAGATCATCTAGTCCAAAACCCTCTGCCACAGCAGGATCACCCAGACCAAGTCACACAGTCAGTCTGGGTGAGAAGGGACCACAGGATCATCCAGTTCCAACNTTAATAAGGCTTTGTTGTATTAAGGATTGTTTCAATCATACAAAGGGTACCGTAAGGCTTCGTGTGCATAGGGAAAACCTGAATTGCAGTAGGTTCTGGACCTGCTTCCCTTACAAAGATATACTGCTTGGTATGGATATTTGTCTTTGAAATAGTTCTGTCATTGTGATTGACCCCATGGTAAAAAAGTGAAAAACGGAGAGGAAATGAGGTATTAACGTGTGACTGCAGTAACACATCATCTTGTGGTTAAAGATGAACAATTATTACCCTGAAATAATCTGGAAAGAATTTCTCTTGCTGGCTTTACTAGCAAGTCAGCTGTTTTTCTCAAGTGCACACTAATTCCCTGAATAGGTAATAAAATCCAAGCAGTATGTTTATCTAGTTTGTTTAAAAGATATATATTTTTTTTTAAATCACAGAACATTAGGGATTGGAAGGGACCTCAAAAGATCATCTAGTCCAATCCCCCTGCCAGAGCAGGATCACCTAGATCCAGTTAATGGTTGGTAAAGATTCAACCTGCCACATGTGTGAGGGATATTCAAGTCTTTTTCCTGTTTTCTACAGGCAAAGATAGTTTGTAATTAGATTTTGAAGAGTATCAGTGTGAAAAGCAGAAAATGTTTAGCTGTGAGTGTTTGGTTCATTTTTTACTTAGTTTTGTAATGTGCACACAGATATTCTTGGACCTAGCATTCAACAGATTTCTTGCCAGATAACCAGTTAGTTAATCCATTTCTTGATCTGCTTTTGGCAAATGAGTTAGAAGGTGAGAGATTGAGTTAATTCAGTAGATAGGAAAGTTCTTGGTATCAAGAATTATATAAAATAATATATTAGATAAAATTAATTAATTATATAAAATTAAATATTAGAGATTGGAAGGGACCTCAAAAGATCATCTAGTCCAATCCCCCTGCCANAGAACTTCCTTCTCATATTGATGTGGAACCTCCTGTGTTCTAGCTGACAAAGGCTGAGCTGGTAAGTAAATAACTGGAAGGCTCAGCTGCTAAGCTTGTGTCAAGCAATTCGGAAATTTATGCAGAAGGCCAAGAATTTCTTTTACTTAAAAGGTCACAATGATCATAGAATAATAGAATCATTAGGGATTGGAAAGGGACCTCGAAAGATCATCTAGTCCAAAACCCTCTGCCACAGCAGGATCACCCAGACCAAGTCACACAGTCAGTCTGGGTGAGAAGGGACCACAGGATCATCCAGTTCCAACCCCCCTGCCATGGGCAGGGACACCCCACCCTAGACCAGGCTGGCCAGAGCCCCATCCAATCTGGCCTTAAACACCTCCAAGCACAGGGCCTCAACCACCTTCCTGGCCAACCCATTCCAGGCTCTCACCACTCTCTCAGTGAAGAACTTCCTCCTCACATCCAGTCTAAATCTACCCATCTCCAGCTTTGCTCCATTCCCCCTAGTCCTGTCACTACCTGTTTTTTGTGTTTGTGTTCTCATCAAAAAAAGTAAAAGGCTCAAGACCCAACTGCATGGACACTGAACTTAGCAAGACTAAGCAAAGCACTCATGAGTAGTAACAGGGGAAAAAAGAGAGTTTGTCAGCAAAGAGTGACTTACAGGTCAAGATATGCAGGTACAGCATTACAGTTGCAAGAAATACAGCTGCAGATGAAATTCGAACAAACAGTGAGGTGTTCTTCATCAGTACAAATGCACGAAGAACCTGTGCAAGAAGAATGCAAGGGTGACCTCTGCGAAGGCCAGATGGAATAGAGGATCGATATTATTTTGGTGTGGTACAAAATTAAGTAGCAATTTGTCAGTGCTGGTGAGGCAGTTGAGAAAACTGTGTCCTGGTTCCCCTCTTAAAAAGTACTTGAAGGTAGCTGATCTTGTAAAAAAATGCTCATTTCCTTAAATCTTTCCAGGAAGTTGAGAGGCAATTGAGCCGTTTTATTGGAGACTGACACATTTTGTAAAAACACTTCAGAAGATGGAAAAATAGTAAAGAGGACAAGAGTTCTGTTAGTTTACACTCAGCTGTGTGTGTTAGTAAACTGAAGCTTTTATCAACCATGTCCTTTTGAGCAATGCTGCAAGCCCTATTTGTTTTTCCCTCTCTTTAAAAGATGATTTAGATTGTCTCACGTTTATCCTGAGCAGCTGTAGGATTTATGAATCTGCGTTCTGAGATCAGAGCTTTAAAACATGAAACTCAGCATCTTGTCATCGACAGCAGTTGCTGCTAGGTGCATGAAGAGAAAGTAAAAAGACCTACCTGGCTCTCTTCATATTATTCCTCTGGCATTTTTGTTGATGGAACTGTGATGCTGAATTCTGAACAACCCATGTGTCCTTGAGAAAGCTTTATAAATGGAAAGTTAGATTGTTCGGGTAACATTTGTACCACTTGCTTCATTCTCATATATGCCTTAAGAGTTTTGGAACATTTTCTCCTTTCTTGCCCTCTTTTATGGGTTAATACTTTTATTATGGTTCTGTTGACATCAGCTATAGCCCTTTGACTTCTATTTTAAGGCAGTTTTGAGCAAACACTTTCACAGTTGTAACAGAAGTCAAAGCTCATAAATCAATCATCTGTTCTCGTCACCTGAGAGCTTGTCCTTGTAAAACATCGGCCAAAGAGCTGCTAAACCTTAGTACTTAGCAAAAGTAAAGCATTTACCCTAAAATGCTGAGCTTCAGATTTTTACCTGAATGCTTTTCATAGTTCTTGAAAGTATTTGTTGCTGCACTTGAGTAGGAGAAACTCAATATTTTTCTCTGCAGTTTGTTTCTGCCTCTAGTGTGCTAAAGTAAATCTTGTGGCTGATTGTAGAAATTCTTGGTTTCAGGCTGATCTTTGTATTTTCCAGGAAAATCAGTTTGCCATATGCCATTTAAAAAATACACATGACTTTTATGACTTGGCTTCTCTTCCTTTGTTTTCTAGCATGATCTTGACCTGCTGCTCGTTTCAGTCTGTACCTCATTTGATGACTACTGATTTCGCTGAACAGCTATATACAAACAGCATCTTATCAGTGCCTCTTTAATCCACATAATGCACTGATCTGGTCTTGAAATGTAGTTTTGACCATGACCTTCTTTTCTTTCTTTTCAGCTCAGTCGCTGAAAGAGTTTGCTCGGCTCCTGATTGCTGTTGAAGAGGAGAGAAGACGATTGGTAAGTTTGTTAGCAGTAATGTGTTACGTTGAGACCCTTTTTGTACACAATAGTAACCTTTATTTTCCATTTTTTTCCCTCTCCAATGTTAGTTTTTCAACTATTTTTTAATATGTGCAGTATTTCATTAGTATCATTTCAAATGATGTAGAGCTGCTCCCTCCTTGGAGGTGTTCAGGGCCAGGCTGGATGAGGCCTTGAGCAACCAAGACGAGCTGAGAGGCATCCTTGGAGTAGATGATT
Source organism: Rhinopomastus cyanomelas (assembly GCA_013400115.1). Classification (NCBI taxonomy): domain Eukaryota; kingdom Metazoa; phylum Chordata; class Aves; order Bucerotiformes; family Rhinopomastidae; genus Rhinopomastus; species Rhinopomastus cyanomelas. The sequence continues at coordinate 220,062 of VXBP01000353.1, forward strand.
GCTGAAGTCCTTTCCAATCTTAGCCATGCTATGATTTAAAACCTGCAAAGGCAGCAATGTGCTGTCACAGACTGCAGCAATTTTTAGTGGAGTGTTCAGACTAATACTCTTGCATCTGTTTAAAAACTGTGTTCTCACTGTTACCTCCCTTCCCACTTCCCTCCCCAAAATAACTTTTGAATGCTCATGTGCCTTTCCTTTCCTCCATCTTGTCTTATTAGTCACAAAGGACAACAAAAATGTAAATTGTGAACAAGTAGCTCATAGTGGAAATGTAGATTGGTTTTTATATATAATGAATGATTTTAGTGTTGTCTGGTGAATACGTATTAGTAATTCAAGTATCTGGTAAGTGGTAAAAAGAGAAACCAAATTCATTGCTCTTGAGAAACTCCTTGAGAATATATTACAGATCAGACTTGTCACACGTATCCTTGTCGTAGTATCCTTATTCCCCTTGTTTCCATGTAGATGAATCTACAGGGTACTTTCATTTATATTTCTAGTCAGATATAACTTCGTTAAAGAAATTTTAAGTGCATTCTTCTACAAATATTGTTTTTTAAATTCCACATAAGCAATGAAACTGCTGACTTTTCTCTCGTGGAAGTCAACCATTAATAAAGAATGGAGGTATGGATTAACCTCAGTAGGCTTTTAAAAAAATATTATGAAAGTTTAACTAGCTCAAACCCATCCAATGACTATGTCTGTCCTGGTTTTCCTTCCTGTTATGAGTACTTAGAGAGGTGTGGAAAAGGATTTTCTGACTCAGGTTGAAGAAACTTATTAATGCAGGAAGAGATTTCCATAAAGCTCTCTTACTCGTAGGAGTACATAACTATAGAACTGGTCTCCTGCTATTTCTGTTTGAATAAATAAATTGCTCAAACCATAAAAATGTCCATGGTACAGTTGCATAACTAGTACCACCTAAACCTATGAAAGTGCAAAATGTTGCTTCTTGCTAAATGCTTTTTCTGAGTGGATGGAACAGGGTTTACCACCTGAAAAAACTTTGACCTGAACACTTAGTACTTGACAGTGTTTCAAATTAATAGCTTTCCAGTTTAAGTTAAGGACTACTGGGATCTAATTACTAGAAAAAGAAAAAGCATTGAAGAAGTGAATGTTCTTTCTTTTCAAACTGGTTTGTGTTTCATAATTTATATACATAATTTGTCTTTTTTCATCTTTGTTTTCTCCTAGGAGTTACTCTCTTTTTCACTTTTAGAGGTTTGCGGCCTTTCTGTAGCTTATAATTTGATCTTTTCTTGTAATTGATCTATTACAAATGTATTTAGTTTGTAAATATATGAAAGTTGGGTGTCAGGAGGATGGAGCCAAGCTCTTCTCAGCAACCTCTAATGATAGGACAAGGGGCAGTGGTTATAAGCTGGAACTTAGAAGTTTCCACATAAATAGGAGAAGGAACTTATCCACATTGCTAATGACAGAGCACTGGATCAGGCTGCCTGGGGGGGTTGTGGAATCTCCCCTTGAGGCATTTAAAACCCACCTGGATATGGTCCTGTGCAACTTGATCTAGGTGGTCCTGCTGTGGCAAGGGAATTGCACTAGATGGTCTTTCAGTGTTCCTTCCAATCCCTGATGTTCTGTGATTCAGTCATTGTAGAAAGGCTGTTAGAGTTAAAAGGGAGAATACCATTCGTTTTATTAAGTGTAAAAAGACCAGACTTTTTCTGGTCAGTTTTAGCTTCACTTTAGTGGGAATGCATGGATTGTATAGCTCAGTTCTTGGGTGCCGATGCAGGGTTAGAGGCTTGGCTGTGATTTCAGTCTCACAGATAAATATTGCACAAATGTCTATAGATCTAGCCAAATACAATCCTCACCTCGTTGCAAACAAAGTGACAAGTAGTACTCATGTATGGAGATGCTGCCCTTGATAGGAAATAATTTGCATCCAGATTTATGCTGAGTTTGAAGTAGCCCCTTTCAGTTTATTTTTCAAAATGAGCACCCATGCAGAGAGCACTGAGGGCACAGTTACCATGATAGTGATACTCAATAAGAAAATCCAGCAATTGGAGAATTTATCTGTTTCTTAAAAGTCTCATGCTGGTGGAATTTATTTATCCTTATTGGAATTAAACTGTAACCTTTGTTGAAGACACTGTTTTTATTCTCCAGTTCTGTTACTACAGTTTTCTGCATTCCATCTTTGAGGCCAGAGGTACCTGTGGGGATCAGTGTGCCAAGCTCTGTGCTGAACAGATTGCTATTAATAGAAGTTTTCTGCTTGGCAAACCTGTATTTTAACTATTAAATCCTCAAAATATTTTTTGCCTATTTCTGAGGTCGAAAACTTGTGCTTAGATTCCTCTGCTGGAAACACGTCATGCCAGCCAGTTTGCAGACTAGTGATGATTTTATAAAGTGTTCTTGGCTGAGTGGAAATCTTGAGACAAGGCATGAAGGTCTTTAAAATGTTATTTCCTTCTGCATAAAAAACCAGCTTGTTCTTTTTGACATTTTAATAGAAGTCTTAGAGAAAAGCAGCTAATCATTGTTGACTATTTATGGATTCACTTCATCATGCCATTTATAACCTTTTGGGATTCTTGAAGGTTTCAACAATAAAAGACCAGTACTGTATCTGCAAATGCTGGCTGTGTGGGAAGATGGAATGACAGGTGTTCATGTTGCTTGCCAGCTTTCTTTCCTTGTCTTAAATTTTCTTTTGTTCATTTATGAGCATTCATATGAGTGCATGAATTGCACTTGAATATGGAAAGAATTCATGTAACCAATTTATTTTTCGTCTGATGCTTATTAAATTCTGCATAGGTAAAATTAATTTTTGTCTTGGCGAATGTTGACAGTGTCAGAGCGCTTGCCTTCTGAATCTCTAACTAATTTCAAAGCTCAAGGAAATGGTCTGAGCAAGTTTGCTGATGACACAAAGCTGGGAGGAGGGGCTGACCATCTATCAGGCTGTGCTGCCATTCAGCAAGACCTAGACAGGCTGGAGAGCTGGGCAGGGAGAAATTTAATGAAGTATAACAAAGGCAAGTGTAGAGTCTTGCATCTGGGCAAGAACAACCCCAGGTACCAGTATAGGTTGGGGATTGACCTGTTGGAGAGCAGTGCAGGAGAAAAGGACCCAGGAGCTAGCAGTGTGCCCTTGTGGCCAAGAAGGCCAACAACATCCTTGAGTGCATCAAAAGGGGCAAGGTTAGCAGATCCAGAGAGGTCCTCCTCCTCATCTACTCTGCCCTGGAGAGACCATGTCTAGAATATTGTGCCCAGTTCTGGGCCCCTCAGTTNTCTTTGCATAAATAACAAAAAGGAACTAATTTTACTTTCAAAAGTAGCAACAGTTAATGAAAAAAGATACCTTGAACAGTATTACTGGGAGAAACATGAAAGTGTAAGGTGAAATAAAACTGAATATCACACAAATAAATATTTAGCTGTCTATAGTTTTGCAGCCATTGTTATTGGTAGCAGTAATAACACCATGATTATTGTAGGTCATTTTCCTGTATCCTTCTCCTTTATTTCCTGATGCTAAAAAAAATTTACTAGTAGACAGAAAATACAGAGGTCATGCACCAAATGTTTTCCCTTTAAAGGCAGATAAAGGAAAAAGTAACTTGTAAGGCATAAGGCACCTTTTTATGATATACAGCCTTACGTTTAATGTCTGTCATTTCATGGTGGTGTTAATTTAACGATGCTGTCAGTAAATGGTGCATTAAAAACCTCGACCAAACAGCTCTGACTCTTGGGTTTTACAAGTAGCATAAGTAGGATTAAAAGTCAGATTAATCACCACTGCCTTTCCAATGACTTCAGCAACAAGTCACCAGGGAATGTAAAATAATGACCTCTATTTCCCAGTCATTAATGGGGAACAATAGAGATGCTATAATTTAATTTCATGTGAACATTTGGAACTATATCAAGGGAACTTACTCGAAAATAGTTTACTTCCGCGCTTGCTGAAGTCCATTGTTTTTATTAAATAAGCAAAATGCTATTTTAATTTAGAGATTTGTGAATTGTTTATGTTTTCTATTCACTTGATATTGTTAGTAAACTTTACAACAAACAGAACTGTACGGAGAGTGATACGAAAATACTAATTCCTTTTCCTTTCATGGGATTATACTGTGTTGACGTAAGAATAGATGAATTGGTTCTTGCTACTGAATTCCTCTTCCTTGAGATCCCCTATCAGTTTAAAGCATTGAATGTTTTCTCCTGAGCATTCTGTTATCTGGAACCTCATTCTTTCTGAAAGTTTACTGGGTCCTGAACTGAAATGAACTTCTTAACTGTTACATTCCTTGCTATTTACCCAAGTTGTTATGGGTTGCTGGCAAGTGCTGAATGGTCCCAGAGCTTTTCTCTCTGGCATTGTGAATCAGTGAGATGCGTATGGTTACTTGGAATTCCTGACCAATATTAAATACTTCAGGGACTAGTACAATGATTTTGAAAAGGGTAGTTGTTTACTATGCTCAATAAATACTTTTCTTTCTAACTTTTCTCTTTATCTCATAAGCATCATGCTTCAAAGAGTTTCTCCTTGTTGTGGACTGCTTTTATATTAATTGGATGTTCTCTTTGTGGTTCTCTCTTTGCCCTCACACGAGGGGTCTGATGTTATCTGTTTTTAGGGAAAGCATTGAAATGTTCAGTTTCAAAAGCCATACTTGAAGAAAAATAAATGAACTGTTAAAACCAGCTATCCATGGAATGGTACATAAAATCAGATACTGAAGGACACAGCATGTTGTTTAGCAGAATTAACCTTTTCTGTATGTTGTCAAGTGGGTTACAGATTCCATCAGAACAAGCAGTCTCCCATCCACAGGTGCTGCTTAGTGCTCAGTTTACAAAGGGAAGAAATAATAAAATCCCATATACTGGCATCCTGAGAATGTACAGCAGCCACCTGGCATTTTGTTTAATGTGGACTCTCTTAAAGTGACAAAAAAATAGCCTATGATGTTGTTTTGCTATAGTTGGCAACTTCTTTCAGAGCTCTTCACCTTTCTTAACAATGTTGACATTTAAACTAATCTCTGTGGTAGAAGCCTGCCTTCAATGAGACTGTCTTTGAAAGCATGTTCCTACAAAATCACAGAACATTAGGGATTGGAAGGGGCCTTGAAAGATCATCCAGTCCAATCCCCCTGCCACAGCAGGACCACCTAGATCAAGTCACACAGGAACATACCAAGGCAGGTTTTAAAGGTCTCCAGAGAAGGAGACTCCACAATCTCCCTGGGCAACCCATTCCAGTGCTCTGTCACCCTCACCAGGAAGAACTTTCTTCTCATATTGATTTGGAACCTCCTATGTTCCAGTTTACACCCACTGCCCCTTGTCCTAAGGAACAGCACCAAAAATAAAAGGGGTTTCTGTACCTGTAAACTCCCTTGATACATGAATGTATCACCCCTTCTTCCCCCATCATTGAATGTTAGACTAAGAATCTTATTTGGTTCGCAGGTTAGAGGTATCTGCAATAAATCTCTTAAGTCCTCATCAGCAAAATTTTTTCATCCCTGGAAGAGGACAAGAAAGGTCTGAAGAACAGGACAATACATCAGTAGATTATGTCTTAGCCCTCTTTTGCCTTCTAGGGAAAGTGAGTTTGTGTTTAAAGGACCAGTGTGTTGAAACATCTGTTTCTAAAAGCTCATAATTATAGTAGCTTTGCCACAAGACAAATCAAATCTGCAACGTTTAGGGAGAGCTGTGCCTCAGAGTGCTGAGAATGGTGGTTATATTCTTACATTTTTAGTGTAATTTATTCCTGGAAGTCTTTGCACAAGCCATAGAGGCTTCCTAGTGTCAGAGAACTTAGCAGAGTGTATTCAGCCTCACTGTCTTCTTGCTTCCATTTTTTTCCTTCTGGAATGTCTCAGATAGCAAACTATGAGAAGAGTAAGTTTTGTCTGTACAGGTGAAATTTGTCTGACAATGTGTTTCCACACAGTCTGTAGTCATCTGCATTTTTCCAGCATAGACTCGAGACATGGAGAATATCCATGTGAGTTTCCCCAAGAGAAATGGGAACTTTATCAACTTTAAGCAGATTCTTAAAAAGTAGTTTCCTGGCATTGTGTTCAAAGGTTTCTCTTCATGATGCATGTTAAACTTGGGGTGGTTAATTTGGGTGAACATTTAATTTTAAAATAAATGTTAAATTATTCTACTTAGTTTATTGAATATTTTTTTTCTTCATATGTTCCATTTCTCTCTTCTGGAGAAAGATGTAGTTTGTCATTACCTTATAAAATACAATATGAATTCTCATCTGTAAAATATGCAGATCTATTTTGTTGAGGTTTTTGCCTGTTATCATTGGAAATTATTACATGAGAGGGCTTGTAGTCAGCAGCAGTTTTCTGCTGTGTTTTTGCTTTGGATTGGTTGGAGGAACTGTGCTATGGCAAATTTTAGCTAAGGAATGGGGTTTTGTCTCAAAACTGAGTCAGCTTTTTATTCCAACCACTGTCAACATAAACATTGAGAGGTAACTCAAGGGGAGTTCAGTGACACCCAAAAGAATGCTTTTGTATTCATATCAATAGCATACTTTTGCAGTGCTTCTTGAACCCTTTAAGAAAGCGTCCATTCTTCCCTGCTGTGTTAGTACAAGTGTTTGTGTGACTGTGAACATAATTGGAGAAGTGATCCAGCTGGAAAAATAATTCCTTTGGCATTGACTTTTTATTAGCTCTTTCCCCTCACTGCAGTGCGTGCAAGGAGAGTGCTGACTTTCTGGGCCAGAATTACTATCAGGAAGATACTAATTTATTTGGTACAGATAAAAAGAATCAAGAAAGTATCAAGAAGATACTAATTTATTTGGTACAGGCTCTAATAAAATACTCTCCCTTGCCAACAGGTATTAAATGTGCCCACTATAGCCAACAAATGAATTCATTAAATGATGGGTTTGTTTCTGTCATGCAGTCTTCCTAGAGAGCAGATCTGCAGTGTGATCCTTCAGTGTGCTCCTGTTGAGGGACAACTGGCAATACAGGTTTCTCCCTTGCTGTGTCATGGTTAGAAAGGAATCCTGTTTGCTATCTGCACCATTCAAGTGCAAAAAAGTACATGTTCAGTTAATTTTCTTAACACTTGTGCTCAATTTAAAAAAAAAGATAACAGCAATGGAGTCATAAACAGCTCATTTTTCATTAAATTAATGTTATTTAACATCTAACATCACTTGGTATGCATGGACATTTCTGAACTTTCTCCAAATAAAAAAAAACTGGCCAGGCCAGACAATTTGAAGATAAAATTATGGATGCTGTCCTCCTTGCTCCAACATCCTTTCAGGTAGTTGTAAAGAGAAATAAATTATCCCTTCAGCCTCCTTTTTCCTAGATCAAGGAACTCCAGTTCCCTCAACCGCTCCTCGTAGGACTTGTGCTCCAGACTCTTCACAAGCCTTGATGCCCTTCTCTGGAGGCTCTCCAGCATTTCAATGTCCTTGTAGTGAGTGGCCTACAACTGAACACAACATACAATGTGTGGCCTCACTAGTGCTGAGTACAGGGGGACAACGCCTCCTGGTGAGCTGCCTTGTTGCTTTAGTAATGTCTTTTGCAGCTCTTAATTGACTAATAAGTGGAGTCTCCTTCACTGGAGATGTTTAAGACCCACCTGGATTTGTTCCTGTGAGACTTGATCTAGGGTCTCTTGAGCTTGGAGAAAAGGAGGCTGAGGGGTGACCTCATGAATGTTTATAACTATGGAGAGGTTGGGTGTCAGGAGGATGGAGCCAGGCTCTGCTCAGTGGCATCTGATCCTGCTCTGGCAGGGAGATTGGACTGGATGATCTTCAAGGTCCCTTCCAGTCCCTAATGATTCTGTGAAGAAGCAGCACCTGCAATAACAATAGGAAGTGATCACTGAAAACCAGTCAGTAGAACAGTAGTGCATGGCCAGATTTCTGAAAAATTCTGATTTACTTTGCAGCATTTTTCAGTTAGGAGAGGGCATCCACAAAATGAGATTGCTTGCCATCCCCAGTTTTGAGGAGCATCAAGAGACAGAGAGGTTAAATCCTCCCTTCAGCAAAAGTGCAGAGCGAGGGGTTAGTTGGAAAGCCGCTTACTACTTCTCATTTCACAAATCTAATTTGTTCTCAATTTCATATACTTATGCCATGCCATGTTCTTTGTGTTTCAGCTCATGTAATCTTTCACTATGGGACTGCAAATTCCCAGAGTATTTAGAGAGGCTTTCACTGAGTCCTGTGGCTGGAAGGAGTTTATTTTAATAATGGTTTCATCTTCACGGAAATACAGGTAGTTGATACTTCAGCTTGTAGATGCTTTGACTTTCAACGTAGTCAGTGAGTGTCTTCTCAGAGGACTGTTGACAGAGAAAAGAGAAATGCATTTGCAATTCTAAATGAGTGTTAAAGGAGCCTGAGTTTCACTGGATCAGCCACCTTACAGCCTTAAAATTCTGATCATTCATTTTGTGACCGCAGAGGGAGGGCAGTTGCTTGTAGCAGAGGGTATCTCCTGTACCCATTACAAGACTATAACTGTGTCAGAACATGCTTTTACCTGACAGTCTACCACATTATATTTTTAATGGATTCTGAATTACTTTGCACTTCTCCCAGTAGTATGAGAAAAGGAAATTGATTCCCACAAACAACTGCTTTTCGACTTTTTCTTCATGTAGTCTGATCTCTTTATTTGTTGTCCTTCTTTGGTGTCCTGGGAAATGTGATTAAAAATGGATAGCAACACAAGCACTTTTTGTACCAAAGGCTATGTAGGAACAAAGATGCCTTTCTTTAAAACAAACAACAAACAAAAAATCCCCCACCTTTTCTCAAGAAAGCAAGACATTCTCCCTTGGGGAGCCTGTGTAATCTGCATGGGCCCATAGCTGTGCTAAGCACAGAGATTTTTTTATTTGAAGTGTTCCCATTAGGATGTTGTCTTAAGATTTGCAGAACACTTAGGTGGCTTTTATTATTTTTTCCAATGAATTATTGTTACTTTTAGAAACTTTTTAAAATCCATGTCCCTGAGCAAGTGCTTTTGCTTCAAACTAAGGCTGAAACTGATTAGCAATTTCATCGGGTTTTTGGCAGTGGTGCTGGTTTCTTATGTACCTGCTTCAGAGAAGTGACCGAGCTGAAAGCAAAACAAAGCAAAGAGTATTTTTACTGTTTATTTTTCAACCATGTTGCAACAGAATGTAGCAGCGTCACAACCACTGAGGGCAAAGGAGGAAGTTAAAGGGAATATGAAGAAGTCATGCAAGTTCACAAGCTCCGCCGAAGCTACCATGACTAGCAAACCAAACACCTCCAAACCCAGCTCTCAGTGCAACATTTAATGCAGCCCTGCCATTACAATTAGGTTTTTGATCAAGGAAAGAGGAAAAGAAGGTAAAAGGTTGTAGCAGCAACCTGGAAGCCATGCCTCATGGTTCTGCAGGAGGTTTCAAATGATGGGCCCATGGGTTCTGCTAGCCTTACAGACTAAAATATTGTGAGAGCTGCTTCTCTGGATGGCTGTTCTTTGGTAAAAATCTACCATGCTAAACCCATCCTCTCTCCCTAAGCTAGTTCTTACACTATGTAGAAAACTTTACAAGCGAAGTAAGAGCTTTCTAAATTGATTGGTGGGATACTGGAAGAGTTGTGAGTGCTCCATCACTGGATTGTTAAGACCGGTTTGGGTGAGTCTTTGAGCAGCCTAGTCTAGTAGCCCATGGCACAGGGGTTTGAACTAGATGATTCTTGAGGTCCCTTCCAACCTAGACCGTTCTATAATTCTGTGATTTACATTGTTAGTCATATTTGCATGAGAGCAGAAAAGGACTAAGAAAACTGTTTCTTATAGTACTTCTAGCCCTTCTGCACTAACTTCCTGATCCTAGTCTTAATTTTCAGTGTTGTTCCCAAAAAGCTCATTTTGAACTTTCACAAGTGACAATTGGCAGAACCTTCTAAACTACAGTTCATTAGCATTTGAGGTTTAAGTAACCTCTGAACATTTTCCCATGCCTCAGCTACTGATAAATCGTTTTTAATGGAACATCAAAATCTTTTGCTGTGGTTGACCTCATTAATGTTTACAAACATGTGAAAGGTGAGTGTCAGGAGGATGGAGCCAGGCTCTTCTTAGTCAGTGGAAGGGGATGCCCAGGTGGGTTGTGGAGTCTCCTTCTCTGGAAATGTTTAAAATATGGATATGTTTGGATATGAACAGCTGGATATGTTCCTGTGTGACTTTGTCTAGGTGATTGGACTAGATGATCTTTCAATGTCCTTACAATCCCTAATGTTCTGTGATTCTGTGGAAAGAACTAGTGTTAAGAGCTACAATGCAGGCTTCTAATTTAGTCTTTAAATTTTACTTGGAATACCAGAGCACTGCAGAGTTATGGGAGTCCAGAGTACATGGGAGATTTAGAGCTGTCAAAACCATGGACATGTTAAAGATTTTCTATGGAACCTTTACCAGTTTGTTTATTTCTGACTAGATTTAAGGCTATGACTAACCTAGCTTTCTTCAGAAAACATCTTGAGTGTTCATACACATACTTTTGTTTCCTGAAAGGATGCGTACTTCCAATCTTGGAGTTAACAGTTCCTGGGCATAGTACCATTACAAACAGCTCAGCTGACTTTGGCTTTTTGCCTTGACATGTTCATTCATGAAATCCTTGTTAAAACAAAATAGAACTTCCACTTACATTCATCTCTTCAAAGACTAGTTTTGTCAGCACCAGCTTTTTCTTTTTTTTCATTTTATTTTTTTAAACAATGATTTTGGAGGGTTAGTTTTGTCGGTACTGGACAGATAACAAAAACTGGATTATTTGGATAGTGCTCTTGTATCAAGACAAAAACGTGGCACAGAAGCAAAGCATTTAACTCTGACTGTCCTTCTCAGTGGTTTATTTCATAGCTCGGATAAAAGGAGACTGAAGGGTGATCTCATTAGTGTTCATAAATATGGAAAGAGAGGGTGTCAGGAAGACAGAGCCAGGCTCTTCTCAGTGTCATCTAATGAGATGCTTTGGCATGGGGATTGGACTGTATGATCTTTTGAGGTCCTTTCCAATCCCTAATGTTCTATGATTCTGTGATAGGACAAGGGATAATGGGTGTAAGCTGGAACATAGGAGGTTCCACATCAATATGGGAAGGAACTTCTTCCCAGTGAGGGTGACAGAGCACTGGAAGGGGCTGCCCAGGGAGGTTGTGGAGTCTCCTTCTCTGGAGACATTTAAAACCCTCCTGGATATATTCCTGTGTGACTTGGTCTAGGTGGTCCTGCTCTGGCAGGGGGATTGGACTAGATGGTCTTTCGAGGTCCCTTCCAATCCCTAATGTTCTGTGATTCTTCTGAGTTTTGAATCACAAATTGATAACAGACTGCTATAGTTTTTTATATATATATATATACACGCATATATCTATACATATATATATATAAATAAAATAATAGGAAGTGTATTTATCATTCCAAGTTAAACAGTGACATTTGAATAACTGTTCAAAAGAGTGTACATGTGTAGATGACACATGTATCACTTGTCTTCTTCTGCGTTTGTGTATTTATCCTCATGCTATTTCTACGGCATCTTTCAGAGCCTGTTGATGTAAAAACAACGAGCTGATGAAAGAATGAGCTCCGGATCTGGTACAGCTTTTTTCACATGGGCTCACTTGTATTTTTTCTGCATTACTTCCTGAAAAGAGGGAATTTTAAATTCTCATTTGTGTGTTATTAGCAGAACCTTTGTTTCTCTGTGTGGGAGGTGTGGATGCTGCTTACATCATTAGTCAAGAAGAAGCAATCATCCGACAGGAAGAAATCGAGGGAGAATTTAGGCTGAATGTCAGAACAACTTCCTTAGTGTAGGCTACATTGTGAAATGCTTTGCCAAAGAAATTAGAAGAGTCCAAGGCGCAAACTGAGATTGAGCCAAGTGTTGGAAAATGGAACACAGAGTATTTTATACTGTTCGGTGACTCTGCATCCTTTTGAGCCTGAACCATGGTTAATCAGATTGCCATTACGTATTGTGTAGTAGCTTATTTCAAAGATGGCCATCGTGATAATGGGCTAAGGATACAGTGTGTTTCTCAAGGAGACTCCCACTCTCTCTTTTTCAAGATGTGGTTTATGGGGGAAGAGAGGAAAAGGGTGGCAGTTGGGTCACTTTAACGAATATCTGCTTTTCCAATTGAATTGAAGAGTAACTTCATTAGCCATAACATCTTCACAAGACCATTTTGTGTAAGGCTCTAAATAGGTTAATTTTGGTACTTAGGAGCCTACATTTCTATGGAGACTTCTATAGTGTATCTGACCATTGTTTTGATTTTTTTATAGGAAATACCCAAAGGAATCAGTACATCAAATTCAGCAATTTCTGGCAATGTAGAATATTTAAAACAAAATGCTAGCTCTACCAAACATTTCTGCTAACATCATAGCTTCTTTATTTGGGTTATCCACTTGGTTATTTTTATATCTCGCTGTTAAACTTTCATTTAGGTCCTTTTGTTAGTTTCAGTTAGAATTTTGGGGTGTTTGTTCATGTTTTGGATTCAGTTGCTGGTGACATTCAGGTACTCAATTCTCATTCTTGTTCTTTCTTTAAAAGTTTTGTAGCTAAAGAAGTTTGTCTCTCTTCCTTAATGTCTCCAGCTTGTCTCGGAAGAAGGTGCCCACACTCACTTTCTGGTTTTTTGGGTTTGTTTTCTTGTGGAAAGCACATTTAACGTCAGGTCCAGTAATTCTGACAAATGAAGCTTTTTAAAATAAATGCCATGGTGAGTGACAGCCCAGCGCCCCTCAAGGGAAGACGTGTGCTCATTAAAAAACATTGGTTTTACTTTTCATAGTAAGTCAGAAAGTTATTACTTTACTTTGATGAGTTAAGTGTTTATTTATTCTGTTATTGATTTCCAGCTCTCTCTTTACATTGTAACAGACCTCACAAGGAGGCATCTTTAGACGTCTTGTTGACATCTGCTCAGTGAGGGAAACAGTCCTGGCCACAAAATTTACACTTCAGGGTTTGGAAAAGCAGAGACACAAAGTAATAAACATACAGAACAGTTTTGGGGTTATACCTAATTAGATCTGACAGCTAGAGTGAAAGTATCTAGAAAGGTTTAAGAAAGGGACTTTGCTTCTTTGCTAAGATTTATTTCCATCAGATTATTTCTGTGACTGTTAATGGTTTAATTTTTTTTAAAAAAAAAGAAAAATAAAGCCATACAGACTCTTCTACCAAAACAGATCACTTCTTAAAGTGAAGATTCTACCTTCCATAAAAGAAGGTTTGATTTCTTGTCATGGAAAAACAATCCTTGTCTTGTGATAAATATTTAACAAGCAAAACATACTTGAAACATGGTGAAATATCTACCTTTGCCGAAGTAGAACTTGTCAGAGAAGGATTTGCCATTAGAAGTGCTGTGAAGCATAGGTATGCTTGATTTCCAGATCTACTTTTCTTAATTGGTTCTGTGTTCCAATTATGCTGTTTCCTGTGTTTATGTAGCCATTTCCCTCTTGATACCGTGTAACGTAAACATTCAGTCTGAGGATTTTTCTTGTTTGTTTGGAAAGCCGTAAAGGGAGTTAAAAACAAAAGGGTTTTCTCCTGCTGGCCTTCTGAAATGACATTCTTGAGTTGTCTTTTGCTTTCATTATGATTTGCACTCTCAGCCTAGTGAGAGGACATGCACTGTTTGTATTGATGGTAGTGATAAAAAGATAAACACCCAAACTTGTAAGTGCACAGGCAGACTGTTTTTCTTTCCTTGTGGTTGTGATTGCAATTACTTTATCTTCGAGGGTTTTCTCTGAGTTACAAGCCATGGCTGGAGCATGACATAAAAAAAGTCATCTCCTGCTGAATGACTAGCTACCTACCATGACCATACCTATTGCTGATTTAGTTCTGCCTTCTAAACATTTTCAGGGGTTTGCTAAATAAAACATAGACTGAAAACTTCTTTTTGTTTGTTTTTGTGATTTAGTTGGATTTCTTTGAGACCAGATAGGTGATATAATTATTGCCTGTGTAATCTAGAGGGATTACACCCAGCACAGGATTTCTCCACTTAAAACTGTCCAAGGTGCTGTGTTCATGTTGTCTTCTGAAATTCACCTCTGAGTACAGGGAAGTGCTTTTGAACAACAGCATTTGTTGTGACACAAATCCGATAGCTTTGGTGAAGAACAGAAAACAATCAAAAGCAAAAGAGCATCGCTCTTTTTGTTATAAAACCTACTAGCTTCAGTCATCTGTCATTCTTCATAAAAATTTAAAGCTGTTCTCTAACACTTAATAAAATGTTCTGCCTAGGTAGAAGATAATTCTGCTGATGCAACAGAGCAGCAAAACTGAGCGACAGGGAGGGGGAGCCGAAAGGGAGATTCACAGACTTTCTAATTCATGATGTAAGTGACAGTAGCAACAAGAAAAGCAGCTCTTTCCTACTGAAAGGAAAACAGGAACACAGGACACAGACGTTCTTGGAAGTGTGTCCTTGTGCATTAAAGGAATAACTGGTATGCGTCGTCTTTGTTATGTGAGAGGATTTTTAGGGGAACATACCTCACTACAATATCCTGAAAATAGGTGAGTGAAAGCACATGAGACACTAAAAAGGAGCCCCAGATGCGTGCAGTAAACCTGTCCCAGTATATTATTCTCTAGTGGGCTATTCAAACAATTACAAGACATAAGTCCTTTGGGTTTTTCACTTTATTGGCCATTACCTTCTGTTAGTCTACTTAAGATTTCTGTAAAGTGTGAATATTTGTCACAGAAATCAAAAATATTGGGTGAGAGCCTTAATGTACAAGTATTTTCTGCAGTTGTACAGGGCTTTCTGCATTTGGAATTTACTTTACAATGATAAATGCATGTCGCTTCCAGTATCGAGAAGCAGCAGGATTCTTTGCAGTGTCCACTCCCTGCTCCTGCTCTTTTGGTGAAGCCTTTTGGTGAAGCTGCTGGGTGTTACGTATGCAGAGTCCATCACTTCCTGTTCACTAGAACATGTTTGATAGTGGTTAAATTTGCTTTGTAGTAAATCAGTCTGTTATAAAGCTCAGACTGAACATGTAATTGAAGAAGAGCCAGTTCATGTATTTTGGTTTCTGGTTTATGAGTAGATTGAAGAATCACAGAAACACAGCACATTAGGAATTGGAAGGGACCTCGAAAGACCATCTAGTCCAATCCCCCTGCCAGAGCAGGGTCACCTAGACCAAGTCGCACAGGAACATAGCCAGGCGGGTTTTAAACATCTCCAGGGAAGGAGACTCCACAACCTCCCTGGGAAGCCCCTTCCAGTGCTCTGTCACCCTCACTGGGAAGAAGTTCCTTCTCATATTGACGTGGAACCTCCTATGTTCCAGCTTTACCCATTGCCCCTTGTTCTATCACTAGCTGACACTGAGCAGAGCCTGGCTCCATCCTCCTGACACCCACTCTTCACGTATTTATAAACATTAATGAGGTCACCCCTCAGTCCTCTTTTTTCCAATCTAAAGAGACCCAGCTCCCTCAGCCATTCCCCATAAGAGAAGTGTTCTATACCTTTCAATGCTTCATCAGAACCTAGAACAGGAATTTTCTTAAACCTGTTGATGTGAGACTTGTCTAGTGGATTGACACGATTTGGAATCCAACTGTAAATGTATTTTACCTTCCTGTTGGCCAAGAACTGTTTCCAAGTATTTTCTCCTCCTTGTGTGAATTGTATGCAACAATCTTTGAGTCATTCCTCCCCATTAATCAGAAATAAATCTAAACATAGAATCATGGAATGATTCAGGTTGGAAGGAACCATGGAGATTATCTAGCTATAGCTCCACAGCCCTAAGCAGAAACATCTTCCATGAGATCAGGTTGCTCCAAGCAGTTGCTCCAGTATGTCCTTGAACCCTTGCAAGACAGGGCATTCATGCCTCACTGGGCAACCTGTTTCAATGTCTCACCACCCTCACTGTGCAGAATTTATTCCTGCTGTCTAACTTATATCTGCCCATTTTCAGTTTGAAGATGTTGCCCCTCATCCTACCACCACACTCCCTGACAAACTACTCCCTCCCTATCTTTCCTGCAGTCCCCCTGTAAGTACTCAAAGGATAGGTACCCCAGCCCTCTTGTCATCTTCATGGCCCCCCTCAAGTAGGTGCACGTCTTTCTCATACTGTAGGCTCCAGAGCTGAATTCAGCTCTTCAGGTTCCTGCTGGTAACTTTTTAGCGGAGCTGAAGGATTGATCATGAAAATGTTCCCTGTGTAGGCTCTCCCCAGGCATGTTTGCCACTTTCAAAAGGAGTTTGTGCATCCTAGGCTTAGTGTTGTTTTTTAGTATTGGGAATCTTGAGTTCTGCTTTTTGCCTTTAGCACACAACAGTAGCTATATCAGTTTGAAGGTAGTCCATGCTGTATGAACCCTCCAGCTGTTAAAGGTTACTAACTCACAGAGACAGGTTTGTAGCTTATCCTGTTGTTTAAAACTCAATTCTTAGAGCTGTGTTCTAATGAAAATCTCTTAAAATGCACCTAGGTGCCATTTGCTAGATGTGCAGCTGCAGCCTCAGAACCTCAGTTATTGATGGTTCAATAAGTTGCTTGAAGGAAAGACAAAAAGCTTCATTTTCATATTGGTTCAGTGATGCTGTCTATAGTAAAATATGAATGTTTCATGCTCTCACTAAGGTATTCTCTGAATACCAGCAGGGAGATTTCTGAGCAACCCTGAATAATTCTTAAACCATTCCTTGCCCATAACCACCACACTCAGGAATCCCCAACACCTTAATTTTTACTGAGCAGCCAGCAGAGAGCAGATAAAAACAGTTGGTGCATTAATGCACATTCCATAATGCTGCCAGCCTTCTCTGGGCATCTCCCAGAACACATTCCAGAGCCTAGATAGGAGCTGATAAGGTCTGGACAGCCACTGTGAGCTCCACAATTGCTAGAGAAAGCTGAGATGCTGGGATGCATATCAGTGCATAGAAGCTGCAGGCTTATTCCTCTGTTGCTGTTGAAAAACCCAAGAGCAGCAGCTGACGCAGCCAGCTGGGACTGGTTTGCCCTGACACTGTTAGTAATTCAGCAAAGTGCTTTTCCTTGCATGCACTTCAGCAATGCAAAGTTCAAGTAACACTTCCACCCTCCAAACTTTTATTGCTAATGAAGGCCCTTTATTCAAATCTGTTTCTTGGCAAGGCGTCCTGTGAGAGGAATGAAGTCAGTTTTGTTAGAAGTTACTGTGGGAGAGCAGTAACAGCATTGTTAAACTCATGTCTGGGCAATTCCCGTGACACCGTTCTTTGAATCCTGATTTCCCCATGAAGTCTAATTAACAACAAGCCAATGTTTACATCTTTATTTGGTACTTACAGTACTTGGGATAGTGGCTGACATTTGGATTAGAGATTTGGCACATGAGAAGGTCTGCACCATTTATTATATTTTTGTAATTGTTGTAATCAGGCTACCAAGGGGGAAGGGAACAAATCAAGATGGAAGGATAGTTTATGGTTAAAAATATATCACTTTCATATAATAATGACTACTACTTCAACTACACTAAAAGCTTAACCTATCCAAATTTGTTCAGAGCTCCTTTTGTACACAGATGCTTCTTCTGGTGAGTATCTAATGTTTCAACAAACACAGGACTCCTTTGCCTGTTTGCATGCTGTGAGTAAGAAAGAAGTTATGTGCTCACTCTGCAGACCCTTTCAAGCTTAACATCTGATTTCCTTCAGTTTAACACACATAGCCACTGCATGTCCTTTAATAATTCAGCTGGTTTTCTTTTTTTGTCTTGATACCGACCTGTGGCCATTCAGTTTCTTAGGAACATTGAGTATTACTAGCACAATCACAGAATCACAGAACATTAGGGGTTGGAAGGGACTTCAACAGATCATCTAGTCCAATCCCTCTGCCACAGCAGGATCAGCTAGGTCCAGTTGCACAGGAACATATCCAGGTGGTTTTAAACACCTCTAGAGAAAGAGACTCCACAATCTCCCTGGGCAGCCTGTTCCAGTGCTCTGTCACCCTCACTGTGAAGAAGTTCCTTCTTAATCTCCTTTTTTATTTCTTAGATTTCTTATCAACCTCTGAGTTTTTTTTTAATTTCTCGATTTCCTTGTCTTGTAAAAGGTATTGTGTTGCCTTTTTTGAAGGTTATTTTTGTTTGGATCTGTATTATTTGTAGATTCTAACGGCCAAAAGTATGTATTTTGTAGTGTGATCTCTTATTTTAAAAGGCACTTTAAGTGTAACACTGTGATATAATAATTTATAAAAAGTAATATTTGAAAAGTCTGTAGTAAATATGTAGACGTTTTCCAAGGTTAACATCACATGGTTTTTCTATTATAATCTGAGTTTACAAAGTACTACTGAATATGATGTTAGCATGAAAGGATAAGTTTTCACCTTATTTGGGTCAAATATTTGAAGTATGTAACCTGTCTCTTCATTCAGCTCTCTAAAAGGAAAATGAAGTCTTGCAGTCTTTTGAGACGTGCCGTAAAATAAAAAATTAGGAGAAAATAGACTCACTTCATGCAGATTCGCACGTGTACGTATGGAACATGGGTGTTTTCAGTAACCCCTTTTCTTCAAGCTTTCCCTGTGACATAGAAATTACATAAAGGTGTTTGTAGCCATTTCAGCTCAGCTGTTCACAATGCTTGAAAGGTGTTTGTAATATTCCTCCAAGAACAAATGTGCTCTCTCTGGGCAGGTGTCATTACATTACATGGTTTAAATAATTTTTAAGGCTGTCCATAAAGCACATGAAACATCTCACTGCCACTGCATGTTATCAGGAGTTTTTTCACTGGCTATGTGGCAGGTTTGTAGCCTCGTGGCTTTACTACTTGTTGGAGTGATTGATTGTATGTATCTGCTGTACTTTCTCTCCTTGGACGGTTTGAGCATCAGCTATTAAAATGTCTTTAACAGTAAATTTGCTTTGTCAAGCCAGATCGTTTAGAAGAAGGTGATTATAATAAATGCAATTTCTGTTCCACATACAAATGATGGAAACTGAGCAGCTTCTTCTTGGTGCTGTTTAAAGTTATACATGAACTATTAGTGATCTGATGATAATGCCCAAGAATCTTGTGTTG
The DNA here is from genome assembly GCA_013400115.1 of Rhinopomastus cyanomelas. Taxonomy (NCBI): domain Eukaryota; kingdom Metazoa; phylum Chordata; class Aves; order Bucerotiformes; family Rhinopomastidae; genus Rhinopomastus; species Rhinopomastus cyanomelas. The sequence goes on from VXBP01000353.1 coordinate 239,239, forward strand.
ATGAGCAAAACAGATTAGCACTAAAATGCTAAAACTTAACTACTGTAAAACAGCAACAATTCTGGGAGTTTAAATATAGTGATATTTTCTCTTTAAATATTTATAAGGCAACAAAGATGTTTCAAGCTTACTGCAAATTCCCAAATGTGGAATTTAAAACAGATGGAATGAATACTTAGCTTTTCCCTCCAGAGACAACAGAGGCAATCAATGGATTGAGTGAACAAGATAGTTAAAGGGAAATAGCATTCAAAAGAGGTTGTAAATGAACATGCAAATGAAGTTTATTGTCTCAATATGCCAAACACCAACTTTCCATCTTTAAAAACTTTTAATAATAGAAGTTGCAGAGTATTTTAATCTCTTTTGCCTGCATTGAAAAGTTCAGATAGAAATAATGTGCCTCACTATGCAAAACACAAGCTGTTGAGTTGCATGCGAAACTTACTGCCATAACCTCGTGGCACAGATAGTGTCATCTAAGAGCCTTTTTTTTCTTCCTCTCTGTCTTGTTATTCATGGAGTAACATCTGAAATCAGCATCCAGTCTTGCAGTCATTAATTATTGTCTGTTGTAGTTGCAGTTCATGACGAGGTGAACCACGTGTTAAGAAAAACAATCATGAGTCGCTTGAAAACAACTATGTGAAGGGTGGGTGTCAGGAGAATGGAGCCAGGCCCTGCTTAGTGGCATCTAATGATAAGACATGGGGCAGTGGGTGGGAGCTGGAACAGAGGAGGTTCCACGTCAATATGAAAAGGAAATTCTTCACAATGAGGGTGACAGAGCACTGAAACGAGTTGCCCAAGGAGGTTGTGGAGTCTCCTTCTCTGGAGATGTTTAAAACTCACCTGGATATGTTCCAGTGTGACTTCATCTAGGTGATCCTGCTGTGGTGAGGGGATTGGACTAGATGATCTTTTGAGGTCCCTTCCAATGCCTAATGTTCTGTGATGCTGTGAAAACATGGTGCTTCCTCTGTAGTTCTGTTAAATGTTAGTTCTGTTAAATGTTTGTTCTGTTTGTCCTGCATTTCTGTGAGAGCTTCCTGTTGGGAAACATAATGATGCTCAAATGGTTCTGTAGCAGTGTTGACTTACAAGGTCAGGTGATGGAAGCTTCTTGTTACTGAAGTTCTATTTTTTTCTACAAGCTTCAGTGAGTTCCCAGAATGAGCCCTGTCTCTGTCAGACACCAGTTAGCTGCCAAATTCTAGAGTCATCTGATGAATCTGGTGTCACAAGACCCGTTAAAGAAAGAAAGTGTGAGCAGCAGAGGCAACATACTACCATGGAACATTATGACATAGGGCAGAATACTTATTGCAGAGAGCAAATTAAGTCCCATCTTATAGAGAGCTGATATCCAATGACAAGTTTGGATTTTAACAGGCTAAGTGACCTAGATCAGATGAGTTTCACCACTCTACACATATATGTTATAAGTTAATTAAATAACATGAAATCAAAATCTAAAGAACTATTACTTCGCTCTTTATTATCTAATTTAATGAAATTTAACTTGGTTCCCTACTCAGCCCTACTTTTAGAGTTAAAATGTAGTCCAATCCCCCTGCCACAGCAGGAGCACCTAGACCAAGTCACACAGGAACATATCCAGACGAGTTTTAAACATCTCCAGAGAAGGAGATTCCACAAGCCCCCTGAGCAGCAGGCAATTTCGCACTGTGATGCATCTGGTTTGAAAGGTGTCCAGAGAGATCACAGGAACCATGTGCTCATTTCTCCTCAGTGACTGTGAAGGGAAGCTTATGTGGCTGTTATCAAGAGCACAGACTGTGGGTTTCTAATGTTGGGTGACTGAGTTAATAGCCTGGTGAGTTCTTAAGACTCTTTGCATTTGTATAGTTAAGGAGATGATACGTCGTCTGTCAGATCATGCTGTTGGCCGTGCATGGAGTGCTTCATTATGGAACATTTAAAGTTCCCACACTGTGAGGAGGCTGTTAATTGATCAAACAAATACTTTTCTTTCTGTGTTCTCTTAATGCCACTTCATGTTTCTCTAGAAATTTAATAAGTATTAGTATAGAGTGGTGTTAAAGATCCAGAGTTTTGTTATCATTCATAAGTCTTCTAGGAGGAAAAAAAGGAGCTTCTATTCCACAGTCATTGCACACCTGGACAATATTGTTACCTCCTTTCCTTCCAAGAGGATCAAGTTGCTGTTTCTATGGAAGGTTGAACTCTGATTCTTTGACTATAGAAGTACCATACCTGTTGTCATTTCCCACAGAAATGAAGATACCACAAAACCAGGCAAGATGTTTCAGAACAGGCAAGCTGTATTTGATAGCTATGTTTTAACCTCGTGTGAGATAATACAGGTTGTCTACTCATTCTGGAGCATTTGGAAGGAGCTCAGAGAGCACGTGCCTCAACTTTGACGCTGTTGGGTATAAAATGAATGAAATGTAGTTTCGTTGTTCTGATATAATGAAATTATTGTGATCATAATTCTTATTAATTACATGCTGTGCTTAATAGGGCATTAGATAGGATAAAAATAGGAAAATAAGATGGTGTAGTGAAGTATTCCTCAAATGGTCTATAGTCACTCATTCTTGCCAATGAGTTCACAGATATATTGCATAGAAACCATAACATTTTCTTCCTTGCCTGATTCTTGGGAGAAACAAAAGAAACTACCAGATGGCAGAGAGTCTGAGAGCACCTCCTTTAATATTCTGTCAACCTTAGTGGAGACAAGGTCGCATCTGATTAGGGATCACAAAGATAGTCATGGTACTCTTTGCAAGGTTTGCTTGTTTTTATACTGTGCTTAGCATGACTGGGACTGTCTGTTCTTTGAGTTTATTTATATATTTATTTTTTATTTCTTTTCCCCCTTCAAGTGCAGTCCCAGGAGTAATCCTTGAACTGGCTTCCCTCAGCGAGGTCCTTGGCTTTTCTTTGTTCCATTAAAACACAAATGGAACAAGTGTAGTCATGGTGCTCGTTGTGCTTTCAAGAATGACGAAATGTTTCTTTTCCCTCTTAACCTGGGAATGCCTTTTTTCTTCTGTTAGCACTCGTCTCAGTTACAGTTGGTGTGATACTCTCTACATAGCTTGCCCTGTAGCTTACCTCTGCTGGAGGTTGGTGGAAGAAAAAGCAGAGTAAAAGTTAACATTGGTAGACTATGGATTTTGTGAAGGGGCTTACTCCACCTGAGAGAGGAGAATAATGTTTTCCACAGAAGTGAAAAAGCTATGAAAATGTGCAGGGTCTCTCTCTGCCCAGGGTGGTGGTTGAGTCACCATCCCTGGATGAGTTTAAAAGACCTTAGATGTAGTGTTGGGGGATCTGGTTTAGAGGTGAACTTGTAGAGTAGGATTGATGGTTGGTCCCAATGATCCCAAGGGTCTTTTCCAAACTGAGTGATTCTATGATCTTTGTGTTAAAGAGAAGAACCATTATCTTGATGTGTATGAAAGCTTCATAGTCTCGCAGCATGCACAATAATAGACACTTTTGTAGTAGTTTGCTTGAACTGAGGACATTAACAGAACAGAACCTCTGATTTTAAAAATGGCTTTACAATCCTTATTTTCCCTTCTCCATCAGTCTTGGGTTCAACAGCACATTCATCTTGGAATTTTCTTTTTCGTTTCCTTTTCCATTCCTGCGGTGTCACAATGGTTAAGCATCAAGTGTCAGGAAGGGCAGCAGGGCAGAATGAATGCTTGTTGTGGGATTTGAATACATTGAGGAAATAGAAGGTCTCCTGCTTGCATGGAATTAGTAAGAATGAGGCTGGCTGAGTGCTGGTGAGGCAGTGCCTCCAGCTAAGGAGTCCTGTATGGGTGGAGCTGGTGCAAGTGGAGAGCACCAAGGGTGTTAAGATCACTGGCTTCTGCAGTCCTCACCTTAATTTTTGATGTGCCAAGAAGATTTGAACTTTTCAGGAGAACCTGAATTTGGTCAAGATAAGGGATAGTCAAAATTCTGTCAAAAGTGTCCTAAACTGTCTCAGATCTTAAGGTCTCACCAGTGATTTACTTTGCAAAGATCAATTTTAGTTCTCCTAAAATGAGACTGTGTGCTTTCTAAAAGCACTTGACTCTGTCTCAGCTTGACTCAAGGAACCAGGAATGAAAAGAAACTAGTTTATTTTCAGATGAACCTTAAGTTATCACTTCTCAAATGAAGGGGAAGTTCACCTTCTCCTCCTGGTTCATACAGACTTGGATGCAGCATTTGCACTTGTCTCTAACTTTGTCTGTTTTTCATATATGAAAACTGAAATTATCATTCCAATGTTATATTTAAAATATATTTTTTCCTTGAGTACATGTACAGTGCATCTCAATGTGTACTTTTTGCAATAAAAATGTTTAGGATTAAACACCTGAGGCAGGAATATCCACAAAGACTGACTGATGGGTCAGGGTGGCTGATTTTTTGTTTGCTATTTGCTCTGCAGTCACTAGAGAGGAAAAATCATCCTTGAGGAGACTGAACATCTGAAATTTATGTCCCTTCTGTACATTGTCTTTTGCAGGAATTTTTGTTCCTTTAATGTTTCATGGGTTATCTGTAAGGAGACTGGTCTTTCAGTGCTAGAGGCAGTTTTTGTGCACATTCTATGTAACTGTCTGGTTAGTCTCCTTCTCTGGAGATGTTTAAAACCCTCCTGAATACGTTCCTGTGTGACTTGGTCTCGGTGACCGTGCTATGGCAGGGGGATTGGACTGGATGATCTTTTGAGGTCCCTCCCAATCCCTAATGTTCTGTGATTCAAGAAACAGTCATTTCAGATATGACATCATAGTAATTTACTGTTAAACATAAGTTATGCAATATAAAAAAAAATTAAAATAGCTTTAAAATATCAGAGAAAATTAATTTATTCAGCCATATATCATTGCTCACAGGCTGACATGTGATTTATAAGCTTCTCTTTGGGCCAGTGTGTTAAGACCACTTGATACACCACCAGGTTCTGGCTAAGAAGCTGAATGTGTCATTACACACTGTAGCTGCATTAGACATGGAAATGCCCAACCTGTGTTGTTATTAGTCTGCAAGTTAAAGCTGAGCCTGCTGTAACATGGTCTGAATTTCAAGTCAGCTTGAAATAAATGGCTTTGGTAGTGACATTTTTAGAAAATTAACACAAGCTTGGATGTTGTTCGATGGCATCATTTCTCATAAATGTGAGAGGGATTAAGATAAACGTGAAATATTTGACACTTTTTGTTTTCTGAGTGTGTGATTTGTCTGCATAGGGTTTTCCCTGCAAAGCTGCACAAACATTTCTGCTACTAAGGTCAGCTAGTTAAAGGTTGTGAAGTTCACATTATTAACTTGATGTAATATTTATACCTTTCAGCTTTCAAAATAAAACCTGAGGACTTAAATACACGACTAAAGTTTTGTCAGGGCATGTCTATACTCATTGTAGCATGTGAGTGTGATACAGCACTCGGTTAAATAACTGCCTACTCATCTGTATTTGGCCTCTGCTGTTGTATTTGAAGTTGTATTGATTAGGAGCTGTTGGTGGAGGCCACAGATTGAAGAGTGTTTTTTCTGTTGGATCAGATGTTAGGGATTGTTATGCGTTGGGAGAAGGATTTCAAATTAAATTATTGCTCTCTGTCTAGCACAGCAATCTGGTTTTAGATTAGATATGCATTACTGTGACTACATTAGCTATGGCATTTGTTGCCTCCTTTGAATGAATTTCATTGGTATTTTCTAGAAGTCTTATACCCACATGAAGCACATTAGTGTTTGTCAGCATTCAGAATTTGTGTGTCATTTGGTACTTCAGGGAAATGAGTTTTATTTCGCATACGCAAGTGTGGTAATTCTGTGTTACTGTGAAAAGTGTTCACAGCAGATTTGGAACAAAAAATGACTTTCCCAGAAACAGTCTGTAAACCAAAAGTTTTTCTTAGCTAAAGAATTTTACTATAATTCAGATCAGCTTAAGCTAATTCAGTCACTGCAAAGTTTCCTCACTCGTTACTGTCGGCTGTCTTCTGACGACTGGGAATCCTGAACAGTCCTAGTCCTTATCCCTAAGAGCTAAACTATAAAGCTCAAAAGGTGTTTACTGCTCTTGTTATTGAAACTCAAGGCTGTAAACTGCCAGGTTAAGCTTAAAACATGTACAGTGCTTCAAGGTTAAATTTTCTCCATCCGTGTGGTTAGTATTTAGTAATAAATAATCAGATGTGTCAATGTTTGAGTTAAATTTCTGTTCAAATCCACTGGTTCAACCTCAGTAAAAGGAGATGAAAGAGAATGACTCATACATCCTGCATGCCATACACTAGCCCCACTATCAGGCCTACAACACTAATTAAATACTTATTCAGAAAATTGGCTTAAATTTAAGGAAACCTAGAAATTTAAATATTCAGATATGTCTACAAACGTTTTCTTCTTCCCTTTCTAACAACAGTGTAATGATTCTTTTAAGTCCATATTAGTTGACACCAAATTTTTGTCTTCATTCTACTAATGATTGAAAGTTTCAGTAAAAAAGAGAACTTTAAAATATTGCCAATCAAAAATGGCTCCAAGTATAGATGTGGAGTTTGTGAAAACCACAGTTCAATCACATTACTGGTACTTTAATTAATTTGGACAGATAACTTCCTAAAGGAAGCAGGGTGGTAGGAAAGGTGGAAGAAATCACAACTTAGAGGGTTTCACCACGTTTGCCCAAAGATAGTCACAGCATTTGAAATGCAGTTATGCAAACGGAATGGCCTCATACGTTGTCAAAGCTGTCTTAGAAATAGTATTTTGGATCTTCAAATGTTTCTTTTTCAAATATTTTTACAATGTGATTTTTGAGTACTTTTTGCATCAATAATGCAAAATGGAGAGTTACACTTACCAACTTATTGAAGTTAAAATGCTGATACGTAGAATCATAGAATCGTTAGGGATTGGAAGGGACCTTGAAAGATCATCTAGTCCAATCCCCCTGCCACAGCAGGATCACCCAGACCAAGTCATACAGTCAGTCTGGGTTAGAAGGGACCACAGGATCATCCAGTTCCAACTCCCCTACCATGGGCAGGGACACCCCACCCTAGATCAGGCTGGCCAGAGCCCCATCAGGCCTGGCCTTAAACACCTCCAAGGATGGGGCTTCCACCACCTTCTTGGGCAACTCGTTCCAGGCTCTCACCACTCTCATGGTGAAGAACTTCCTCCTCACATCCACTCTAAATCTACAGTTCTGATGTTTAGAAAAACTTACTTCTTTTTCCTTAGACCTAACACAGTAGGCTCAAATGTCAACATAGTATTTTCCTAATATGTCTGCCTAGTACTTGTCTAGCATCTGAATTTAAACTGGATGGATGAACTGACACAAAGTTAAAACTCTGATTGCTCTTTTTTTTTTTTAATGGAAGAAGAGTGGTGCTTTAGCCAAACAAGTGAAACAACACATTATTCGATTGACTGCCACAGATGAGCCACGCTGGAAGCTGGAACTGTGTGGCACCCAATAGCTACTGAATCAAGAAACTATAACTTCCATACAGGTGTGACTAATATGAATGAGCTTTTAAGGATAAGATCTGTGTTTTAAAACACAACGTGAAATTCTGGAGTTGCTATTGACAGACGCTGTTATAGTCTTTTTGACATCGTTTGGCTGATCCAAGTGTCTGTGATTTCAGCCTAGCACAATAGCCGAGTAGGAGAGGGATTATTGTCTTGGCAGGAAGAAAGTTCCTGTTAGGACCATGGAGTGAAAATTATAAATCATCTAAAGCAATCAGATTTCTATAGAAATTCTTGTGGGAAGATTAGATTCCTGCTTTGGGAGAGGGAAAGCTTCATGGCAACTTGTAACCCTTAACAAGAAAACTAGTGTAAAGTAATTGCAGGGATAGGACTCAGCAATGAAAGGAAATTAGTAAATGCAAAAAATCCTTCTTTTAAAATAATTTCCAGTTTGTAAAATTGGGTACAGCCTGGTGGCAATCAACATGAGTCTCTTCACAGTGGAGCATTCTGCATCTTGTAATACCAGCTGTTGAAATGCATCTGCTGAGTTTCTCTCTGATACTTTGCTGGCATGTTCTCCCTTCCCAAAGCCAAAGCAAATTGCTCGCCTAGCTCTTAATTTTGCTGGGAGTTGAGTTGCCACATCAGGGTTCTCATCAGTAGAAGCTGTCAATCCAGGGGCGAGCTTGCAGCATTTTCTGTTGATGTGGCTCAGCAGGTCTGCTGAGGTGCAGACCCCATCTAGATGAAGTGCATGGCATCTTTCCATTAGCTTGAGACACCCACTTTCCATTCCTAGTGACTTATATAGCCGTGGGAGTGAGGAATGTGCCACTTCCCAGATGACTCCTCTCAGTACCGTGTGCTTCCCAAGTACATGTTCTTCCACAATGTTTGGAGCAGGGTTCTTTTTTCCAAGGCTTTTCATGCAGCAGTGAGGCAGATAGGAGCTGTGTTTCAGTCACTGTAAGACTGAACTTTGTACATGAAGAAGAAAGAAAAGTTCCACCCACATCTCTGTAGCAGTGACTCCAGCAAGCCTTTGTGATTTTTGTGTGTGCCAAAAGCCTTGCACGTGCTCTGTATCTGTGAGCAGAGCTCGCAGCCATGTGCGCTGCAATTCTTCCTCACGCTGGGCAAGTCAATTAACAGTTTGGTATCCCTGATAATTTTAATTTGCCTTACTCAGTTATCCCTGGGATAGAGATTTTCTTCTCCCAGGCAACTAGTGATAGGATGAGAGGTCAGGTCCTGAAGCTGCACCAGGGGAGGCTTAGATTGGATGTTAGGAAGCAAGTCCTCACGGAAGGGGTGATCAGACATTGGAATGGACTGCCCAAGGCAGTGGTGGAGTCCCTATCACTGGAGGCATTTAAGAAAAGATTGGATGTGGCACATGGTGGCCTGGTCTAGCTAACGTGGTGACATTAGGTCAGAGGTTGGGCTTGATGATCTTAGAGGTCTTTTGCAGCCTCAATAATACAGTGATTCTGTGAAGTGCATGCGTGTTGCCTTGAAGAAAGTGCTGAGTATCACATTGCTAGATGTTGCCTAAAATGTATGGGTTTGGAAAATGTAAACTTGGAGGGAAATGTAGCTTTGTAGTCTCTTCCAGTTTAACTGGTAAAGAATGTTGAATGCAGTGAAAACTCAGTGAATGGAGTGAAAACATTCCTCATCCTCTGTGGCTGATTTTTATCTTATAATGAGCATGTTTTGATCACTGCATAGCTGGACATGCCAAGTGTTCTTTGTGCCTTGGACTTTGGTACATTAGGATGTCGAGCGTCTCAACTGTTCCTGAAACTTTGCCCTACTGAGAGATGTGGTGATTCTGTGGTCTTCAAATTATAATGTTACATTTGGGAGGAAAGAAAACGTCCTTGTGTTTCGATGGGTCTCTTCTATACATTTGTTATTACAGCCCTTTGGGAAGTTTTCTTGCTCAACTGACAATATAACTTATCAATTATTGTTATGGAAGAGTCACAGAAACAGTGTTCATTCACATTTGGCTTAGGTACGTGCTAGCTTTGCCCAGACCTCCAAACCTGCCAAAGCCCGAGTGTGGAATGTGATGAGTATGGTAAAGACTGGACTGGTGAGGAGGAAAAAAGGCTGCTCACGTAGAAAACCTAACATCTTGCCAGTAGTTACTATATCAGGATAATATAATGTGCTTTGTTTTGCTTTATTTCTGATGTATTGGCAGTTTTTAGTATCTTAGTTTTTCTGCAGTAAAGTGGATTCTGTTGGTTATTCAGCTTGTCCTTAAGTGACACGTGGTGAAGTCATACCCCTATTTTTTGGTGACTGCCAGTATGGCATGGCTGGCATCTGTATTCTGCTGCATGTGTGTTTCCAGCCCCAGTGACTAGGGACCACTTCATGTGGTTGCTGCTGGGAATGGTGTTGGGAAAGGGGTTCCCAACGGGACTGGGTTAACACTACATAAACTTGCCATGAAGAGAAAACTGTGATTCATTAGGATCTCTGGTTTAGGTTAAAGTGATAAAAATAGCTACAGCAAATCTTAAATTGGTTTTTAAACTAGAAAAGCAAAGAAATCCAGTGCATTCTGTAAATTGTCCAGTTTTCTTTGTAGAGCTCTCTGCCTCACTCTCCCCTCTGGTCAGTACAACAGAGTCTATAATCCAAAGAGATAGGTGAAAAGACTCAGCTGTCAAAGACTCCAGATTCTGTAAACACATGCTTTTTTCAGGCAGTGCTGTCAGTACTACTGTTGTCTTCTCTGTTCTGCCAAAGCGTGTTCCTGGAAGTTTTCATATTCAGTTCTGGTTTTAGACAAGATGCAGGAAACGGAAATAAATTAACAGAAAACCCTTTCAGATAAATCTAACTACATCATTCATTACAACTGCTTTAGTTATTAATGGAAACGTTTCATAATCAGCTGTGGAACATGTGTGTTGTATGTTTTATGTAAGGAAGACTTAATGATTTGACTTCTACCCGTATGCTCTTACCAGGATGTTATGGACGTGAGTTTTTCAGTCTTGCACATTGGCAGAGTTTCAGTGACTCCACTTCCTGCAAACACACTGTATTAAAAAGAGATGCTTTATGTTTAACTTTGCAGATCCAGAATGCTAATGATGTGCTAATTGCTCCGCTGGAGAAGTTTCGTAAAGAGCAAATAGGAGCAGCAAAAGTAAGTGGCTATGGAAACAGTGGCTGGTTTGGGTTTTTTTGAGTTTATCAGTGTGTTATGAAGGCTGGACTGAAAACAAGCATTTTGTATCCAAACATACTTGCCATCCTCTTTTATGTGTAAGTAAATTCTACCAAGTTTTTTGCTTCAGAGAAGGAGATGATTTAGAAATGGAGCTTAAAGAGTAATTAGTTGTATGCCAAGAGTACAGCTATTGCTACTGCTGCACATTCTTACCATCTGGAGTTGCACTGATGTTCTGATGTCTGCATTTGCATCTTGGGTTATCCCAGAACTGCACAGAGGGTTCAAACAGCTGCTATGAGTGCAGTAGTACTCCAGTGGCTACTGTATGAAGACTGAAATAAGTCAGTGTGCTTCAGGCATACTTTCTTTCCATCTCTGCTTTATTCCCCTACTTTACAAAGCTAGTGCAGTACAATCAGTTATATTCTTTTTGCCAGGGTATTCACTTTCATATCACCCAGAGATTTTGTCATGGTGGAGGTGCTCCAGTTGGTGATTTACACCAGTGCTTTGGTGTTGTAAGGTGTGACATCTGTGTTAGAGAAATAGGGCAGGTTGTCTATGCCAGAGTTCAGTAGACAGCCCATATATATATATATATATATCTACTGGATATACTAGGGGAAAAGATACTGGAATGCACTGTTAGTCTAGGAGAGCTATTTTCAGTCTGATCCTGGAGTCTTAAGGCGTCGTCAGTGATTGCTTTGATCATAGTCTCAGAGAGATGCGTACATGCTGCGATAGTCAATTAAAAGTATGGTTCCTTCTGTCTACATGAAGATGCTAGTTCTGAAGTATTTTGCATCTTGTATTAGCATGTGTAAGATTTTCTGGGTAATTTTCCATTTGTAAGGCTAAACTGGTGTTAAAAAAGATCTGTCTTTGATGTAGCAAGGGCTGCACTAGCTCTGTGCTCAGCCTCCCTCAGAAAAAGAGCAGAGCTACTGGAAAGATGGACGGAAGGGTTGTACTTTTTGCACTGCTGTTGTGGATGTGCAGCAAACAGATGAGACTGCTTCTGCACAGGAACAAAGTAAATGCTTGAGAAGGATTTTTTGCTGTGAACTCGAGGGCAGATTTCTCTGAAATGGATGTTCTTTACCCTCTTACTTGATGTGTTTTTGTGTACAGCTGCATTCTTCTCTTGTCCCACCCCTATGCTGCTGTGAGATGCAGGGCTGAGGGTTTGTTTACCCTGCTTTGTGTACTAATCAGAACTTTATCTCAGCACACAGTTATTTTTCACTTTCACTAGGTTTTGGTTACATTGTTCAGATATTTGTGTCACCAGTTCATTTCATATTTATACAGTTTATGTGATATCAATATCACTCTTCATCTGAAAGCCCAACCCGCTGTACTATTAACTGTCCTGCTACATCAGAGAGCTGGTCCACAGGTAGTTCACTGGCCTCTCTGTAGAACTGTGTGACATTAATGTCTTTGAAAATATCCCTCGGTAGATGTCAACACATACTTAATGATCTAATGGTCTTTGTTTTTTGAATCAGGTACTTCATGCCAAAGGCAAGGCCCTACATGACAGGTTGAGGACTTTCTGTTGTATCACAAGAGCTGGTTTCTTTTCCATATACCTTCTTGATGAAGAAGGGGTATTTTGCCCATCTTATATAATTTGTGTATACAGTGACCATTTTGATTTCTCTGTGACAGAAATCTCTTTGATTTCTTTATTGTCCAGTGTGTTTTGGGCAATCCAGAGTACTGGCTTGACACACTGATATGAGGGAGAAAGAGTTCTCCCGCCCTGTTGTTTTGTAAATGTCAAATAAACTGGTTTTTTTCTTGCACTGCTCATGGAGTTCAACTGTCAAGTTCAAAAATGATAGATTCAGACCACCTGCGTAGTCCAGAGTGTAATGCAGACATTTGTCTCTGAATGGGTTTTTATCAGCAGAAGCAATTACTAAATGGAATCAACACAAAGAAGTGAGAGATTAATTACATTTGATGATGTTTTTCTAGTAAGTACCAAATAGCAACTTTTGATCTAAGAATAATGAGACCGTTATGAACAAGAGGCTTTATGAAGCTAATTGTTAGTAGAGAACATGATCAGATCACTTATCTCCACTTGGGTTCACTGGGCTCAGTCCTTGAGCAGTTGCTAACCCTTATAAGCATGGGATGAGTTGAGTCAGATAGTTATTTATCTGCAGTTAATGAACATTTGCCCAGAGACTTGGCTTCTTGAACTCCTCTGGGGTGATCTGAACTGATAGCCAAACAAAAAATGTAGACTACTACTTATTGCTTGGATTTCAGTAGTAAGTTTCACAGCACACTGGGAGTTTCACTTTTTACCGTAAGTCTTCTCTAAACACATCAGCCATATGGACCATGTATCAATGTTTATGTTTTTTTCTCTGAAATACCAGGTTAGAGCTGTTTTTCCCCTAGTATTGACTTGAAACAGTGTGTAGAATTGCATTCCTACCAGCAAAAACTCACTGCAATATCTCTGTGATCCCTCTCCTCCATCAAAAACCAGAACATTCCTGTGTATGTGTTCCTCTCCCAAAGAGGAGCTGGAATGGTGCAGGCTCCATGGGATAGCTGATAGTTATGTCACATTTAATGTTTCTACAGCTGTGAATTTACTATTAATTTGCATCATAACAACTTATAGACTGACATTCTAAGAGATTAGTTGTAGAAGCACAAAGTAAGTTGTATGTGACTTTTAACACTGGCAATGTCAGCAATAGCCAGAGATGTATGCAGCAGGTCTTTGTGATCAGCCTTATGTTGTAAGAGTCTGTTATATAAGCAGGGGGACCAGTTGGAGTCTCTCTTCCAACTGGACTTTGAAATTATTTATAGCACCCTGTGAAGAAGTGTTTCCACCTTTGTTTTGGAAAAATATTATTAGACTGTGGTGTTACAAATATACAGAATAAGAAATTATACCAGGTACCAGTGTCAGATTTTGATGAGAGGGAGGTAATGAGAGAGCGGAAGAGCAAGAAATGGAGAGAGTGAACTTTAAAAGTGCTGACTGAGCTTTTTCTTTCTTTTCTAAAACACCAAATAAAAATCAGTGGGAGATAAAAACAAAGACTCTCCCACGCTGCCACACCACACACAGAGAGAAAACCAAAAGTGATAATGTTATAAGTATGATGGTTTTCACTGGGACAATCACCATCTCCTTTAGTCCTAAGTAATGTGGCAAGATTTATACTACAGTGGTGAAGTATGTAGGACTATCCTACTGTTGTGTTTGATACAGAGCATGAGAATATTTTATTCCTTCTTCAAAACTATGTTAAGTTTAGGCCAGAAATCAAAGAGGAATATGGAGATATATCCTGTTGATGTTACAGAGCTACATTTCAAATACAAGGACAGCAGAAACCCAGAGTGCAAAGTTCACGTGTTTTTGAATGTCACAGGAATAATGCTAAAGACCAGTTCTTCACATGCACTTCAAAAACCTGAAGGTACCAAACTAGTTTGAGAAAATTCCCCATAAAACGTTAGTGTTTGTAGTCAAACCAGCAGTACACAAATCTAGATCACTTGCTCTTCTCAATTTATACTACCCACTCTTCTGTTTTTATTGCACATATTTCAGTCCTTCCTTTTCTGTACACACTCAGTTTAAATAAAGCTGGGTTCTCTCCAGGGACTACACAAACTCAGCTTTGCATTGGATAGCCTGTTGATTTACTCCATCTGAGTTTAAAAAAATGACCTCTGCAATTATCGTAGAAACGCGAGGAAAAGCTGGGTGAGGTAACTGGGAAAGGATTTCAGGCACGAAGCATTTTGCCTTATTTGGTAAATGTGGTTTGCAAGTCCCCCAGCTGGTAACTTTGGTGAGATCATTGGTGATGTCTTATGTACAATAAGGCCTAATTTTGTGTTTCTTTTATCCATTGAGTACAGCATTTAGCAATATTTGCTCAAATGTTTGTTGATCTGCCGTGCAACCTAAATCACATCAAAGGCAACAGGAGCAGTTTTGGGTTTTTATGAATTGAAGGGGACCTTTGCTTCTTCCTTGTTGTTCTATCTGTTGATTTCATAAAGTTAGTTATTTCATCCAGGAGTATACTTTTTATTAATTATTTCTTCCATTCATTTATTAATTCAAAATTGTGAATTCCTACTTGGAAGCCACTCCGGGTTCACTGCTGGCATTAATTTTCCTACACCTGTGCTCACATCGATCCTCACGTGATGGAGGCAGGCAGGAAGTTGAGGAGCATAAAGCAAACCCCAAAAGTTCCATTTTAAGAAGTCTGTCAGAAAGCTGACAGAGCAGAGTCTTAGATATGTATCTAAGACCAGTTAGAAATGCCAGAATGCCCATTTTGTGAACTGGTTTCCTTGGTATCTAATAAAATCATAGCACTTATTGTCCTTTGACTGAGACAAATGAATGACCTTGCTCTGGTAGGTACACTGGAAGGTGTTTCATTATGTGCAGCATCTGTTACTTGAGGTTTGGTACTTGCATCCACTAGTTTTGGGCTAGTTTCATGTTAGTCTGAAGGATGGAGGGGAGGGGGCTACGGGGAGGAAGCAGAAATAGAAGCCAGGCCAGGATGGCCAAATGTTTTGAGTTAAACTACAACGGTTTATTAAAAATGGCTACTAGCAGAGTTACCTGATAGCTTTTTTGGGTAAGATAATGCTCTCTGTAGGCAAAAAGCTGCAGTGGCTCAACCCTGTTTCTGTTTCAGCAAGGCCTTTAAAGCACTCCACGTGAGCTGTCATAATTCAGTTTAGATGGGAGTTAGTATAAGAAACCCAATCTGTCTGAGGAACTGGCTGATGGGGAAAGGGCAGTGAGTTTTGTTTATAAGAGAGATTGTCTGATTGAAGAGATGTTACTAATTAGGAGATCTCAAGGGGCAATTTGAGATTATCTCTCCTTTTAATTTTGCTAATGACCAGGTTAAAGAAAAAAATGTACTGGTGTTGACACACGTTGGGCTTGGCATGGGTTGGGAGTACTGCCAAGACAGATGAGGAAGACTGGAGGATTGGAAAGAGCAGGAGGAACTGAGGCTCCTCAATTGTCGTGGCACAGCTGCAAAGCATAAAAAACCTGCTGTACTGTTGAAAAGCTCAGGTGGCAATCTCTTTGGATATTATAGGTTTGAGGGGTCTGTCTCTGGTAGAGAAGTACAAATTTTCTGTAGCTTTCCTTTACTTACATAAATCCTTTGGTTTTGGTTTTAACAGTTTTGAACAGTGAAAGAGTTGTGAATTGTATTTAGAATTAGATTTAATTTACAAGGTATTGGTCATAGAACACTTTTACCTGAGAAATAATTCAGTATATGTTGTTTAATTAGATACCTTCTTTAACCTAATATGGACAGATGCAAGAATTGAGAAATTAGGAGGCTGAGCTTCAAACAAAAACGTTGGTGGTGTAATGGTGAATTTTTCTTGTGACAGTTGTAAGAAAATTTGAAAACTCTCATCAAATTAAATATTGATTAAAATGCTGTACTTAATCTTGACTTTTAGTTTGCCTTTGCATTTGAGTGTCTGTGAATAGAGCCTTCTGTGAACTGACCCAGATCCCAACATTTCAAGTAGCTGAATTGTTGCTTTATCAGCTGCAGCTGCCTCCTTCTCCCTTTGTAATTAGCTTTTAATGAAAATGTATGAAATTGATTTTAAAAATAGAAAAATGTATTTTCACTTTAAAATGTAGCTACTAAAATAAATGTATGGAAACAGGAAGCTGCATAAATTTTTGAAGTAGATATTGATTGTAATGCTATGGTATGGTTGGCCTCTGCTTCTTTGATGCTTCTGCATATGAAAGACTTGGGAAGTTTCAAAAACAGTGCTGAAATTCCCAGCAGAGATCAGTATTATGCTCCTTGCACAGGTCTAGGTCTTGGTCTTTATTCAGCTAGTCAAATGCACCAATGCTCCTGTTCTCCCCAAGCTCAAAATAAGACCCTACCCTGAATTTTGGCATCCTTTGTCAAACCAGGTTCGTCATGGCTTTTTCAGAAATGCAGCTGCATTCTCTAACTCTGCAAATGCAGTGGGTAAAGTAGTAGCTGGGAAGTATCACTTCTGTACTGTAAACAAAAAATGGGCAACAGTATTTGAAACTTGAATGTGTCTTGGTTGTAAACATGTGAACTCCAAGAGATCCATCTTTTCACTAAAAGAACCAGCTTTCCTACTGAAGGGTCTTTCAGGCTGCAGTAGCCACCACAGAACCAACCTGCCTGGATGTGTTCCTGTGCCACTGGATCTAGATGATCCTGCTGTGGTGGGGGTATTGGACTAGCGGATCTTTTTGGGTCCCTTCCAATCCCTAGTGTTCTGTGGTTCTGTGATTTGTTCCCTTGGAGCTTGCCAAGAAGGGGTGTCCTCAGATGGCTGTTTTGATGAGATGATGTCCCTCCCCAAGAAGTAAACTGAGAGTACTGGTGGAGCTTAACCACGCCAACTGGGAGGCGTGACTCTTCACCCCAAAGTGATAGTTTGTGCTCCCTTGTCAGTGTTGTAAGATGGTGTCTGCAAATAGATGCTTTCAAAACAGACCAAAATAATTCTGACATTAATCCCAGACTGTTTCCTTTTTTTTTTCTGTAAACAGCACAGCTTCCAGTCGCGTGTATTAATCTAAAAACTTTCTCATGACTTGCCTCGAGTCCTTCCTCAGGTCAGCGGTGTGGCCCTGTTACGATGACATCCCACGAGCTGTGCTGAACGTGCTACTGGCACGCTGAAACCAGAGGTGATGGCTGATTGGTTGGCATAGATGGAACAGAGATTCCCAGAGTGTTTTTAAAAAGAAATTACTACTTAAGAAGGAGATATTTTTATCTTCTGCCTTTAAAATACAGCGGTGAGGATGTGCTGTTCTAGGAGAGCCTGGCAGAATTGCTCCAGTTTAGCGGCCCTGTGTGCTTTGCAGCTATTTTGCCTTTTCTTTAAGTGCACAAAAAGGGAGCTGCTGACTGTGGCGATGAAATGGCCTCTTCATGCCCAGCTTACTGGCATGCCAGCACTTTTCAAAACACACTTTGTCTGTTGCAGAACCTACCATAGGAAAGGGGGCATGCAGAAGCTGAAATAGGAGGAAGAAAGTGAGTTCTAATGGCAGGAACATAGGTGAGAACAGCAGCAACATTGGGTTTGGAATGCCAAGACAGCTGCTTGGGGAATGAGAGGTAGCCACTTAGGGAGATCAGTAAGTGGACAAAGAGAGACAGGAGTGATGGCAAGAGAGCAGCAGTGGTGGTAACCAAGGGCACCTGCCAACTGTTGTGACGGAGTTTGGGGGTTTTTTTGCAGTTGAGAAGTTTACCACTCTGTCATGGTAAAACCAAGCCTCACTGTCAGGTGCAAAGACCCTGCTACACAAGCTTGGTGCCTGTAGCAGCCATGGCATGGGGAATGCTTACACTCCACATAGCTGGATTCCCTATCTTTAGCATTCCTGTGCACTTATGTTAGTAACTGGGGAGCCAAGTCTATCTCCTTTGTCATTAGTATGAGAACTAAAGAATCAAGGAAAACAAACCATTTATCACTTTTGACACAGCACTGGCTAACAGGTCGGTATGACTACTGAATTTGAAAGGTCAACTTACTAGCTGTCTAAACATGGCTGAATCTCAGAGGTTTGTCCCTGTTTGGTCCAAGCTCTGATGTGAAAGAGCTGCCTGCTGCCCCATGGTGTTATATTTGTCTTCTCCTGTGAAGATTCCTTTGTTATTTACTCCACTTTTCAACTGAACTGAACTGTGTTTGTTGTGCACAGAAATTAAGCAGAAACAATAAAAGACGTGGGAGGTTTTTGGTGGGACTTTAGGAGGCTGTGTAAGCTCAGACTTGACATAGATAATGAGAACAAAAATACAACTGATTCTACTTGTGCAGAGAATGTCTCCTCTCCAGTCTCATTTTGTAAGCATTAATGTTAACAGGTTTCCATGGATAGTGTTGCCAGCTCAATGACTTCAGAGCTTTGAATATATTATCACGTCTTATTACTGAATGACTTTGGTTTTTTAATGCCTGAAATCTGAGTTGGCCTCTTTCCTTTTATCACATAAATAGTGACTTAGGAATGTGTTCTGTTGTCATTACTCTCTACTCAGCACATGTAGCCACGTCGATTTCTAACAAATATCTACATCACTTACGACATGAGCAGTTTATTCTGTATGAAAAGTGCATGGGTAACTTTTGGTTTTAAATCATTTGAAGTCACACACTCGTAGAATCATAGAATCATTAGGGATTGGAAGAGACCTCGAAAGATCATCTAGTCCAATCCCCCAGGATCACCTAGATGAAGTCACACAGGAACACATCCAGGCGGGTCTCAAACTTCTCCATTGAAGGAGACTCCACAACCCCCCTGGGCAGCCCCTTCCAGTGCTGTCACCCTCATTGTGAAGAAATTCCTTCTCTATTGATGTGGAACCTCCTGTGTTCCAGCTGACACACATTGCCCCCTGTCCTATCACTAGATGACACTGAGAAGAGCCCGGCTCCATGTACAGGAACAGTACATATGACTGCTTTGATGAAAAATTCACCTTCAGAACACGGTCTTAACTCTGCTTCAGAGTAGAGCTTAAAAAATCAGTTCCTGCCATTCCAGGGAAAATCATATTATTTGAGCAGTAACATGCTGATGTCCTAAGATGTTCCAGCAAAATTCTTCATATTTACTAGACAGTAAGACCGATAAAACTACATTATGTATGTAGACTTACCATTCCTGCTGTTTGGGCAGGGATTTAACAGATTCCCAGACATTTAGCAGCAACTCCTGGAATCAACAGATGCCAAATAAACTCAAAACAACTCTGCTGCTAAATAACAGGGAGTCTGATGTGTCCTGCTCTGCAACCTGCCAGTGCTGGCAGGTTTGTGCATCTTTTCACAGCACTGCTGGGAAATGTTAATATTTTTTTCCATTTCAGGAGGGATTTTTTTTTGAGAGAGAAACACATGGCATCCTCCAAACATATTTGTTCATTTAATAGTAGCTCTTGATTAATTTGAATAGAATTTCAGACGTAGTGCAATTCCTCTGGTTTTGTTTTTAGTTGTTTTTAAGTCTTTACTGGTAACTACCTACAGTTTGCAGACATCTGATGGAATTAGATAGGGAAGTATTAGGGAATGGCTGTAGGATTCTCCTCTTCCATGAAACACTTTTCAGAATACCTGATATTTGGATCTGTCAAGGCATCGCAGAGGGAAAAGAAAATATTCCTTTGGAAATTTATGAACCTGAAAGTAAATTGTCTCTTACGGGGTTATTCAGTATCTTGCACAGATACGAACTCCACCATAAACTTAAATGAGTTTTGGGTTGTTTAAAGTATGCCTTGTTTTTATGCAGATCAGACCTGATTTTAATTGAGGTCATTTTTTTAAACTGCCACTTTTTAATATCTGTTTTCATAGCTTTAATTCTCCTAAACACTATTGTATTCTCAGTTTATTACCTTGTTATACTTCATAGTCTCAATATGCTCCTTTTATTATAATTATTTGTGTCTTACAGCACATTGTTTTCTGGATATTCATGGTTTGCATATGGTCGTTCTTTTTTAGAAAAGAATTCAATTAAAGATTTATAGTTGTTAGGATGTGTAATTTTCTACAGCTTCAATTTGGAAGTGTTTTCACTAGCAGTTATGAGTAATGGAAGTCATTGTTTATGACTATATTAA
The DNA here is from genome assembly GCA_013400115.1 of Rhinopomastus cyanomelas. Taxonomy (NCBI): domain Eukaryota; kingdom Metazoa; phylum Chordata; class Aves; order Bucerotiformes; family Rhinopomastidae; genus Rhinopomastus; species Rhinopomastus cyanomelas. The sequence continues at coordinate 259,651 of VXBP01000353.1, forward strand.
CTCTATATTGAGTAATAATCATTTCTTTATAACTTTATAAACTATGAAATAACTTTGTTCCACTTCGTATTGTTTGCTACCAATACATAAACGATGCCCTTTCACCTCCTTGCTTTCTGACAGCTTTAGAGAATCCCTACAGCCTGACAGTATGTTAAAATCTGAATAGGGGGAGAAGGAGAGAAAGAGTTTTCCTTTTGAAAAATCTCTTTTGACCATATCTTGATCTGTGAGCACTCACAAAACTAAGCAAAATCCACAGCACAGAGAAATTCCCCTACACAGACATCTATCAGGATGCAGTCTGTGGTCTCAGGTGCTTATGATTATTTCAATTTTATTAAAACCAATTAAAGTTTGAGGAAGAGGAGGATGAGAGGAGACCTCATCAGTCTCTACAACTACCTGAAAGGATGTTGTGGAGAGGTTGGTGCTGGTCTCTTCTCACGAGCGATTAGTGATAGGACAAGAGGGACTGGGTTCAAGTTATAAAAGGGTAGGTTTAGACTTGATATTAGGAAAAGTATTTTCACAGAAAGGGTGGTCAGGCACTGGAATGGGCTTCCTAGAGGATTGCTTGAGTCACCATCCCTGGATGTGTTTAAGGGTCATTTGGATGAGGTGTTGAGGATTATGGATCAGGGGTGAACTTATAAAGTAGGGTAAATGGTTGGACTCAGTGTTGCCGGGGATCTTTTCCAACCTGAGTGATTCTGTGAAAACTCATCACCCCTCTACCTACCAACTACCTCAGTGACAATTCTAAGCAAAACCTTGAGGAAAACAAAATGGAAGTTGAATTTATTTTGTGTTGTCATTAGAGGATAATTTGTGAGGCTCCAAATTCTCACATTTTTCAGGATATCCATAGCATCTGAGCTCAAATCAGTCTTTGTAACACAAAGTGAAATTTATTTTCTAGTCTACTATTAGACTTTACTACTTGGTAAGAGATGACCCCCCAAATTTACAGCTCCACAAAAAATTAGAGTAACTTTCTAGACATACATTTTGAATTGTTTGAAAAGTAATGAGAAGGTTGACTTTGAAAAATTTATTTGAAGTCTAAAATTCTAGCAATGAACTTCTGTGCAGATGTTTTTAAATAGAAAGAAAGGGGACATGGCTTTACTGATCTCAGCAGAGTTCAGTGGTGCCTTCAGTTTCTTGCATTAACAAATGTGAAGTGATATAAATGAGTTTATACACATGTGATGCGATGGCTACTTGAGGATTATGATGTTTCTATGCTGAGAATTATTACTTTTCTGTGCCAGTTTATGCATCTCAGCATGAGAGGGTAGGAAAACTATGTATGAATTGTGGGTGGAGAAGAAATCATCATAGCGATGTTTCACAATGTTCACTTGTTTCCTAATTAAGTAAAGGATTCTAACTGATGTTTCCCCCCAAATAGCTTCTTTGCAGTATTTTCTATTTTAAGTGTTTTTCTTGATTCTTTTGAAATCACCTGTTACAAAACACATTTACTGTTGTGCAAGAATATTATTACTGAAAATTAATCTGAACTCAAACCGCAAGGGTGATTTTTTTGTTTTAAAGATTACCACATGAAAGGTTACACATTTTTTGTGGTCAAATGAGAGTAAAAATAGTTTCTTTGGGGACAGATGTAAGATTTTGGTACTGGCACCAGTCCTATTCAATCTATTCATTAATGGCTTGGATGAGGGAATAGAGTGCACTGTCAGCAAGTTTGCTGATGACACAAAGCTGGGAGGAGTGGCCGACACCCCAGAGGGACCTGGACAGGCTGGAGAGTTGGACAAGTAGAAATTTAATGAACTGTAACAGGGGCAGTGCAGAGTCTTGCATCTGGGTGGGAACAACCTCAGGTGCCAGTATAGATTGGAGACTGACCTGTTGGAGAGTAGTTTAGGAGAAAGGGACCTGGGGGCCCTGGTGGCCAGCCAGATACCATGAGCCAGCAGTGTGCCCTTGTGGCCAAGGAAGGCTGATGGCATCCTGGGGTGGATTTGAAGAAGGGTAGTAAGTAGGTCACGAGATGTTCTGCTCCCCCTCTACTCTGCCCTGCTGAGACCACATCTGGAGTATTGTGTCCAGATTTAAGATGATTAATTTGTGCAGCAGCTGCGTATCAAGAGAATGTTGAGAGGGCTGCAGAAGAAAACACAAAAGCAGGAATGAGATAAGTCTATGACTCCACTTAGGACGTGCCTGTGTACTGTGAGTCACCAGCTGAGTGCATGAGGTTGAGGTTATCTTGGCGTAGACTGAAGTGCCTCTTCTCATCCAGAAAATGACTCACCTGCTTCTGAGTCTGTCTTCTTTTTGATGATTTTATTATGAAGTAAACAGTTTTTCAGAGGCTTCAGTAAATTCCAATATGTGGTTTTCACTGACATAACAGGAGATCTGTCAAGCAAAGGGAACTCACTCACCTGTTGGGGGCCAGTATTTTTTTAGCTCTTTTGCAGAAACATGTCTGAGTGAACAGTGCCAGAAGCACTGTCCCCCTGGCCTGCAGTCTTACTGCCAGAAGTATCACTGAGTAAAGACACTAAGGCAGTCAACAGTGCCAAATGGTCTCTGTTCTCAGCTGACTTCTATTTATTCTCCTTACTTGGTCCCCTTCCAGCTTTGAAGGGAGAAATTTTGTTGTGTGAAAATCTGGGGGAAGAAAAGGAAGAAGTTAAGGGAACGCTGCACTTGAGTCAGAATCTGTCCAGGTATGAAGGAAGCTGGTGTTAAAGAGAATGCTAACTGAAGGAACTGGTTGAGCAGATCAGTCACAGCAGAGGTGGGAGAGGGCTGGCAGTGCAAGAGGGAGAACTTGCAGATTCTGTCATAGAATCATAAAGTGGCCTAGGTTGGAAGGCACCATAGAAATCATCTACTCCAACCTCCCTACCTTGGGCAGGGACACCTCTCAATTATGTCTGGTTGCTCAAGACCTCATCGAACCTGGCCTTGAACACCACCAAGGAGGGGACATCCACAGCTCCTCTGGGCAATTGATTCCAGTCTCTCCACACTTGTACTGAGATGTTTCCATTAAGATCTTTGTGAAGTTTCACCTGAGATACAAGTTGCTTTGCAACTACAACGTTTGTATTTCAGGTTTTTTTGTTTTTACTCCTCCTGATGGAGATGTCTCAGTGTAGATGTGATCTCAGTTTAGATGTGATGACTTTCTGTGTTTTGCTTTTTACATGGAAGGAGAACAGATAATGTTGTGTCTAATTAATGAGCTTTCTTGTAGATACAGGCACAAAATATAAGTAGCTGAATGTATTGGACACCACATTAGATGAGTAAATGGATCCCTCTTGGAATTGACACACATTTGACATGCCGTAGGATAAAAGAGAAGCTGTTTCAGATAGCCACATCCCATTTTACAGCTTTCTCTTTGACTCTTACCAAGCAGTTTAGACTTTAGACACTCTTCCAGCTTTTGTTAGTACAGGTTGTTTTAATGATAATGTGAGCTACAGTGGCTGACCAGAGTTCCTACCATCTGTTACCTGCATGTGACCTTGATTGAGACAAATTGTTCATGAGGCAGGAGAAAAACCTGCATAATTAGGGAAGGAATTGGTGCCGATGCAGCTGTGGCAGGGGGATTGGACTAGATGATCTTTTGAGGTCCCTTCCAGTCCTTAATGATTCTATGATTCTATGGTCTCCAGTCTGGCACAGATAACCCTGCAGAAGCTTTGCCCATGGCTCCATGGCTTCTTCCTGGGGTCCTGCACACAAGTCTCATTGCCAAAAGACACGGCAGGTTACCTTCTGAAGTAGATGGTATCCTGAACCACTGAACTTCAGGAGCTTGGAAAAAAAAACCCCTTAAAAGATATTCTCTTTGCATTTTTGTTACATCATTTGATTTTGCTATTGAACATGTCCTCGAGATGATGAATTTGTTACCTGTGTCAGGAGGATTTTAAAGTAATTGTTTTTAGTCCAGTGCTTTAACATGATTGTTGCGGACGATACGATGGTGTGCACGTAATTGTACCTTGTATTCCTAAGATGCTTGCCTGTGGTGGCTGATCAACTGGACTGAATTTCTGTTTGTGAACAAAGGAGACTGTCAGATACTCTGATTTCTCTTGGTTGATCATAAAGTCCTAGTACCTGAGAATTCCCTATTCAAACTGTGCCAGTGGAACCAACCTGCGATCGATTCTGCGGCACATGAGTTGATTTCTTGACTTATCAGTCGTTGGACAGTTCCCGCTTTCTGTCTCTGTTTTAAGAATATATTTGGGTATAATTTTGGAAGTAAATCCATACAGCTTTTTTCCCTCATTAGGCAAAATGGGAGCTTTTATTTTTTGATTTTTGCTTTTTCCTCATTATTTCAGAGCTGCAATGAAATGTGGAAGGCATCAGGAAGTTTTCAGTATTGTTAATATCTTGTTGGGTTAAGTGCCTTCTTTTCCTTATGACGGCTTTGAAAGCTATTTCTGTGTGAGGTAATGAGAACATTAATTTGTGCATATTTTTCATCTAAATATATTGGAAGCTTTTGCAGGATGGAAAATCCGTGCTGTAGTTTAGATCAAGTATAATTATCATTGTGAACCTTAGTCATTGGAGCTAATGAGTAAGCAGTTAGTTGTTACAGGTGCCTGATAAGTTTTCACCCATCATATTAAATTCTTCCTTCTGTGTCTTACTTCTAACTGAACTGACTTTCCTATTATATGACAGAGGAAAACGGAGTGGGGCTAAAATGCAGGCTAGTTACTTAGTTTTGTACATAACAATTTCTAGGGAGAAAGGAGTCAGTGCTGAGGATGACCTGCTGGTAATGCATTATGTCCAGTATTTAGTTCTTCCACTATTAATAGCTTTGCACACAGAATCACAGAACATCAGGGATTGGAAGGGTCCTCAAAAGATCATCTAGTCCTTTTCCTCCACCATAGCAGGATCACATAGATCCAGTCAAACAGGAACACATCCACGCAGGAAAATGTGCCAGTAGGACTTGTTGTCTTGAGTTTTCTGTGATTTCTCAGAACATTTAATTTGTTAATCATTACAAACAATAATTAGGACTCACTAAGACTGCAACAGATAGTTGCTCTTACTTAGACGTTGTAATTTTATAATTAAAGGTGGTTTTTAATCATTAATAATGCTCTGATTCGATATATATTTTAATTCCTCTTCTACTTCCTGAAATTTGGCATTTCATGAAAGCTGGAAGAGTTCAGATTTAAATTTCAGAATAGCCAATTTAAAAAATCAAGGATCACTCCCAAATTAGGTTATAGAAAACATTATGCTTCTTAATTTACTTAAAGCAGTAGCTTCCTTTTGTATTCCCATAAAAGCAGTCATAGAGTAGAAATGTGAGCACTGTGTGCACGTGGAGGACTGGAAAATAAAAACAGCAGGGTTACTCTTTTACGCGAGACAGGCTTAAATATTCAGACACATCAAAACACTGGAAACAGATTTTTGGGCCCATTGCCTTTTGTAACCATGTATGTGCTTTTCCATCACACTCCTATTTTAGGAGCATGGGTGGAAAATAAGCATATTAATCTTAAAAATAAAGGATTGACCTGTATCATCAGCAGATTTCTGATACTCACCTACCTCTTCCACAGTGTTCAGCAAAGTCCGTGTGACAGGTAGGTACATTTGTAAAACTTGGAGAACATTAATTTGCATTAAGTGTTGGCTTAGCAAGATGCCACCTACCTAAAACCTCACACATATTTGTTATGGGAAACTATGCGAGTTTGCTTTATAGGTTTATTATTTATGGGGGAAGATCCTTAATATTTTATTTAATAATTACATCAGTCCTCCTAATATCTTCAAGCCTAATTCAGAGTGAAACTAAAAATATCATCACCAGCAGAAATTGCTTTATAGCCAGGCATCTTGTGGCACCTATTCTTTCTTTTAATGTAAGTCAAATGCTTTACTTGGTAATATTTTACTTTGCAGGATGGGAAGAAGAAGTTTGACAAAGAAAGTGAGAAATATTACTCCATCCTCGAGAAGCACTTAAATCTATCAGCAAAGAAGAAAGAATCTCATTTGCAAGACGTAAGCACTAAACACGCTCTTACCGAGTTTCGCATTTGCAAGAGATGATGATAACAAAGTGATTCTCCTCAAGATGTGCTGTACTTTGTTTATGTAAAATTGTTGAGATTTCTTGCAGTCAGGCTTGTTGTGAATATCAATTATTGAGTTAAGAGTTCAAGGCAACGTTCTACATGTCCCACTCTGTGTACATTGGGTACAGGTAATGTTCATTGGTGGCAGCAACAGACTGATGACTTTCATAAAGTATAAGTGGAATGTTAGAGTCAAATAATTAGTTGCTTTTTTGCTATTTAACTTATTACCTGATGAATTTGCCACTTTGTTCCTATTTTTCACCTTGTTCTGAGATAGTGGCATCATGGCCTGAAACTCTTATCTACAAATTCTTCTGCTTTGAAGAGTCCATATGGCTAAGTGTCTCTTCTGAAAAACAGATCCCAACCAAACTATGAAGACTTCTAGTTAAACAGGAGAATTCCAGGGTGTTTCAGCATGCTAAAAGAAATGATTGTTTTGTCTTTGAGGCAAATTCAAGTAAAACCAGCAATTTCTATCAGTGTTTTGCACCAGAAGTGCTTTAAAATGCTTTTGATGGGATTACTCTCATCATGGTGACCCTTAAGTAAAGGGAATCAGGCTGCAGATGGAATTTTCACAGAAGATGTGACTGTCACTCAGTCACAAGTCTTTTTTTCATGTTTACCAATAATACTATAATTCCAATTAAATGATGCTTAGCAATGCAAAGTAATAATGCTTATACTCCTGAACTGACATTCCTGTCTGTATATTCATCATTCTCGCTGACACGTTAGTTGTGTAGGATTGGTTAAATATTCCCTTGTATGTCAGAGTTTGAGATGTACAGTTTCCATGCTTGACAAACGTTCAGTGTGTTGATATGAAGCAGTTCTGTTAGAAGTTAAGCACCAGCCGAGTAACAGAAAAAAGGAGTTAATTTCTTATCAAAATGTGGAAAGTAAATTTAAGGGCCAATTTAATCCAGAATAGAAGAAAATGAAATATAATGAAATACTTTCCTCTTGAGACATGAGAATAATTACAGCCTAAAAACAGCATCCAAAGTGAAAACTAACAACTGTGAATCTAATAAACTGTGGTAGAATAACAATGGATTTGGCTCAAGAGTATAAACTAATGGAAAAGCAGAGTAAATTTTTCCACTCTGTCCTGAAGTGACATCTCTGGATTTAAAAATCTTGTAACTGAGACTGAGGATTTTTGCTTTTCTGGATGCCCCACTTCTAAAGCATCTAGGGCATACCTTGCCATTTCTCTCTTCCTTGGTTTTATGCAGCTGTAGTTGTGTCAAATCAGCAACATCAACCCACCATCAGTAGAAGGTACAAGGAAACCTCAGCACCCGTAACGTTCACTAGGGAGACTTTTGGCTGGTATCTGTACTGTGAGTAAAAGGGGCCGCGCACCATTCCTGGCCTCAAATCCAAACGATAGATGTTGGCTCACATCCACAATAGTTCAAGTGATTCTGTACGTTCATGACAAAGTCTGTAGGAACAACCCACAGCAGGGATGGCATGAGTAAGAACCAGGTGGTACTGGCAGCTTGGCTTTAATGCTCAGGGCCTCAAGCCAATGCCAAGCATTTCACAAGGTGGGAATGCAATTGTTTGACTGTTACTGTCACACCAAAAAGTACTTCTTTTTTAGCGTGCTGTTCCTTTCAGTTGTTGAGATTCCTCGGTACCTCATCACATTACATTAGTTATAGAGTACTGGGATGAACAAGGAGTTATTCTAATACTGTATCAATCTGGCTTATATTTCTCACTTGAGTGTAATTGAGAGCGTCTTAATTAAGCATCTAAAGCCTGATTTTAGTTTTAACCTGCAGTTTGAAGTCATGGGAAAAATGTGTGAAAATCGGTTCAGCTTTAGAAACTTTCAAGTCACTTTCAAGGTGGTTCTTATAAACCTCAATCCTCCGTGTTCACACAAATTCTTAAGCTTTGGAAATTTTGATTTAGTCCCTGTCCACTCACGATGATTATGGCCTTAATTTAGGAATCGTATTTGAGATGGCACTTGGTTGTTAGAAGTGTCGTTACAACTGCTATCTGCTTAAACGCCGTTCAGAATTTAATTAGGTGTTTAAATACTTTTTCTGAGCTGAAGCCTGAAACAGCTAATTTCTAAAACTAGACTCTATTATTTCCTTGCAATTAAGTGTGAGAGCTGAGGTCTGTCTCAAGTGCTTATTGATGGCTCTTGTGTGAGGGAGGGCTTGCTGGATCACGTCCCGGAGCGGCGGTGGTCAGCTGTGTAGCTGTCTTTGTGATATGTTTTTCCTGAAATAAAACTACTCACAGTGTACAAAAGAAAAGAGTAGCAAAATGCACTGTATTAATGGCACAGAGTAGAGTTAGTTCTGTGGTAAAGCTCTTGCACACTGGTATTTTGAGCGCTTGATTTCTGCTTCATAGTATTAGTTTGTGTGCTTAATTTCCTGATTGATTTTATAGGCGTGGGAACGGAATGCTGGTATGGAATGATTTCAAACGTATGATTGAGGCCTGTGCTTTCATAGAATCATCAGGGATTGGAAGGGAACTCAAAAGATCATCTAGTCCAATCCCCTGACACAGCAGGATCACCCAGACCAAGTCCCACAGGAACACATCCAGGCAGGTCTTAAACATCTCCAGTGAAGGAGACTCCACAACCTCCCTGGGCAGCCTGTTCCAGTGCTCAGTCACCTTCACTGGGAAGAGGTTCCTTCTCATATTGATGTGGAACCTCCTATGTTCCAGTTTACAACCATTGCCCCTTGTCCTATCACTAGATGACACTGAGAAGAGCCTGGCTCCATCCTCCTGACACCCACTCCTCAAATATTTATAGACATTAATGAGGTCACCCCTCAGTCTTCTCTTCTCCAAGCTAAAGAGTAAGAGCACTGTGCTGGGGTAGTGCACCAATGTCATTAAGAGTCTGTGCAGCCCAATTACGATAGCAACATGTCCTTCACTAAAGCAGCAATGTTAATTAGATGTGGTCCTATTGATGACCAAATCCTGCCTAGAGGAAAACACTGACCTTTTGCATTTGTAGCGTTAGAAGCACTAAACCTCTTTTATGATGTGTTTGCTGGTTTAGACAACATCCAATTTTCCTGCATTTGTTACTTTTACTGCCAGGATTGAACCAGAGAACATACAGAGGTGTGCTGCTGTGTTTAACTGGAATACATCAGAGTAGCTAAACTGGCCTCACCCCTATTGTCGATACTTGATCAAATGTCTTTTTGACCTAAGACCAAAACATAACTAATGCGGCCCAAAAGGGATTTGCTCAGGAAAATGATTAGTTACTGAGAAGTATGAATTGAATGAAAACTGCATCTGTTCTTTAAGCATTATCGGTGCACCACACAGCTTGTCTGTTAGGACTGTCTCCCATGGCTTGTTCAAACTGAGGATAAAAGCATGTTGCTCTTTATCAGCTGATAAGAGTTAATTCTTCAGCTGTTTAGGCAGAAGACACTGATTTAGTCCTGGATGTTCTTGCCAGATTGCATTGTTTGGGTACTTCTGACAAGTATTGCCTTGTAGTTTTGGAACCTGGAAATTAAAACATGAAAAATAATTAATTTACAAGGCTAGGGACTTAAATGTGTTTGTATTCCAAGAGCCTGTGACACATACTATGAAATAATAAATTGCAAGACATAGATGATTTTTCGAGGTCCCTTCCAATCCCTAATATTCTGTGTAATATTTAAAGGCGATCTGTTTATGCTTTCTTGGGAAGTTATTTGGAGTGAAGAAATAGAATTTCATATGGATAAAAATGTGTTTTGATATTCAAACACTTACATAGAAATAATCACATTTTTGTCCCTCTTTAATTTCAGTCCTACTCTTTCCTATATGTTTTTGTAACGATACCAACAGAGTTTCTGTTGCCACATTTCTTTGTTTTCCTACAGGTTGTCCTAAATAAAAAACAGAACTTTAAATGAAGAAGAAACCAAAAGGGAATGGGGAAAAGGTGTGAGGCTGAAATGTGTTATGTTAGCTTCTTAAACTTGGGTTAGCTTTTTAAAGTAGCTGTTCTGTTCTTCAGCAAGAAATCTAAGCCTCATGAAGCGTGCTGAATAATCTTCTGGAAGATGTGTTTGTCAATGGCAACATCTGTTTTTAAAGCAATCAGAGCAAATTAACAGCATCTGTATTACTTTTTCTCGTTTAGGCAGATACACAGATTGACAGAGAACATCAGAACTTTTATGAAGCATCACTAGAATACGTTTTTAAAATTCAAGAAGTACAAGAGAAAAAGAAATTTGAATTTGTAGAACCCGTAAGTTTTATGTTTTATTTTCTTTCTAATGCTTGCATTTAAAGCTGAAAATTTGATGTAAAATACCCATTTTTTGCTCCCTTATTATGTTGTGACTGCAGGTTGCTTGCATATCAAATGCCATTAAGATCTTGGCTTGTGCACTGTCCATGTTTATTGAAGGATTATGTAAGAGCATCATATCTACTATGAAGTGAAGTGTCTCTTGATTTGGAGCGTGCATGACATTTTAGTGGATAACATGTAATGTGTCTGTGTGACACAGAATTGATGTTTCCTAATACGACAGTTTCATGGCTGAAACTCTGAGCCAATTTTCTGCTTTAAACAGAAATGTTTACATTTCTGTTTAAATGTGTACAGAAATGTTTTTTTGAAATATATGTGAAATAAAGTGAAAAACCGGTTTTGCTGTGGATGGGTAGGGGCAGGAGTTTTTATTGGTGGGTTCATCTGTCTTTAGTACATAAAAGAAAGCATATGTTGACATGGGTTAAAAGAGGCAGAGGAAGTTGTGTTCTGCAGCAGGGGGACTGGACTAGATGATCTTTCGCTGTCCCTTCCAATCCCTAGTGATTCTATGATTCAAATGTCCATAGCCAGATCTGGGAATTTGTCCTGGCCAATCCCTAATGATTCCATGATTCTATGATTGTGTTTCAACTGCTGACTCATAATGATCTTCTGGTTCAGTCAGCAGCAAAAGCTGCTCCAGTACAGCGTACTGGCATATTCTGTGGCATGGGAGTAGTAGTGCTACTGTTCATGTAACACAGGACTAGCTTGGCAACTGCCTTAGTTAGTCAGTACCTGTATTCCTTGACAGAGAGCTTCCAGTGTCATCTGTCCCTTCCCATTAAGCATCCTGCACAGAGCAGAGTGTCAGTTCTGAAGGAGGAACATGACAAGTATAACACTCTCTCTCCACACCATCTTCCAGCTTCCTTGTAACTAACTAACTGAAGCAGCAGTCTTGACTGTGAAACGGGTTGAATTACACCTCTAACACCTAACGTCACTAGGAAGATCTCAGATGCCTTCCTTCCCTGAGCTGAGAATGCACTGTATAGTGAACGTTTGACATTGATGCAAACTAATGAACCTGGATTCAGCAAGCAGTGCTTACAGAAATCCTATCTGTATGGCACACAGCTGCCAAATCTTCGAGACTAAAACTTGCTCGGATTTCTAAATAAGAACATTTTTCTACCTGTCACAGATTAATCCAGAGTGTCTCTCCCCGTCTACTCCTGCAAACCTCTCACATCCTGGAAAAATCTGGCAATCCTGACCTAGCTCTGACCCTCCTACAGGAGACTTTATGCTGCTTTAAAGTAATAGAAGCTTTTTGTATTGAGAAATTTTTTGTACCTCGTGGAATATTGTCGTGCAATTGTGTGTAGTTAAAATAGGGTATCTTTTATCCCATGTGCTAGACAGACAGGAAAAATAGATTTGATTTTATATGTTTTAGCTGGAGATACAGACCTTTATCCTTCTGACCAGGAGCTGTCCCCATTCTGTGTCAGCTGTCACAGCAGCAGCCATCAATTACCAAAATGAAAGAGAGATTTATCAGTTCATCAATGCTGATGCTGAGCGTGCAAGCAGAGGCGGTTACTGCCAAACTGACTGCCAGGTCCTTATGGACCTGGGTCACATACAGTAGGTAAATTTACTTCTGAGTCAATCAGTTGCCATCTTGTGTCAGATCAGTAGGCATTTTAGTCCAGCATGCTGTATGCTGGAATCTGGTGTTCCAGAGGAGACCACTGGAAATACAAAACAGCCCAACAGCCCAACCACCAACAGGCACTGCCTGTGTGCAATTGCATGCAGTTCCATGCGACCTCACTGTGGAAGTTAAACTCAATTTCCCCTTTCTTGGATTTTCAACATTATTAACTAGATTCACTTTAATCTGATCAATTAGTGCTATCTACATATAAATAAAATGAAACGAGGGAGACAGGGACTTCTGGCTGATGTGCTGCAGGCCAAAGGTTAAATTCCTCCTCTATCCGAAACCTAAGTACAATCTTCTTCCTGTGAGAATGAAATGACCAGGCAGTCTGGAGGTCACCAGCTCTACATAAAAATAAATAAAGCCTCAAGAAGTAGTTGGATTTTGTTTCAGGTCCTGTGCTGAAATCCTCACAGCATTGGTGCAGTGAGAGGCATTATGTTATGGAGCTCAGACCTTGCTCTTTATTGGTGTGCCCGATTAGATACTCACAATGAGGTCACCTGTTGGACTGCAAAAGTGTTGATATGAACACACCAGGCATTGTACGTGATGTTCCATGGAACAAAACACCTCTTTATCTGTGAAAACCACCTCGAAATACATTCTGAAAATCTTTTTTGAAAGAAAAAAGAGCTGCTTTTCTTTTCTTTACTAAGTAGTGTAAAGCTCTTTAAAATGATGAGCTTGCCTTCAGCAGCAGTGCCACTTCTAACACCCACAATGAGAAAACTCCATTGTGAGCATAAGCCTAGAGGGAAAGTCCTTGGCTCTTCCATGCAATGCTAAGGCTCTACCTGTCCTCATGAAAGGAGTTACAAAGACTCCTTAGCAGCACAGGCTCACAGGGTACAGAGCTTGTTCTGATCCCTGTTCCTCCGCCATCAGCGATGCACACACAGGAGCAATTACCACCCTAAGTGTCAGAATGTGAACAAGCTGGCTAGGAATTGCATGAAATAAGCATATTTCTTATATTCATATTTTCTAAGTGATCCAGGACCAAGACAACATCAAGGCCATCCTCTGCAATGCGAAACTACCAGGCTATTTGGGACATACTTTCACTAAAACGCGCTCACATTTCTCTCAGGATGATTTTGCGGCTGTTTTTTAACTTTGAGATAAATTCAGCTTTGCTGCCATCTTGTGTTCAACGTTTTCTTCTCAGTATTTCTCCATGCACTCCGTGAAGGAGTTTTGTATGATGGAAAATGTCTTTCTTCAAGTATTAAAGCTGAAACACAGCTTATAGTACATGCCCTTAGAATCTGCATCAATTACGTGGACAGTGGCAGTGAGTCCACCCTCAGCAAGTTTGCCGGTGACACCAAGCTGTGTGCTGTAGTCAACGTGCTGGAGGGACACAAGCCCATCCAGAAGGACCTCGACAGGCTTGAGAACTGGGCCCATACAAACGGTGTGAGGGTCTACAAGTTCAAATGTAGAGTCCTACATCTGGGTCAGGGCAATCCCAAGCACAAAAACCTGCTGGGTGGTGAATGGATTGAGAGCGGTCTGAAGAAGGAGGAGTTATGAGTGTCAGTAGATGAGAAGCCCAACAAGAGCCAACAATGTGTGAGTGCAGCCCAGAAGGTCAGCCACACCCTGGGCTGTGCGAAAACAGCAGCAGTTCAGAGGAGGTGATTGTTTTCCTCTATTCTGCTCTTGTGAGACCTCACCTGGAGTAGTGTGTCCAGATCTGGAGTCCCCGGTGTAAGAAGGACATACTGAACCATTAACATATGTCCAGAGGAGGGCCACGAGGATGACCAGAGGGCTGGAGCACCTCTTTCATGAGGGTAGGCTGAGTAAATTGGAGTTGTTCATCCCAGAGAAGACAAGGATTCGCAACCCTTAGAGCAGCCTTTCAATGTCTGAAGGAGGCTACAGAACAGATGAAGAGGGAGCTTTTTTGAGGGACTCTAGTGATAGGACAAGATGGAATATTTTCAAGGTAAACAGGTTATATTTCAAGGAACAGGTTACCCAGGGATGTTGTAGTCTGGCTGTAGTTTTGCTGAGTGCTAACATTACTCCTGAAGCGATTCCTTAGCTGAAAGGGTGAGTTGAGCAGCAGGCTCCTACGTACAAACTGTTAATTAACGTCCTTTCCACTCCATCAAGGAGTACTTATGCTGCTGTATGTTGAAGAGCTGTAGCTGGGGATGCTGATGAATAACTGGATCTAGACCATGGCCACAAGCTTTTCACAGCTGGATCCATAGTTATAATTTACGTATTTTATACTTTATAGAAAAGGAATATTCGTTTTTCTTTCTTTTATGTTGTGCTCTCAGGAATTACGTTACAGCCCTAAAATTATAGAACTGTTTCTATCCGTTGACATAATTAGAGCTTGTTAAGATAAAATGTTGTATTTTGACCTTTCTCAGAACCAGGTGACTAACCAGTAGGAGATTCCAGGGTCAGGGTTTCATGTGACCCTTCAAAACTACTAAAAACCAAGGGTGATGTCCTTATTCTTCTTCTTCACACTGATGGTCTGTTATGCTTGAACTTAACTACTGCAGCAAAACAGCAGCCTTCCCTTTGCAGAGTGATGCCAGAGCTGCCACAAGGACCTGTGGAATGCAGACAAAACTGATTGGGGAAGCAGATGAGATATGGGAATAGGAAAGTGAGGCTTTTTGTCTGAAAGCAGCAAGCCATTGTGTTAGCTCCTCTGCCCAGAGTGCTGTGTCCTTGATCTCCCATCTGTCAGCTGTGGAAGTTTACTTGTTCAAGGGTGTGGAATGTCTTGCACTCCTTGCAGTGCTGGAATGGATGGAGCTCTAAAACTGCAAAGTCTCATTTTAGCTACTCCTCCAAAATATATGTGTTACCTTAGTACAGCAGTCTCTTAGTGAGCAACAGGAAAGAGGGAGGCAGAACACTTTAACTGCTCTTCTTCTAGTAGGGCTGAGTTTAAATTTTAAAATATAAACACAGTAAAAACTACATTTTTAAGCAGCTTCACTTACAATAATCTATGGTAGTGGTAACACAAAGCAAAGTGCATTAAATATGAATGATAGCATTTTTGTTGCCTGGGTCTAGGCTACTTCAACAGTCGATGGAGAGAGATAAATGTTTGCTTTGGATCATTCATCCTGTCCTGAGAGAGAAGTCTGGAGGAAAAAGAATTATGTTCTTGAATACCTGTGGGGTTTTTACTGAGTTGGGAGGCAGCCTGGACAGCCAGTTACTTAGCCTGGGTGATTAGCTTTTCAATTGCTCTAATATACTAAGATAAATCTGTTCTGTTGTTACAGCTTTTATTGTACATTCAAGTTGATATCTCTTATTTGATGTTTTCTTCACTTGTTTTTTTCTAAAATAAAATACATATATAAAAAGAGCAGTCCACAGTAAAAAATTAAAGGCTTGCTATTTAATACCAGGTGAGGGGACTTAAAACAATGTCAAGACATTTTTATAATGTAGAATGGAATGATTTAGAAGGCTTTTAAAACTAATAGATGTTAGGAATGCACTAATAAAAATACAGCTTAAAAGTAGCTGAAACCCGCTTGCAGTTTTTACTACTCAAGCATTATTTTAGAGCAAATTCTGAAATGAATTTTCAGCTGGATGTGCACAGACCTCAACTGTTGGAGTCAGTCACAGACATACCAGATAGGGTGTGCACTTTGTTCAGAGCAGGAAGAAATAGTCTGGGTTTCTTGTGTTGTATCAAGCTGTCCAAAACATTTGTTCAAGTGTCTCGTTTGTGGAAAATAGGTCATAGCCTAAGGTATTACTGTGAAGAATATAAAAGAAAACCCCAACTTTGAATGAAAAAAACCCTCTTTAACTCTCAAAGTATGAACTTGGAGAATGCACACCAAATACTCCAACCAGAATGATCCTGTGATTCAGTGAGTTAAATTATTAAGAAAGTGATGCAAAAGCCTGTTTAACGCCTCTCTTTCTTAAGGTCTAACCCTGGACCCCTTGCTCAGCAAAGCTTTCCTATAGTGAGCAATAAAATCTTAGACAGTTCTAGGAGCTAAGACAGACTCTTTTACTGCTGATGGTTTGCTGTATTTTGTTGCTTAAATCTAGCAGAAAATCAACTGCCATTAGTTTTTTTCTTTCTAATATTCACCTGAGTAGTAAAAGGTGTGTAGCTGTTCATAAGAACTACTTTTTCACTGTCTCAGACCTTGTAAGTTAATGTGTGTCCTGTTATCTTAGTGCTCCATAGCATTGGACTAGATGTTCTTTCAAGGTCCCTTTCAATCCCTAATGTTCTGTAATTCTGTGATTAAAAGCACATGCTAAAATATATATAATGCTTTTCAATTTTACCTTTCCAGCTCTTGGCCTTTCTTCAAGGATTATTTACATTTTACCATGAAGGATATGAACTGGCTCAGGAGTTTGCACCGTACAAGCAGCAGCTGCAGTTCAATCTGCAGAATGTAAGGATGTTTTATATTTACACTGCTTTGTTTTCTAACTTCATTTCAGGATATTAAAGGAGACTCATAGTACATTGTTGGAACTCTAAAATCTTGCAATGTGCAGTGTTTTAGTGAGATCAAATCAAGTTATATGGCTAGGTAAAAGGGGTTTTTTGTTAAGATTAATGTGATTAAGATTCCTGACAACAGACAAGTTTGGGAAAATTTATCTTCAGTTAGTTTTTTATTTCTGGATCAAATATTTTGGGACCACAAACCAGAAGAGCAGACAGCAGCCAAGTTTTGGTTAGAACACAGTCCACATAGGTTTAAACTTTTGTAAATGCTTGATTTAAAAAAACCAAACAGTGGGGCCTCTCTTATGGAGTTAACTGGAGATGTGTTCCGTCCTCCAACTGGTATAGAACAATGCAGCTTATTTCTTTAAGATCACAGGTTGCCACAAAAGGTTTGCCCTCTGGCTGGTAGCTGCCCACTGTATGTAGAGCAGACTTGGAAAGCCATTCCTGGCTGTTCTTTGGAGCATCAAGAACTGGTGGGCCTTCCCCCACGGTAGCCAGCTCTCACAAATGGGAAGTTCCACCAGAAGAAAGGATCTGTTATTTTTATAGAGAGTTACTTTCAACTGAGCAGGTCTGTAGATTGGTCTGAATTTGTTAGAAAGAGCCACACAAGATTAACTGGGGCCTCAAAATTCCGTACCTTTCAGAAGTATCAAGAATATCTCTAATCAACAAACTTCTCCAATGATTGTAACTGCCATATAAAAGTGTGCATTTGTTTTGCTGTGTAACTCAGATGTTACACCTCCAAGGACACACGAGTAAGTAGACACGAACCCTCTTTATGTCTGATGGCATTAGAACCACTATCACTGGCTCTTCAGGCAGTAAGAGGGCATGCCTTACATTTTTCATGACAAGTAGCAAGCAAGTGCAGAACAAATTAAAAACATATAGACCCCTCTTTTCTGTCTGTTGTGCATATGTAGGCGTAGATCCCATTTAAAATGCTGCTTGGGGAAATAAGACAAAGCCTTCTCCTTTTGGATCAACGCGTGAGCATCTCTGTCTGCAGAACAGCAACTTGTCCTTCCAAGGACTATTTCAGATAAAGACACACGGGGTCAGTGTCGTTGCACAGAAGAGTCTCAGTGACCGCGTGANGGGTTGTGGAGTCTCCTTCTCTGCAGATGTTTAAGACCCACCTGGATGTGTTCCTGTATGACTTGGTCTAGGTGATCCTGCTGTGGTGAGGGGATTGGACTAGATGACCTTTGGAGGTCCCTTCCAATCCCTAATGATTCTATGATTCTATGTATTCAGTTCCTCTGTCATTTAGCTCCTAATACTATATCTTTGGGAGAAATGGTTTCACTTCTTTCAAGAAAAATATACTTTGCAGAAACATTTGTAGCTCCACTAGAACCACAGTAGCTGTGGAGCTGGAGGAGCTGACATCAGCTGTTGTGGACAGTGCCTTGGCTGCTAATCTTTGGGAATGGGAGCACAGGAGCACCTTGTTGTGCTCAGCTGCTCTTCCCTGTGGCTCAGTGGAAAATAAACCGCTGGCAATTTCCCCGAGACATTGTGCTACTCGAAAGGCAAACGTTGGCACAAATTGGAAGGTGACATTGCCTTTGCACTGCTAATGTAGATGTTGTTCCTCATGAAAACCTTTCCAGGTTTTGTTAGGATCAAACACTTGTAAGATGCCTCCATAGACCCCTCTTTTCTGTCTGTTGTGCATATGTAGGCGTAGATCCCATTTAAAATGCTGCTTGGGGAAATAAGACAAAGCCTTCTCCTTTTGGATCAACGCGTGAGCATCTCTGTCTGCAGAACAGCAACTTGTCCTTCCAAGGACTATTTCAGATAAAGACACACGGGGTCAGTGTCGTTGCACAGAAGAGTCTCAGTGACCGCGTGAAAACCGGGCTCCACTCAAGAGAGTATTTGCTTTAAGATGGCAGGTTTTTAGAGGAGCATAAGCCCAGAGTCCTGGCCAAAACTGGCACATTAAGTCAGAATATGTTAGTACTTCTATCCATAGAAAAAGAATTATTAAAGTTTCAGTGTCAATGTTAATTCAGAAATAAATGTAACACCTTTTCTACAAGGACAGGCTGAGAGAGTCAGGCTTGTTCAGCTTGGACAAGAGAAGGCTCCGGGGAGACTTTATCATGGGCTTTCAGTGCCTGAAGGGGGCCTGCAAGGATGTTAAATGCACAAGAGTTGACTTCTGCCCAGGGAGGTTATGGAGCCTTCTCTGGAGATGTTTAAAACCTGCCTGGATGTGTTCCTGTGTGACTTGGTCTCGGTGATCCTGCTGTGGCAGGGGGATTGGACTAGATGATCTTGCAAGATCCCTTCCAATCCCTAATGATTCTATGATTCTATGATAAAGTGACTTTGCAGATACATTACAAAACCCTTTAGTCTTTTCTACCACTTGAAAGAACTGTGTTTATCATATGGTGTAGTAGTAGCAACTTATCAAACCTCTGAGACCTCATAGTAATTATCCTTCACTGTACTGTGAAGGGGGAAACCCTGACCTCATGGAATTCAGTAGACGGAAATAACCACTGATATGCATCTAGATATCAGAAAATAGGAATAACCCACCTTGGTACTTAATTGTTTGCTTGGTGAGATGCCTGGTTTCACTTGCATTTAGAACAGACACAATACTTCCATGCTTTGGGCATAGTTCTACTAGTTGTGGTGTAGTTCTTACCTAGTATGTGTATGTTATACTTAGCTGTGGTGTTTCCATTGTCATTTTCATGTGTGAGGAGACCGCAGCTGTCCAAGACATTACCCTGGTCTTTTCTGCACTGTACTTCATGTGGTTTGGTGGGAGTTGTGACTTCAAGCTTGGATCTATGCTACTGGAAGCTTCTAGTACATCCTGGCCTCTGTCTATATACCCTAGGGGACACAGAGAGAAAGCTGTATCTCTCTGTAAAATGCTGTGTAAGCACAACTTTACTTTTGTTTGCTTAGGCTGAGTTTTTCATTGCTTTGTTATTCAAAGTTTCCTAGAGAGAAGAACAGTATCATCCTAATTGGGTGGTTGGGGTTCTCTTGGCTTCTGCCAGTCTCTCATGCAGTCTCCTTGGCATTACTAGCAATCAGCTCTTCATTGTTGCTTTAGTACTTGCTTGAGATAATGTGGCTTTTCATTTGTTTGTTCTTCTGGATATAAGACCCGGAATAACTTCGAAAGCACTAGGCAGGAAATGGAAAGACTCATGCAAAGGATGAAGTCAGCCAACCAGGACTACAGACCACCAAGTCAATGGACAATGGAAGGCTATCTCTATGTGCAGGAAAAACGTGAGTAAAACAGAGGTGCCTTTTAATTTGCTCTTAAGGACAAGAAAGTGCTTTAGTTAGCAGGACAACACAACAGCTGTGTCTGTGTGACTGCAGCCTTCTGCTGTGGTTGCTTTCCAAATGATTTAGAGGTCAAAAAACCACAATAGGTTAGTGTTTGAGTTCAAAAATCACATAGAGTAGCCATCATCAGTTACCAAATCACCAATCATTACCAAAACACATGTAGACAACTCCTGCCCTTGTATCCTTGTGGGTAGGTGTCTGCTATTGGACATCCCCCATGGCTGACTGGTAGCAAGCCTTGTTTGGCTGCCCTGTGCCTTGCTGAGAAGCTGCAAGCTGCCCACACTCTGCTTTGGCTCTGCCTGCCAAACCCTCCTGCCTCCTGTACTTTTCCAGCCTGAAGAGGGCCTATAATTCACCCAGTATTAGCAACTTCCACCTTGTACCAAGAATCTCCACAGAGCAACTTCCACCTCAAGAGTAAATGAACATCCTTGTAATGGAAGACAAAGGTCAAGGCAGAAGAAAAGTAATCTAAGTACAGTCTATCATCATAAAAATAAATAATAAACAGTCTGTCTAAATACAGTCTCTGAAACTACTTGGAAGAGCGTAGTGATACATCATGTTATGAAAGAAAACAGAACCAGGAAGAGTGTGAAAAGTCAAATGATAGAATTCAAATCTAATAGTCACCTGAAGTATCAGCTGACACTGTTTTATACTCTAATTGGTATTAAAAGCCAAGCCAGTCTGGCTGTGTTAGGTGGGATCATGTGAAGCCTTCATAAAATAGTTTCCTTTGTGTGGGGCACCCAGTTTTATATATGTGTTTAATTCAATTTTTCCTATTTCTTGTGGAATCAGTCTGACACTATAAATGTATGTGCCAGTGCTTGGAGTCAGTGTGCACACGCTTGGGGAAGTTTGATGTTCGTGCAAAAAATTATTACCTTGTTTTACACTTGATTTCTCAATCCAAAATTAAAGAGAAGGCATCTACGTATAGAATGCCTGTGTCAGACTTGACCCTGCTTGACCTCGGTGTCGAGGACGTCTTTGCCACTGGTCCCCTTTTAGATGATAAATGAAGGGACTAAATGGAGCTATAGATAAGTGATTTTTCAATCATTAAATTAATCTTTATTCCACATGTGAGCTGAAAGAAAACAACTTCAGTAACTGTCATAGTTCACTCCAATCACTCTTACCCTCAGTAGCACCCTCAGAAGACCCTCTGTGTTTTAATTGAGCAGTAACGATAAAAGAACCCTGCGTTAAGTGGAAATTATTCTGAGCCCTGCTAATGGAGGAGGGAGAAAAGGAGTGAAGCACAGGGCACATGTTGTGCTTCATTAAATAGCAAGAGGTCAACTTGACATCTTCTTACTGAAATGTGTTCATTAATTTATTTTGGAGTAACAGGGTCTGTAATCTTTGTGTCAGTGGGGAAGGTACAAGTTGTATATTTCCTTGTTGTGCAGGTTTACCTTCCTACAACCATCATCTCCATCCTACAACCATCTTGTCAACTTACAAGCAACTGTACTAGATGTTTGCTATTTTTAAGAGTAAATCCTGTATGTGTTTCCTGGTCATGTACATGGTGGTAAATCTGTGGGGTTTGTTTAAAATGGAAGCAGAGCATAAATTGTTTTCAGTCAGGTGGACAGTCACGAGTCATAGACATAAAGTTGCAGTGTAGGTGCCTGGCTATGATTTTTCACTGAAAAACAGTTAACTTCTCATATAAAACTGCTTTGAGAGTGCTCATCTTGCTTAAAAATGCTACAAGAGTTAATGAAGTATTGTCAGAGGAAAGTTGATTTAGAAGAATTACAGAAGTTGTGTTCCTAAGGTTGAATATAGGAGCAGGACAGCAAAGTTCTGAGGGTGGGTAACCAATTGGCTTCAATTCATGACATTACCTTCCTGCATATTTTAATATCAATATTTTCATGCTATCTCTCTTGATTCTAGGACCTCTTGGATTTACATGGGTAAAACATTACTGCACTTACGACAAAGGAACAAAAACATTTACAATGAGCATAGCTGAGACAAAGTCTGGTGGAAAAGTGGTAAGTTGCACATGACATGAACACACACATGAACTGTATTTTCCATCGTTTATATTAATCCTTCAGGATCTGTTAAAAATTAAAACTGCAGTGAACGAAGCACAAGGGTGTTTTCATCCATGAAACAGTGCAGTCTTTTATAGCACATACATCTCACTGGAGATGTTTAAAACCCTCCTGGATGTGTTCCTGTGTGACTTGGTCTAGGTGATCCTGCTGTGTCAGGAGGATTGGACTAGATGATCTTTCGAGGTCCCTTCCAGTCCCTAATGATTCTATGATACAAATACTTGTTTTTAATTGCATACAAGCCATATATAAATAACTTCTCTAATGCAGTGATTCTAAATGCACAGGACATAAATCATGTTTGTACAGATTCATAGAATGGAGGGGCTTTGGAAGGGAGTTCTGGAAATTATCTAGGTTAATGTCAATGCAGGGTTGACTGGAGCAGGTTAGGGAGGCCTGTATCCAGTCAGGTTTCAGATATCTCCAAGGATGAAAACCCTGCAACCTCTGTTGGTTTGTTTATGAGGTCGTAGTAGGAAACATCTGACTGTCACAGGATGTAGTGTCAAAAGCCTGGCTAAAGTTCAGATAAACAATATTCTTTGTTCTTGCACCATCCAACGAGCCGTCCATCACATTGTAGAGGGATGTCAAGTTGATCCTGCATGACTTCCCCTTTGTTAAATACATGCTGACTACTTCCAGTTCTTAATATGTTTGGTAATGCTTTCCAGGATTATTCACTTCATCACCTTCTCAGGGTTCAAGATGACACAGACTGTCCTGCATCATGAGAGGAAGTAGCCACATGTTGTGCGCGGCAGGGTTCAGATTGGATGTTATGGTTGCCAGGAATTAGAACAGGCTGCCCAGGGCAGTGGTTGAGTTGCCATCCCTGAAGGGATTTAAAAGAGGTATAGATGTGGTGCTTAGGGACATGGTTTACTGGTGGGTTTGGCAGTGGTAGGAAGGACTCAATGATCATAAAGATTTTTTCCAATGTAAATGATTCTATGAATCTCCATCCTTCTCCCTGCTCATCTCAAGAGAAGAGTGACATTTGCTTTCTCCCATTCCTCCCCTTATGGTATCAGCCTCTCCAACATTATGGTGACTTCACAATGATGGTGGCCTCAACTAGGAGTTGGTCAGCTTTATTCTTTAGAAACCCTTTTACCTACATATGAGAGCTGGCACCACTATGTGATACTCACTCCAACATGTGCTATATAATCATGTTCTGCATGCACACGTTTGCAATGTTCTGAATGCAGGGAATTCTGTGAAATGCAGTGATTTAATGAGCGAGTATGTTAGAGAAGGCTCTTCACTGTCCTCTTACTTTATATAGAGAGAAATGATTGTGTATGTTCCTGAATAATTTTAATACCTGCCTTAAGACACATTCTTTGGAGTTTTCATACAGTTACAGTTAAGATATGAAGCCAGTCTGTGTCAGTACTTTGTCTGTGTTAATACTGTTTTGTTTTATAGAATGGCCTTGTCACAAGCTCTCCAGAAATATTCAAGCTAAAATCTTGTATCAGGAGAAAGACAGATTCAATTGACAAACGGTTCTGCTTTGATATTGAAGTATTTGAGAGGTATGAATTTTCTAATTGTGTTAACAAGTTGAAAACTATTTAAAACAAAAGCACTTGCACCCAATATATAATAATTATGCCCCTAATAGGAAAATTTCTCAGCATGCTTTCATCCAGACAGACCAGGCTCTTAAAACTTACTACTTATTTGTACAAACCTGTGTTTCTAACAAAATCTACTGTGTATCTATTGTCTTAGACTGCATATGTGCTGTCTTGGCTACCTTATATTTTAATGCAGATACAACATGCACGTGTACTCTGAATTTAGTTACTGTTTGAGAAAAAGAAATCAGTGACTTCCATGTATGTTTTGTGTTTTGGCAGGCCTGGAATCATCACACTACAAGCTTTTTCAGAATCCAACCGAAAACTTTGGCTTGAAGCTATGGATGGGAAGGAACCAGTAAGGATATTCTTTTCATTTTATTTTCTTGTCACAGTTTTATGCCACACGTATTAAAGACAGGAGCTAGGACGTGTTTCAGAGACTGTTGTACTGCAGACAAATACAGTTCCATTCCTTTCGAGCTGCTAAGAGGAGTGAAGATATGTACAAGGTAGAAAAGCAGAACTATTAGTGAATTTAAGCCTTCATTTATGCATGTATTAATATTTATGTTATTATACTTCATGTTTAACATAATAGAACCTTGTCTAGTTGGGTTCATTAGCACTAGTGAAGTGGTAGCTAATGCACTAGTAAAGCCAAACCATATGTTGGTCAGCACAAGGGAGTAAACAGCTACTACCATTTTGAAAAACCACTGCAGAGAGAATAAAAATGTGTTGAAAGCTACTAAGAGACAGACTTGGCTGAGATTTCTTCCCACTATTATTCTGCTATTAAGACAGTCACTGAATGCCTTCCTCTGTATCCAAGAGGAAGAAAATTATTTGCTTTAGGAGATAGACGAGTGTTTTTACAAGCTACTTTCTTGACTGAAATGGTATAGAAGTTAAATCTGTAGTTGTCTCTAAATTTAACCCATTTAGAGTCTGTGAGTCTGACTGCTAACACATTTTGGGGTCCCTGTCCGACTGGGTGAGTGCTGGTTGGGGGGAAGGTAAATGTCAAGATGAGAAGAAAGGCTTTTGTCTAGCAGCAAGCTCATATGCAGCATGTTGTGAGTCTCAACAAACCTGGCAATAAAGAACATAAAGCACAAAGTTCACCTTTTGTGGTTTTTTTTTTTCACAGATCTACACACTGCCAGCCATTATTAGCAAGAAGGAAGAAAGTAAGCTCTTTATTTATGTGGAGTTACCAAGTATTGCTAGTGTTGTATAATGCCCTGGTTTCTGGATCAGTCTGTGTGAGAAACAAACATTAATTATTTCTATTTTCTTTCTATTGCTGTGAAATAGCTGTTTCTTGGATTGCATGACTGAATATCTTAAGCTTTATACTGTGTGAAAGCCTCCAACTTCTGCTTTATTATAAAACATACACGGGAAGAAAATTCTGTTGACTCCAAAGCTACAATATTTTTAACAAATCTGTAAAATGTTTCTGTCAGTAGTCTGCCTACCTTCATGAAACTACCTGCCAGTGTGTTGAAACAGAATCATAGTGTTATGTAGGTTACTAAAGACTTTTAAAATCATCAATTACAACTGTAAACCTAATGCTGCCAAGTCCCATTGGACCATGTCGACATGGTTCTACACAGTCCATAACTACACATTTTTAATTGCCTTAAGGATTGACCACTTCTTAGTGGTTTTCTGTGCATAAATCCTGGTGAGAAGATTATTCCTCATGTCCAATCTAAACCTCTCATGGTGCAACTTGAGGCCATTTCCTCTTATCCTGTCAGCGTTACCTGTAAGAAGAGACCAGCATCCCTGCTTCACTATAGAAGCTATAAGTTATTCCCTGAGCTTCCTTTCCTCCCTCAACTGCTCCTCATAGGACTTGTGCTCTAGACTCTTAATCAGCTTCTGGGCAAGTTCCAGCACCTCATAATCCTCCTTGTATTGAGGTACCCAAAACTCAACATGGTATTCAAGGTGTAGCCTCACCGATGTTGAATACAGGGGGACAATCACTTCCGTGCTCCTGCTGGCCACACTATTTCTGATACAAGCCAGAATGTTTGCCTTCTTGACCACCTGACCACACTGCTGGCTCATGTTCAGTCAGCCAACACCTCTGAGCCCTTTTCTGTAGTCAGGCAGATTTCCACCTCCTCCAAGTCTGTAACCTACCGGGAGGTTGTTATGATCCGAGTGCAGGACGCAGAACTTAGCCCTGTTGAGTCACCAGAAACAGGTCTCAGCCCATCTCATCTTTTAGGTGTTTGCTGTAAACACAAATATTACACATCCAGGGAGTAACAAAATGAGTGCATTTGAAGATACTGTGATTTTAAATACTGTGTATTTAAGATACTGTGATTTTAAGTTATGTTATTGACAAGTTATTAACATAAGACTATATCAATTCAAATGAGTAAGAATAATTTCAATCTGGGGGGGGTGTATCCCAAATGGAGAGAGATCTGTCAGCTGTGGACATATGTTTTAATAGGACTTATGTTTTCAGACTCTGGAGTCTCAAAACTTAAGCCACTACCTCTATTTAGTATATGATGGTCCTTATTTCGATGGTGACAACTATGCTGCTTTAAGATACTCTTTTAGGTAACTAGTGCAGGAAGCACTGATGTTATAAGATTGGTGAGATGTACATTGACTTGAAATATGCTCATTAATTAAAGTCAATAATAAAGAGTTTTCTTGTGTTACCATTTTAGAAGTGGCAGGGGACTGGACTGGAGGATCTTTTGAGGTCTTTTCCAATCTCTAATGTTCTGTGATTCTGTGATATGTAAAGAAGAAAGATTGTTGTGGTATTGAAATCAACATTCTGTTGATTATTTAGGTCCTAAACTCTTTAAAGCAGAGAGGGGAGAGCACAGCCATCTCTGGCAACAAGATTTCAGCTGCATGTGCAGAGGAAGTGCTAATTTCTGAGAAAGATAGTAGAATATTCTGCTCCTAATGATCCATAATGAGTAGAAATTTGGATTTTGAGTGTCAAGGATATGTCCACAGTAACATATTCCTGAATAACTATCATAATCTCATGGATAAACATGTGTTGTCTTTATTGATTGATGTGAATGTAGCCTTTGTGCATTGGAAAGGCAGAAAAGAATTAGAGAATCACAGAATGTTACAGGTTGGAAGGGACCTCGAAAGATCACCTTAGTCCAACCCCCCCACTGCTGGAGCAGGGTCAGCCCTACAGCACCTGCTGTACCCAGACTGTCTCCCATCCAAGTACAAACCAGGCCCAACCCTGCTTAGCTAACTCAACATTCCATCTCTGTGTCTTATTTTTTCTTCTTTTTATAGTGTTCTTAAATGAAGCAGGTTTCAACTTTGTGAGGAAATGTATTCACGCTGTAGAAACAAGAGGTGTGTATTAAATAGCAAAGTATGTATTAGACCATTATTATTTCCTTTCAAATATTACTTTGATTAATTCTACATCTTTTAGAGCTGTTCTTTGGGGTATGGTCTTCATTTGGTTTGTACTTTTCACATTGTGTCTGTGTACTTTACATGTAAAACTGTGGCCACAAGTTCCAACATATCACAAGTCTTTAACATATCACTTCAGAGAGTTTCTAAAAGGGTCTCTGTATTTGCACATGGTTTAGACAACTTAATACACAGTTGCAGATCTATAGTCTTTAATTTATGTTCCCCAAATTGTGCTTTCTCATCATAAAAATGGAGGGAGCTCAGCATCCGACGTTGGTTTCTGGTGTGAAACCCTAAGACCAAAGCCTGGCAGGCACACTTTCTGCTGAAACATCTTCTTTGCAGACCACAACTCCTATCAGTTCATTCACTCATTCTGCCCACAGCTTATTCATGACTTAAAATGTTTTTAAACTTATTTTTGGTAGTGGAAATGTACAAAAATAAAATAATAACCACTCTACTGATGAGGGGAGATCCTACAGCTCACAGCAAGTTTTTAATTATCCCCTTCCAAATGAAGCAATACGGCTGGATAGTCTCCCACAGAAAGAGGTAACCTCTTCCAATCCATGCACTGGACCATCCCTATGCAAGCCTTTTCCATCCAAAAGCTTTGTGGTCTCTCTGTGCAGCACTGAGCTCAACATGAATTCAGTGTCTCAGGTAGTGGTGTGAGGTAGCTTTTGAATCACTCCTGACTCAGAGCTTGCTTTTTTTTTTTCCTGAGGAAAGAAATGATTTTCAAAACAAAACACCTAGGTTGTCTATGTGAGATCAAACTTTGGAATGGTGTTTTCAAAGGAAAACTGGACAATTTTTAAATGGTAAAACCTGAAGTGGGAAGAAGGAGAAGACTTTTAAGTCCTGCTGATTTCAAAGAGTAGTTAAAACCAATAAAATTATCATCACTGGAAAACTGAAATATTCTCTTTTACATGTCACATTGCAAACATTATTTGTTATTTATGGGCCATCAAAATAACCTTTAAAAATAACCAGTTGAATTTTATGGGCAAATTGAGACTGGACATCCATGCACGATGTAGAAATGCTCAGCTGCAGTGTAGCAGCAGTTTGCAGGACATGTTTTTATTTTGGGTGCAATCATTTCTCCTACAAATGTCAATCAAATCTTCATTGGGAGGAACGATGGGCTAAGCAAATACAGACACATAGTAATTGCACTGAAGTCTATGCAAGATAAACTTGTTGACCTGCAATGTATTTAAAGACTGCTTTGGGGTTATAGTTTTCACTCTACCCACCCATCTCCTTACTGTGTGCTAATATGGGTGGTCTCTATGGAAAGGGTTTCTGATAATGTCAAGTTATGATTAGTGTGTTATACAGTGTGGATCCAGTGAAATGCGTTTGTAGACTCTCCAAAAACCAATTCAGTAGGGTAAAGCAGTACTCAACAATGTCATTGTACCCTGCCCCCTAAAATACACTGAGATGTTTCAGAAATGTGCACCAAGGATGCATCAGCATGTACTGACATCACCACATCTCCACTGTGCTTGTGTTCCCAATTCAGGCATTACAATCCTGGGGCTCTACAGAATAGGTGGTGTGAATTCCAAGGTGCAAAAGCTGATGAATACCATATTTTGTAAGTATCTGAAGTGACCCCTTGTCAGTGTGCTCTGGTCCCTTCCGCTCAGAAGAGTGGGACATAATATTTACAGTTTGGTCCTGACACTACGTTGAGTTTGCAGTCTCATAGTGACTGATCCATCTGACGGGTGTCTTGCATGTATTACTGATTGATTTCTGCATGCAATCATTGATATATCTGTGCAAATTACTAATAAAATACATTTCTTATAGCTTCACATTTCTATTTATTAGTATCTACCTGGTTTATTTCAGAAGTGTTCCAAAGCTTAATTCAGTCACACAACGTCACCTGGTTTAATAGGCAGTTGTTCTGCTCTCTTGTGTTTCATGCTCTGATGCCCACGTTTTGAATGTTTGAGTCAAACACTTACTAAATTCATGTTGACTTGAGCTTTCTGTACACTTGATATAATATTTACAGACACTAAATATGAGGGCTAAATGGTTTTTTAAATAATACTTTGGCAAACATTAAAAGATGCAAATGGATCAGATTGGTGCTTAATAAATATGAGAAGGAACTTCTTCCCAGTGAGGGTGACGGAGCACTGGAACAGGCTGCCCAGCGAGGTTGTGGAGTCTCCTTCTCTGGAGATGTTTAAAACCCTCCTGGATGTGTTCCTGTGGGACTTGGTCTAGATGATTCTGCTGTGTCAGGGGGATTGGACTAAATGATCTTTTGAGTCCCTTCCAATCTTTACTGTTCTGTGATTCCGTGTGGTTAATGTTGTTAGTAAATAATCACATCAGCGATGTGAGCTGTGTGATTAATCTATTGGGCTTCTCTTTTGCTGCTTTTCTAGTTAGTGTGTTAGTCAAATTCTAACAACAATCATAATTCAAATTTTTACCAGCCCCTAAGTCTCCTCCTGATATGGATATTGATATGGAAATTTGGGACAATAAAACGATAACAAGTGGACTGAAAAACTACCTCAGGTAAGTTTGCTACTGTACAAACGTCACAATTCCTTTTCTGGCCCATTAATATTTGGCTTATTAATATTTTAAGTTTCTTATACTCATTAGCATGGTAATAATTGAGTATATTATTCTCTTGCCTGATATCCCTATGATGGTGTGTAGTAATAAATTTAAAATCTGTCATGTACTTTCTAACTTGTTAGTTAAACCTTATGTAGCTCTAGATTTTGCCAAATATAATTAATTGGTTCACAGGTTGGGTTTTTTTCTGTCTTTCTTTTCTGAATCCCTTAAGCTCTTGTACTGTGAGGTTTCGCAGCATCATTGTTGGAGCAGAATAAAAATCTCTGCAAAAGGTTTTTCACCTGTGCTGTTGGGTGTCTAACAAACACAATATCCCTCTCACACTATCATTTTCTCTTAAAACTTTTGCTAATAAGATGCAGAACTTTCGATTAATATGGTACTGAGAAAAGACTGCTGTGGCAGGGGGATTGGACTAGATGATCTTTCGGGGTCTGCATCTGCAGCAGCCCACTGAACCATGTCCTGCACTGTATTTATTCCTGTTCTACAATGTGGAAGCTAGAAAACAGTGAGTCTCTGTGCTGAAGACAGTGCCAGTGGTATTTCCCTTATTAACGCACGCGGCGATACCAGTTTGCACTTAAGGAGATTTCCAGAGGATGTGCATGACTGGCTTGTATTCGGTCATCCCTGAGCTTGGATTCCCGGGACGTACCCACATGCATTGCACAGATGTTGAGGACTACCCTAAGCACACCCATAAAACATAAAAAGACTTTGAGTCATTCTTTTTTTTCACATTTCCTCTCAATATTTTGTTATAACCAGGTGTCTTTCGGAACCGTTGATGACTTTCAAGCTGCACAAAGATTTCATTGTTGCTGTTAGTAAGTAAAGTAATAAATGCACTTTCCTGAAAGTCAGAGTGTTTCCAACCCTTGATCTCCTCTTATATCTTTGCTTTTCCCTCTTGGTTCCAGCTGTGGATTCAAATTTTTCCAGGTCACTGTATATGGCAGCTCAGAGCTACACGAAAACCCTCAGGTTCAGCAGTTTGTTCTGCTCTTTTGAGAGGTCCTGTGTGACCGCATTCCAAATGAAATTTGAAACTATGATTTATATGTTTGTTGGGGTTTAATATTGGCTGATAATTAGTTCATAGTATTCATCCCTCTTAATTGTCTCAGTTTGCCTTGAGAAATTGGAGGAGGGTGATAATTATCATTTTCACAAATGGAGTAATTTGATACAGAGATATTAAGGTTGTTTTTCTAATGACTACCATTTAGAATTTGAAGCTATTTCCCATTTTCTCCTGCCTTAGTAAGAATAAAGGACACTGAAGTGTTTTAAATTTTAAATATTTCAAGTGTCAAGAATGACAACTGTGGGGTATTAATGTCTATAAATGTTTGAAGGGTGGGTGTCAGGAGGATGGAGCTGGGCTCTGCTCAGTGTCATCTAGTGATAGGACGAGGGGCAATCGTTGTAGGCTGGAACAGAGGAGGTTCATCAATATGAGAAGGAACTTTCTTCACGGTGAGGGTGACAGAGCACTGGAAGGGGCTGCCCAGGGGGGTTGTGGAGTCTCCTTCAATGGAGAAGTTTGAGACGCGCCTGGACACGTTCCTGTGTGACTTGGTCTAGGTGATCCTGCTGTGGCAGGGGGATTGGACTAGATGATCTTTTGAAGTCCCTTCCAATCCCTAATGATTCTATGATTTGATGATGATGATTTTTCTGTGTGAGACCCAACTCCACCCAGACCCATACGATCACAGTAGAAGCCGTTTATTAGTTCTCAGACTGTCCCTTAAATACAATCTCTCCCCGCACGTGATCCCACAAGTCATAACAACAAGTAGTGCTATCTTGCTCACGAGACAATCACGCCTTCTAGCTGGCTTCCCAGTTGGTCCTTCCTCAGATCCAACTGGTGGGCAGGCAGAGTTTCCCCTGCTCTGCACACAGATGACCTATCCTTGTCTCTTGGCCTTCTCAGTTATCTCACCTCCATGGCACCTGGTTCTTCTCCACCATCTAGCAGCATTCCTTAGCTGTGATGTCTTAGCCCTGAAACAGTGCCCACCACCACAGACAATCTTAGATTTCACTGAAGCAGCACATCAGATTGACATTGCCACTGATTTTATTGGCTCTAGTATTGGTGGTAACTGCTTCTGGTGAGTTCATGCACGGTTCAGAATGTTTCAATGCATACAGTCAGATTGTCCTCCTCGTTTGAAGGTTAATTGTGTTTGGCTGCTCCTAATGCATTGGTGCCACTGGGAATCACATCTGAGCACATGTTCTAATTTATCTGCCATATTTGTTTTCTGTTTAATAGAGTCAGATGATCAGAACTACAGAGTTGAGGCAGTGCACGCGCTGGTGCATAAGTTACCGGAGAAGAACAGAGAGATGCTGGACATCCTTATCAAGCACTTGGTCAAGTAATTCTTTTTGATTTTTCTCTTTTGCCTTAATGTTTCTGCTTTAAATCTCTGTGTTGAAATAATGCCATTTGAATTGACAATGAATTTCCAAAATGCTGTTCTCAGTAGGGTTCTCAGTAGGAACAACCAGCTATGTTCATAAAATAATCTCACTCGATGTTTTCATTCACATTCCTACTTACTACAGAAATTACAGATATCTTTGGTTGAAAGAGAACTTTAAGATCATCACATCCAACCTTTGACCCAGCACTGCCAGGTTACCCCTGTCCCCTGACCCATGTCCCTCAGCAACTACATCTACCTGCCTTTTAAATAACTCCAGGAATGGTGACTCCACCAGTGCCTCGGGCAACCTGTTCCAATGTTTGATCACCCTTTCAGTAAAGAAATTCTTCCTAACATCCAGCTTAAACCTCTCCAGGCAAACCTTCCTGTATGTGGAACCTCCTCTGTTCCAGCTTACAACCACTGTCCCTCATCCTATCACTAGATTACACTGAGCAGAGCCTGGCTCCATCCTCCTGACACCCACCCCTCAAGTATTTATAGACATTAATGAGGTCACCCCTCAGTCTCCTCTTCTCCAAGCTAAAGAGACCCAACTCCCTCAGCCTCTCCTCATAAGGGAGGTGCTCCACCTCCTTCATCATCCTCATTGCCCTACGCTGTAGGAATGTGACAGATGTAG
This sequence comes from Rhinopomastus cyanomelas, assembly GCA_013400115.1. Taxonomy (NCBI): domain Eukaryota; kingdom Metazoa; phylum Chordata; class Aves; order Bucerotiformes; family Rhinopomastidae; genus Rhinopomastus; species Rhinopomastus cyanomelas. The sequence goes on from VXBP01000353.1 coordinate 292,492, forward strand.
GTCACACTAGAACAAGTAAATAATCAAGACGAAAATGTCCTGAAGAGCACCCTGAAGAGAGGTGGTGCTAGTCAGCAGCTAGACCAACGCGGCAAGTTTAATTTCACATCCTTAACTCATTTGTTATTTTTAAATATTCCTAGCCAAATCACCTGTCTACTTTAATAACTAAATCATTCTTCAAATTATTTGGCAACACCATGCTTTTCCAAGGTAGATCTTTGGGAGTCTGCAGTCTGGCAGTACCAAAGATTTCCTGGTGATATATCAAAGAAAGAGATTTTGAGGGGAAAGCGACTGCCCCTTACTGAATGCCTTGCGGCCACCTGAAATGCATTATTACCTTGCCCTGTATCTAGTAGCCCAGCAACAGTATGAGTAGGTCAGAAGAAATTAGCTATAAAAATGATCCAATTACAGGCCTGATTTTTTTCTCTTTTTGCAAGAAATTGAACCTCTGAAATGCTCTGTAGAAAATCCGCTTACAATGCTATTAGATTCACCTTTCCTTCTGTTAACCAAGCTGCCAAATTTGTCACCAAGGAGACCAGAATGCACTGCAAACACTGCTTTCTGGCTATGAGGTTTGTGTAGGAGCTGTAAGAGTTCCTGTGCAGCATGGAGTGGAGCCCTGCTGCAGAGAGTTAGGGTTTTGTTAAGTATTTCCAACAAACCTAGAGCTGAGTAGTTCAAAAATCCATTTTTATTAAAGTACGAGCAGACTTTCCAAGCACCTTCATTGACCTAAGCCAAACACAAGATTCATTACAGACAAAATTAGTTTAAGGCTAAAAATGTGCTTTAACAAGATGGTCATTTTCATAGAATCATAGACACATTAAGGATTGGAAGGGACCTCAAAAGATCATCTAGTCCACCCACCCTGCCACAGCAGGATCACCCAGACCAAGTCACCCAGTCAGTCTGGGTTAGAAGGGACCACAGGATCATCCAGTTCCAACTCCCCTGCCATGGGAAAGGACACCCCACCCTAGATCAGGCTGGCCAGAGCCTCATCCATCCACATAGCAAGTTCTCCCAAGTGTCTGTCTGAAGTGAAGTTTTGCAAAGAGTTTTTGGAGTAACTTACAGAATCTGCGTAGGAAAAACATGGGAAGATTTTCTTGTGGTTTACAGTTATCTCCATGGTTCTCTTGCTCCTCAGTGTCAATCCTAAAACATTCCTGTTCCAAATATGAGGGGATTGTTACTTCATTACAGAAGTAATGTACAGTCTGCCTCACCTCTACCAGTGACATCTCGGTGTATCAGTAGTGCCTACTCAACAGTGAGACTGAAAAAGGTGAGGTGTGATTCCAAACATGGGTTTGATCCTGTTCCTAGCCAAATCCAGCCTAGGGAAAATCTTGCAGTCCTTTTGTCACTGCCTTTCTGACTTGTGTTCCTTGCTATAATGCTGATGGAAGATAGGTCAGTTTGCTAATGTTTGTATAACTTCTCCTTCTCTGGAGATGTTTAAAACCCACCTGGATGTGTTCCTGTGTGACTTGGTCTAGGTGATCCTGCTCTGCTAGGGGGATTGGACTGGATGATCTTTTGAGGTCCCTTCCAATCCCTAATGATTCTATGATTCTTAAGAACAAATCAAACTCCCTGAGAGTATTCTTGGAAGGTAAAATTAGCAGATACCTCCATAAACCTGATTAAAGAAGCCCATTAGAGAAAACCAGAAGATAAATTTGATCTTAATTCTAGTCTTCCAGTATTTTATATATTTTGATATTTCTTATTTTTTAAAGGTACAAGAATAATCTTAATTATGTAGGAAATGGCTAACATCCACTGGTTGACAGTGGTAGTGGCTAGTGATTAGAAGGAAGATGAAAATGCAAACAATTGCCTTAATAACTGATTCTAACCTGTAAATGTCCACATGCAGGCAGTTATGAACGTTCACATGAAGGCAGTTATAAAACCTTTGTACTTGGCATGATATTTGCTAGACATGAGGCGGTAGGGCAGCTGTGGAATCACTGGCAGTTATTCTGAAGGATTTATAATTGTATGGGTTTCATTTCGCAATTCTTACTCGTAAGGAGAGAAAAAGGGCTCTGAGGGTTACTGATTGATGGTTTTCATTTTACTATTGGATAAATCACAGGAAAAACGTCGTTTCTGAATTCTAAATTAAGAAGAGAAGTTACACAGAAGGCAGAACAAGTGATAACAGAATGCACAGAAGGATAAGGATAATACATTTTAAAGCCAGAAGATGTCATTATGATCTCGTATTATCTGCACCACAGAAACAATGAGTTCACTGACTCCATCAGCCCAATGCTGTCAACACATTAATAAAGAGAACCTATCACAGTTTGAGTGCTTTCAGGAATTAAGTTTCTTTCCTTTACGTGAAAGCTAAGGTATAGGGGTGACCTCTGTTATAATACTGTTTATAGTCAATCCAACAAGTATCTAAGTTCCTGTATAATCATGGGATAGAGATAGGTGCCTGTCCTTGGACTCTTACATTTTAGATTTTGTGGCTCTCTCTGTGGAGACCTTCAAAGACAGTTGCTTTTCCCTGTCAACTATGTCAGAAACTTCTATACTTAACTCTAGGAAGTCCTGCTTATTATAAATTGTTTTATTGTAGGATGGGAGCTTTGATGGAAATGTAGTAGTTATACTACCCTGCATTTCAACTCCGGTATAAGTGAAAGCTTTTAAAAAACACTTTTTAAAGGCAAGACATGAACTTGGGATGTTGTTAAAGAAGTAGTCGTAGAATCAAAGAGTCATAGTCTTATCAGCTTTTTTCCTGTTAGAAGTGTAGCTTAGCACAACATTTGAAATGCATATTGTTGTGTTCATTTACAGGGTATCGTCACACAGTCAGCAAAACCTAATGACTGTATCCAACCTGGGTGTTATCTTTGGACCAACTCTGATGAGAGCCCAAGAGGAAACCGTGGCTGCCATGATGAACATTAAGTTTCAGAATATCGTCGTTGAAATTCTGATAGAGCATTATGAAAAGGTAAAGACATTATCTGACTGTTTTGTGATGAAGTGCAACTAAGGTCTCGTTTTCGTTGCCATCATTATGTTCTTAAGAATAAGAAATCCAGCATCTGCAGAAGGATCCTAATTCATGTACTGCTAGAGCATCTCAAGACATCCATTAAAGTATTTTACAGCACAGAAAGACATTTACATTTCTTCCACTCCTGTGAAAGGCACAGAGGTACCTTTTAATTGTCCTTGCTGACACAGTTGCCTAAGTGATCAGCAAAGAGTTCTTTAAAAACTCATAGAATGAAAGAATCATTTGGGATCGGAAGGGACCTCAAAAGATCATCCAGTCCAATCCCCCTGACACAGCAGGATCACCTACACCAAGTCACACAGGAACACATCCAGGTGGGTCTTAAACATCTCCAGTGAAGGAGACTCCACAACCACCCTGGGCAGCCTGTTCCAGTGCTCTGTCACCCTCATTGGGAAGAAGTTCCTTCTCATATTAATGTGGAACCTCCTATGTTCCAGCTTGCACCCATTGCCCCTTGTCCTATCACCAGATGACATTGAGAGGAGTCTGGCTCCATCCTCCTGACACCCACCCCTCACATATTTATGGACATTAATGAGGTCACCCCTCAGTCTCCTCTTCTCCCATGTAAAACCTGTGCTAGCTAGTCAGACAGCTGTAAAAATGTTGAGCTTTTTTCATGCACCAGTGAAGTACAAAACCAGCCTCTGGCAGCAATGATATGTCAAAGATAGAAAGTAGGAAGTGCTCCAAACATAAGGATGCTTCTCATCAAATTGACATGTGGCTTTCTGAGATACCAGCTGGATTGTGATATGTTACAAATGTGGTGAATTCCTATGACCTAGAAAAGAGAAGAACATTAATCTTTCTGTAATACTTTTTAAAAATGTTAGTTCTTGGGCAGGAGTTAGTAGTAAGCACCCACTGTGTTAAACTATGAAGCACTTCTTAGCAGGGACTAAGAAATAAATCTGATAAATATTTGTATATAATTAGAATAAATTTTAAGTGCAGCTCAGTATTGTGGTTCTTGGATTGTAAAATGAGATCAGAGCAAAGCTTATATTAAGTGAATTTATTCTTTTGTCATGTGTGAGACTATTACAGGGTTTATTTCAGGTGCAGGGGTTAAGAAGACAGATGGATTGATCATGGACTTGTAAATGCACTTCTATTGTTTATGTCATTTTTTTCCCTTTTTTTTTTTCACCATGTAGATTTTTCACACTGCACCAGACCCCAATATTCCTCTCCCACAACCTCAGTCCCGATCGAGTTCAAGAAGGACAAGAGCAATTTGTCTCTCCACAGGTTCACGTAAACCCAAAGGAAGATACACACCTTGTCTAGCAGATCCTGACAGTAAGTTTGTCCTTGTTGCCTGATAATCTTCCTTCTCATGTCTTACCTTTTCTTTTTCCTGGACACCAGGTTGGAAAAGACCTTAAAGATCATCCAGTTCAACCTAAATCCAAATAAACCAAGTAAGTCTTACAGACAGTGCAGAGCAGCAGCTTGGTAACCAAAGTAAAACCCAATTCTTGTGCCGGCTGGATGAAAAGTCATGTATTTCAGAACATAACTGGGACTAGCACTACATCATTCACTTTGTCATGGAAATCCAGCAAGATACTCACCACCAAGTCATTGCTACCCTGCAAAGGTTGAATTGTCTAAGGATTATTTGTATTGCAGGCAGCTCTTTTAAAGGACAATGTCTACCTGAAGCAGTTCAGCCTGTAGCCCGTTATGTTAATCAGCTCTAAAGAAGTAGCCATGAAAGGCAGAGCTTCCAGGTTAAGGACTGGACTATGTGTGAAACTTACGGTTGCTAAATGCACGTTTTGTCTTAATAATTGTTACTGCTGAAGCCACAGATTAACAAATTTGATGTACATGATTTGAAAACATAAATGTATTGGTTTTGTCTGTCGTTCCCCTCCTCTCACTCCTCCCTAGGTGACTCCTACAGCAGCAGCCCGGACAGCACCCCCATGGGCAGTATTGAGTCTCTCTCTTCTCACTCCTCGGAGCAGAACAGCACCAGCAAATGCACACCCTCGCAGCCCAGGGAGAAATCAGGAGGGATTCCATGGATTGCCTCTCCCCCTTCCTCTAATGGCCAGAAGAGTTCCGGCCTCTGGACTACGAGTCCAGAATCCTCATCGAAGGAGGATGCAACCAAAACAGATGTGGAGTCAGACTGCCAAAGTGTAGCTTCTGTCACTGGACCAGACAATGCCTCTCCACCAACAGACCTGACCAAAAAGAGCTCTTACAGTCTGTCTGGACTGAAAAGGTCTTCAGCATCTTCCCTCAGATCAATTCCATCAGCTGAAGGTAATTTCCAAGGCCTTTTAGGACATCAGTGTTTACTGTACCACATCAGAAAACAAGAGCTGCATCTAAGAGCTGGTGTTCATTTTTATTCTTAAAAATGTGATGGCACATTCTTTGAGTTCTCAGACCACTTCTGACATATTTGTAACTTGTACAGCTCACCCAGCTCAAGAGGTATCAGTGTTTGTCTGAATTTAAGGTACTCTCTGTCCTGCTGTGCCTCATCTACACCAGGCTTGTAATAAGATTGCTGGCTTACAGGGAGAGTTGGTAGCCCTGGTTTATTGCTGTGTCAAAGGGAAGCATCTTTGCTACATGACTGGCACTGATGAAAGACAGCAGTTCGATTTACAAAGCATCAAACTTCACTTATCTGGGAAATAACAGTCTAGTCACTCCTTGTCAGTGTGCCAGCTCTTTTGTTGTTCTTTTAAACACTGCACCTCTTAAATTGACTGAAAGAGGAGACTGAAGGAAAGGTGGTTTGTTTGGGGGTTTAGATTTGGGTTTTTTAATTATGGTTCTTTCCATCGGTGCCTTTAGTTGAGATAGAGCTGGACAGATGGGATAAAAAGGTAATCCCTGGCATGAAACATGTGTTTGAAACCCTGCTGAGGGAATGGCTGCTTCACTCTGCCCTACTTGCATGGTTGGTCATCCAGTACTGCAAGTAGACCAGCTTGAACAAAATATTATGGCTGGATGGTCCTGTGTATGGGCATGGTGTGCAAGAACAACCCTGCGTCCTCGAACCCAGCTTTAGGCATCCAGTTTCAGTGAACACAGTCTTTCTGTTCAGCCAAAGAGGGATACTGCTTCAGAGAACACCCTCAGAGCACCTAGGATGAGCCTGTGTTGCAAATAAGCCTGCAGACAAAGCTCCTTACGAGACAGACAAGCTTAAAACATAACTTCTTAATTTAGACACTTCTGCTAAGTGGTGATATTGCACTATATTGGAGTCTCTGTGTAAATTAGAAGAGACACCTTCCAGAAATCAGTCTACTTGCAGTATTTTAGATCATAGACTTTGACTCTTTGCTGTGAGGGTCACAGAGCACTGGAACAGACTCCCCAGGGAGGTCGTGGAGTCTCCTTCTCTGGGGACTTTCAAGGCAGCCTGGATGTGTTCCTCTGTGATCTGTGTTAGATAGTTTTGTCCTGCTCCGGCAGGGGGGTTGGACTCGATGATCTCTTGGGTCCCTTCCAACCCCTAACATCCTATGATCCTATGATCCTATGACAGTCAGCAGTGAAAATACCAGCTCCTGTGGACTGGGTGGGAGCACTGAGTTTGCCACTGAGCTGTTGATAGTATAAAACAAGTACAGGCAGACTAAATATGTGGTTATGTGCAAAGCCCTAAAAGAACTGCATGAAAGTTGTGTGCCTTCTGTCGTGCCCACTGCCAGGGGCAGTTACAGGCCTTTTCCTAAGACTTCCAGATGTGCACTGATGTTCAGTAATATTAGTGGTATTAATCACGTAGAATAACAATCATTAACTTATCATATAGACTGATACAATACAATCATAAGGTTAGTAATACATTTATTAGTTTTACATGTGAAAATCTCTTTACATTATGGCAGCTTTAAGCATCTGTTATCATGGGAGTAAAGAAACACAGAGGTAGAAGCAGTTCTGGTCTTGCTGAATGTTTTTGCAAACAGTCCACAGATAGGTCAGCTTGAAGGACACACGTAGCCATGACTTGTTTGCGTTGAAAGGACTTCAGGAAGTCTTGAAGATAAGAAGGGCTATAAGACTTCTTAAGACTGAGTACAATACAGTCTATTCAGCTCTAGGTTTGTTTTATCAAGCTACAGCAGCAACTCTTTGAGGCAAATCATGGGTGTTAATTCCCAAGTATGTTTCCTTTAACTGCATGAAGTCTCTGTGGACACTGGAATATTCATTCGTACAAATGAACGTGCTCTGGTTTCGTAGTGGATGCTGACTTGTGCATGAGTTTGACTTCCTGAGATTCTTGCCAATGTTAATTTTTTGTACAATGGTGTGCAATGTGCTAGTTTAGCAGTTGGGTTTTTTGTTGTCACTTTCCAGTGAGTGTGCTGTGTGGCCATCCAAGTACAATGGGAGTCCTTAGCTTTCACAGTTTTAATGACATTTCTTCCTCCTTTGTTGGTCTCTTTCTTCTGGCTTTGTCCCTGAAAGTCTATTTCTTCTCTTTCTTAGTAAGTACTTTCTCTACTTATTTTGCCTCTTTAAACAAACAGAAGAACAAAACAAAAGATCAACCACAGCTGTGCTTTGCTTGTTGCACATTAGAAACAACTTCAAATCAGCTTTCACATTCCCTACAATGTGTTTGTTTTCTTCAGGTAACAAAAGCTGCAGTGGATCTATACAGAGCTTATCTTCAACAGACACCAAAGATGTAACAAAAGTCCCACCAAACCCAGATTTGCCTCCCAAAATGTGCAGGAGATTAAGATTAGATACTGCATCAAGTAATGGCTATCAAAGACCAGGATCTGTGTAAGTTACCAAGGCCCTTTGGAGACTTTGTGTGAGTGTTATCTGCTATAAAGTGACCTCAGAGAAGAACATCACTAGTTGAACAGTCATCCACGAATATGTCTTTTAATATTTCTGTACTTAAGAATTATTTATCTAGTGCCATTAAAATTGTAAACAAAGGAGACCCTGAGCAAAATCTGAAGTGAGGTGAACGACACCCACTGTCTTCATTAGGCTACAGATAAGATCTGTAACGAAGAAATGTTTCTTTGGAAGGTGATCAGTGCTGTTATCTGTGGCTCTCCTGGCATTTAATATTTCAAGAAGCATAAGCACTGCTTACTGTCCATGTTGTTGTGTCAAGAGGTGAATCAGACTTGTGTGAGTCCGAAAACGGAGAAGGGAAAAACCACCATGAGTTTCTGTTCTGAAACGTCTGTGTTAGCCTCATGTTAAGTAGGTGACTTCTAACCAGCAGTTTTGCTGGGGTTTTTATGTTGAGAGGAGGACAGCTCTGTTCAATGGAGTTTATAATTTAGTCTGTTGAGAACTGAATTGGCAGCATCTCTGTAGAGATCTGAGAGTCAGAAGAACTTTACTGCAGTCTTAACTTTGACCCAGAATTTCTTTGTCCCCATGGACAAGTGTTTTCCAGGTTTGCAGAACAAGTAGTTCTCCAAATACCATGGGACCCCATTCAGCCTCTCCAGTTTTTAAATGGGATCACAGTGAATCATAGAATCATCGTGGCTGGAAAGGATCTCCAGGGTCATTGAGCCCAACCTTTCCTCCTGGTGTCTAACCGCTAGACCATATCCCTAAGTGCCGCATCCACTCGTTCCTTAAACACCTCCAGGGATGGTGACATCACCACCTCCAGTGGTCATTTCACAGACTGCTCTACTGAAATAGAGAAGAGTCCTGCTCAGAGCTTGGGCATGACAGCAACAGACTGGCAGGAAAAGCATTTCCAATATACCCATTGGCCATCCATTAAGAGGGTGTTGAGATTTCCTTTGCAAGGCACTGGAGCATGTGGAGGTCAGTGGGCCCGGCTACGTTGTGCCCTCAAGGATTCTGCTGAGACAGCTTTTGAATGTCCTCAGTTTCTCTAAGATAGTAATCAAAGCAGTTTGAAAAAATCGTGTCCATGTCTTTAGATGCTTAAAAGTGAAAGTGGTCTGTGTGTGTAATTAATGGGTGAAGTATAAAGCAAGGTGTGGCTTTTGTTTTCAGAGTGGCTGCAAGAGCGCAGTTGTTTGAAAGTGCTGGTTCACTCAAACAAGTTTCTTCAGGACGGTGAGTACTTCATGCTGTTTAGCACTCTGCAAAACCCCTCTGTTTTTCTGGCTTCAGAGATTGAAATAGAAGTGCTGGAGGTTTGTCCTGTGTCTTTTGAGCAGCCTCACGCAGCAGGCAGAATTTTTGTCCTTTATTAAACTCATCCTTCCTCCGAAAGGAAGTTAAATCTAATGGAGAATAACGGCCAATCTTCCTATTCTGTCACCTGGGGAGTGAGAGATGCTGGGGTTAGTGATCTGCTTAAGGACACAGCTAGAAGAGTAGCTGAACAGGAATTAAATTAGGGTGATAGTGCTGCACCTACTCCATACAGCTACTTGTATATTCATGTTTCCAGCAGAGCAGCAAACTTGCTGGTTTATGGTAATTTGCTCATACAGGCAGGTCCTCAATAACAGCTGCCTTAGAAAATTCACAACTAACTGGATTAGAATTTCTGTCTTTATTATCCCACCTTCCAGGACTCAGCATCTCTCAGGAGAAGCTGTTACCCTTTCTTTCTCATAGCTGTGTGCTGCAGGAATTATTTGCACATTGTTTGCATTTGTTGGGTGGATTTGATTAATTCTTATATTAAGTGAATTTAGAACCTTCTGGTAAGTGTTTTCTAGGAACCAGTATCTTGCACACATTACTAACCCTTACAATTAATAGAGTAAAGCAGATAATCAAATAAATTAATACAGGAGGGAGTCTGTCTGTCTTTTGCTGTCCCTGCACTTCAAGCTCTTTGAGACAGAGTGTGTTTTGTCTATCAATTTACTCCGTGATACCAGGATCATACTGGCACTGTTGAGCAACGGGATTAAAACAGGCCAGTCCATGCATCCAAAAGGAGTGATCTGAAGTGGCAGGGCTGTGAAAGGAGATGCCAATATGCCAACGTGTGTCGCAGTGGCAGTGGCATGTGGCTCTGCTCTCTGACAGACCCAGCAGGAGGGGGAAGAGAAAGCTGACCTGCAGAGGCTCACTGATTCTGTTTGAGAGAAGCAGCTTACAGGAATCAAGGCTGTTCTTCTATTGTGTAGTCCACGAACTGTAAGGTGACCCAAAAAGAGGACTGCAGGGCAGGGAGGGGTGTGGGAAGAGGCAAGGCAATAATTTGAGGAAGAAACTATAAATGAAGAGATTGGAATGTTCTTAAGGCAGTACCATAAGGGAGATGGATGACTGCTTCACCACTCCTGCGTCATGTCACCTCCAACGCTGTTCCTTCTTCTAACCTGTATTACTCCCGTCTTGCAAACTCTGCCGTGTTGTCCCCTTAGAGCCACCTGTATCTGTATCTAAAAAGCAGGTAAGAAGCAAGAAACTGACAAAAGGAAATGCAGCAGTTTGATAACTGATACGAAGAGCAGAGATAACAAAGCTGGAGATGCTGAAAGGCTTAACAGCTCCTCTACTTCAACCTTTCTTAGGAGGAGGAAGGAGGATAATGGAAAATGAGTGGTCAGCGGGCAAAATGAGGAAGAAATAAGCAGTTCAGCTGTTGTTAAAGTGCTGCTTAATTCTGAGCATGGTTCTGCAGTTCAGAGCCAGCTTTTACTGATCTGTCACGCATGTTATGAAAATGAAGGCTGCTGTAAAACCAGATAGTAGTCCTTATTTTTCTGCTCTGAAATCTGTGGAAATCATGGTTCATGGTAATATTAACTGATGGGTCATCTGAGAGAGATTCATGTGTTTTGCCTTATTCATTTCATTTTCTGGCTTCTGTCCTTGTCTTGCTAGAGTGCAAACTCATTAGGGCAGGAATATGTAGTTTTCAAGTTTACTTCTAATGTCATCATCATCATCATTTCTGTTATTGGTGGTGGTGTTACGAAAAGGGCCTCGGGTGTAGCTGACTGCCTGGAGTCAAGCAAAATGATGTCTAATCTGAGGAGTACTGATGCTTTGACTACCTATAGAATCATAGAATCATTAGGGATTGGAAGGGACCTCGAAAGATCATCTAGTCCAAAACCTGTGTAAGTTTATCATTGTGGGCTGAAAAGAAACATGAGAAAAAGTAGGGAAAGGGAATCTCATTTGGAATCTGTCCAGCAAAGTTATAAAGAGAAACAACTTCTAGGAAATGCAGGCACCATTCTGTGGAGCTTTGGCTTTTTCTCTTTATACCAAATGTCATGAATCACACTCAGCTCAGATTGCCAGCATCATCTTGGGGGATTGGACTAGATGATCTTTTAAGGACCCTTCCAATCCCTAATGATTCTATGATCTTCAGAGAACTGTAATAGATGATGGTGATGCCGTCATGCTTTTTAACAACCAGTCTTGTTTGGAGGGAGGGCTGCTTTAACAGCTCAAGCAAGAACATCCCTTTTCACAACCACACACACAAAAAAGTGCCCCGAAACCTCCAAACCCTGTTTCACAGAATCATAGAATCATTAGGGATTGGAAGGGACCTCCAAAGATCATCTAGTCCAATCCCCCTGCCACAGCAGGATCACTCAGACCAAGTCACACAGGAACACATCCAGGTGGGTCTTAAACATCTCCAGTGATGGAGACTCTACAAACTCTCTGGGCAGCCCCTTCCAGTGCTCTGTTACCCTCACTGTGAAGAAGTTCCTTCTCATATTGTTGTGGAACCTCCAGTGTTCCAGCTGACACCCGTTGCCCCTCATCCTATCACTAAATGATATTGAGAAGAGCCTGGTTCCATCCTCCTGACACTCACCCTTCAAATATTTACAGACATTAATGAGGTCACCCCTCAGTCTCCTCTTCTCCAAGATAAAGAGACCCACCTCCCTCAAAAGGGAGGTGCTCCACTTCCTTCATCATCCTCATTGCCCTACGCTGGACTCCCTTCAGCATCACATCCCTTTTGAACTCAGGAGCCCAGAACTGGACACAATACTCCAGGTGTGGTCTCACCAGGGCAGAGTAGAGGGGGAGAAGAACCTCTCTTGATCTGCTAACCACCCCACTTCTGATCCACCCCAGGATGCTGTTGGCCCTCTTGGCCACAAGAGCACATTGCTGGCTCATGGTCATCCTGCTGTCCACAAGGACCCCCAGGTCCCTTTCTCCTACACTGCTCTCCAACAGGTCAGTCCCCAGCCTATACTGGTACCTGGGGTAGTTCTTGCCCAGATGCAAGACTCCACACTTACCCTTGTTATACTTCATTACATTTCTCCCTGCCCAGCTCTCCAGCCTGTCCAGATCTCGCTGAATGGCAGCACAGCCTGCTGGGGTGTTGGCGACACCTCCCAACTTTGTGTCATCAGCAAACTTGCTGACAGTGCATCCTAATCCCTCATCCAAGTCATCAATGAACAGATGGAACAGGACTGGTCCCAGCACCAACCCCTGTTTGTGGTTAATCTTTTCGCTGGATAGGGTGAAAGTGAGTAATTACTAATATGAGAACCCAAGTAATCAAATTGAGTGTGGAAGCAATAACCAGGGGCTTGAAAACAGCTTCAGAATTACAGAGTAAATGATAGAGTAACATAAAGAGGAAATATTCTTAGAGCCTGTCTCTCATTAAACCATCACACAGCTTGTTGAGAGCATGGGGATGTGATTACTGTGCGTCAGGAGCTGAGGCAGCGGGAAGAATTCTGTAACTCCTGAGCTTTAGAGGACTTGACTTCTTTTTACCTTGTGTTTGTCTCTCTGAATTGTCAAGTCTTGGGATGCTTTCTCTTTCCAGAACTAAGCAAGTCAGAGCACGTGTTTTCTTACCTTCTTTTTGCTTTTAAGGTCATTTACCCTTCCAGATTCTGTGATTCCATGACAAGTGTTAAGAACCATGAGTTTTTGCAGGGGCTGCAGAGGCGCCTTCTGTGAGAAGCTGCTGGAAATGTCCAGTCAAGCAGATGCCCACCAGCTCTAAGATGGACCCAGCAGTGGCCAAGGCTGAGTGGCACTGGCAGTGTCTTCTCCAGCCAAGGAGGGAGAGTGGCAGAGTGGCTTTGGTGGGCAACTGGAATCCACTCAGTGATCCCTTTTGCATTGGCTCCAGGCAGTCCATCACTTGTGCCACACAATCTAGACCCAGTTATTACTCCTTTGAATGACAAGCTTAGCTGGAATGAAAGAATCATTTTAAAAGTTAGAAGTTAGATTCCTGCTTAAACCTCTAAGTAGGAGGTTGGTCTCTTTTCTGCAATGACATGCTAATTAACTCCAGTAAGCTTGGAGTTAATACCTGCTGTCATTCTGCTTCTCAATGCCATCTAATGATAAGACAAGGGGCAATGAGTGTGAGCTGGAACATAGGAGGGTCCACATCAATGTGAAAAGGAACTTCTTCACTGTGAGGGTGACAGACCACTGGAAGGGGCTGCCCAGGGGGGTTGTGCAGTCTCCATCACTGGAGATGTTTAAGACCCATCTGGACATGTTCCTGTGTGACTTGGTCTAGATGATCCTGCTGTGGGAGGGGGATTGGACTAGATGCTCTTTGAAGGTCCCTTCCAATCCCTAACGCTCTGTGATTCTCTCAGCTGCTGTGTAACTAGTCATCACCTGCATTTGTTTAACCAATTATTCGTTCATTTCCCAGGTTTTAATTTTTTATCCATATTTCCCTGCTGTCTCACTGAAAGCCAGTGTCTTTTCCCTTTCAGACAAGCAAAAGCCATGTACTCTTGTAAGGCCGAGCATAGCCACGAGCTGTCTTTCCCACAGGGGGCAATATTTTCCAACGGTAAGAAATGCTTCGTGCTGTCTTTATAGAAAACACCCAGCACAATGAGAGCAGAATCCCTTTTTCAGCTCCTGGGTTCTGCCCTGACCTGCCAATTACTCTTGAATAAATATTATCCAAACTCACAGCTGAACCGTGTGCCTGTCGGGTATTTTAGCAGTGCTAATTAATTGCAAACACTAATTTGGGGTTTTTTTATTCCTGTTCTTTGCAGTCTATCCATCGGTGGAACCAGGCTGGTTAAAAGCAACTTACGAAGGCAAAACAGGACTCGTTCCTGAGAATTATGTTGTCTTCCTCTAGTACTCTTTAGTGGACAGCAATATCTTCATGGTATCCATGGTAACAAGTAATAAGCACTGTGATTTTTATCTGACACAGATATGGGATCAGGCCGTGAGCTGAGTGGTAGATTTCTTTCAGATGCTGCAGCTGCAGGTCAACGGAACAGAATGTAATGAAACAGTTAACAGCTTCTGCTGAAGACGGTACTCTGTTGAAATAACTTCCATTGTTTGCAGGAGGTTGTTCTGTTCTTCTTTTATGGGCAAAGAACACCAGCGCAATAAAACCAAAAAAAGTTGCTGTTTAGCTGCAGCCTTTCAGGTCCTGGGATGTTGCTCAGAGAAGTAGAAGCGCGGGGGCCGCGCACTCTATTCCGCTTCCCGCCGCCTGTGCTGGTGAGGAGGGGAAATGGTGGGTTTTGTCATGATGTGAATAAGGCTTCTATTGGGATTTGAATTCTCCCTTAGAAAATTTGATTCTACAATGAGTCCTAATCATTTCAAACAAGAAATGACTTTTCCATAAATCAGAGGGTTGAATTTCTCTGAATCATTTGGGTTGCTACATGGTCTTGATGCTACTGATAATAACGTCGGTTTTTTCAATGCCTGAGCAGCAAATGCTCCTTCAAAATGTGAAATGTTTAATGAGTGTCTCAATCCAGTTCTTCTCAGATGTAATTCCTTCTTTCCATATCAGCCTAGATAACATTAACAACTTTCATTTCTACGTTACCTTTCATCTGGAACAAATTCTCCCTCTGTCTCTGAACAACATCTGTAGAAAACAAGGAGATGCTGGAGTGACTGGTAGTCACGTGAAGGAGCACTGCAAAACATCAGCATGTTTGGGAACCCAAGACAAATTTGAACCAAGTCCTTCTCCAGCCTTTTCCAGGACAGATCAGACAGATGGCCTGTGAAATGGCTACTCCCATAAGCTGTGAGGGCCGAAAGCTCCCTGTAGCAGTGCAAGCCCTTGGCATTGTTTCTCCTGATTTCTGATAAACTATTTGAGAAAGATTTCTCCTCTTCTACAGCAGACAACAGCCTTGCTTCTCTGAGGGTCTGCAAAGACCCTTTGATTGCTGCTGGTAGGATGGGGGTGGGAAAAACCCAATCTAAGAAGAAAACCCCAAACCACAAGCAGTTTTCCCAGCCTTTGCACACCTTGAGGGAGAACGTGCACCGAGTGCTTGACTACAGACCATGTCCCACTGAAAGCCTGGATATTTAAGCTTCATATTAGTAATTCTTCAGGTGGATTTAGGTTAATGGTTGGACTGGGTGATCTTTTCCAACCTAAACCATCCCATGATTCTATGATTAGTGCCAGAAGGAAATCACTGGTTCACAGACCTATCTAAACTGAGTTCATAGACCAGTCTAGGCTTAGCTCTTTCTCCAGTACCAAAGACACCAACATATTAATCTTCTGCTGATTTCAAAGTTGTAGACAACTGGCATGAAGTTTAAGGACAAAACTTCTGTCAGGACTAAAACATCACTAACTTGTTAAGTGCTTCTTTTCTCTTTCCGTAGACTTTTTCTGGTTTAAATTAGAAAAGAGGTTTTATTGCCAACACAAAGAAGCCCAACAGAACCTTCTTTACTCACACTCATTCTTTGATGACTTCTTGTACCTCTTGTGAGCAACCAAACTGCTGTGAAATTCTCAAAGAAAGGTGAAATAGAAAAAAACTTGCTCTTACTTGCTTGGCTTTAGCCTGACTTCAAAAGCAGGGGAGAAAAGGCTTGGCCTGAGGTAGCCTTGCAGCCCCTGTGTGTGTGTCTGGCCACTCTCCAGTGTTACTGTGAAACCAGCTGGTCAGAGCACAAACCAGAGGACTCAGAGGTGCCAGTTCTTTCAAAACTTGGTAGAAATGCCCAGCTGGTTACAGATGCAGGAGGCAGAGCCCATAAGGCATGAGAGAAAGGTCACAGAAAGACCTGGAGGAACCCCTGGGGAGGAGAGGTATTTTGTCTGTCCCCATGCATTTGTCTCACACCAGACACAAAACCACATTGCAGGAGACAGCTTCAGAAGGGGCTGGATCCCATTTGCTCTCCTGCTCACAAAACAACTCTGTGTTTTCCTCGCTAAGAGTCTGTCCTTTCCCAAACTGCAGTGATCACACGAAGAATTCTGCAGTACCTTAGCTCTGAAATGGCAGCTCCATCTGAAAAGCTTCTGCCCAGTCTGACAGTTAACCACCAGCTCGCACTGAGCAGGGGTTTCATTTCTCTGAGATACTGTAGGTTCTACTTTCCTCTCTCGTGCAGAGCATAAGCAGCACTTTCTGTGTGACCTCAGGGCTGCTTTGTGGATGCCCCAGCTCTCCCCTGACTTTCCAAGAGGGAGGTTCTCTGTCCAAGAAGGTGTGCAATGGACTGGAAAGTTAAGCAACTACTTGTCAAAGGCTGAAGTGGAGACAGGGCAGTGCCAAAGCCTGGCCAGTGGTGACCAAACACCCCCCTGACACTTGCAAGCTACCAGAGATCCGTGCAGCATTTACCTGAGGGCAGTTATCTTGACAGCACCTGTAACTAGACAAGCTGAACCAAATCAGCTCCCAGGATCAATCTCCTTGTTTTCTGAAAGCCACATTCACTCTGCAGCCCAACGGTGAAACATCCTTGTGTTATCATCCTTCTCCTGCCCGAACAGCTGCAGCAGCTGTAGAACTGAGGGTAGGTGGCGTCGTGATTGCTGTTTGTCTGGTGGAGATAACACCCGTCCCCCCACCCTAGGCAACTAGCCACGGTTTTTCCTCGTTAAACCTTTTGGTTCATGTTGCAGCCCAACGTGAACCAAGTGGATGGTGTGAAGGACTGATCTATTGTATGATAAATCTGTAAAGTATATTAATATTTTATATCCACACATTCTATTAATAATGATAAAGATGAAAGATTATTTGTTGGTGTAATTCCTATGAGTTCAGTATTAAAACATCCTGGCCATTTAGAATTACATGTAAGAACCCTCTTAAATTAAGCCGTAGCTACCACTTCTGTCCCTAACTAGTCCGTGAAGTTCCTTGTGGACAAAAAAGATGGACGGATTTGCTGACTAGCTGTTCTGGTGACAGCAAGAGTAACTTATTTTCCCTCTTACTTCTTCTCTGGTGCTAATCTCCATTCTTTACCTGTAACTGGGTTGACGTGTAGCGTGCCTTGGGGAAAGACAAGGTAGGAGAGCAGAAGCTGCAAACCTCAGCACTTCAGAACCAGAACTGCAGCAGCTAAAAGGAAAAAGCATCGTGTGACAGCCACTGGGGGTTCTGCTGGTGCTGCATTTCTCCAGTAGCCTGTTCCTGATGGATAAGACTGCAGCAGGGTAAACAGTGAAACTGAAAACCCTGTTGTTCTTCAGACTTGTCTTCCCGAGGCGGCACTTTGTGCAATTTGTATTGAGCAGCGAGAAGAGAAATCCCAGTAGAGGAGCACAGCCTCCAGACTGGGGTGAATCTTCTCCACGGATAGAAACTCTCAAAGCTCTAGTGAAGTCAAAGACAGACTCTAGGCAACGTACAGCGAGGGTTTGCAGGCCAGCAACCCTCAGAAAGTAAATGGACTATTCTGTTAATAGGGTAATTCTAGGGTATGGCTGGGCATTGCCCTTCCTTTCAGCAGAGTGCCCTGTGCAAGTCATTCAGCCACCCCAGATGCAGCTCTAGGCAGTGTCTGACCTCACTCCTCATGGTCACAGAGCTCTGGCAGCTGCTGCTGCCACGGTTCTTCCAGTTACTGTCAGACTGTTGACAGGTTCTTTCAGTACAAGTTAGGAGGTCTCTTGGATAACATTCTGTGTGAGCTCTGGGAGTTTGCTTTGTTCTGTTTTAATAAGGTGCTTGGTGTCCAAACAGCTACTGACAAGACGTGGTAACCTGCTCACGGAGGATCGCAGCACTGTTTTCCTTGTCCTGTATGCGGCAGCAATTGAGAAGCCTTTGGGCTGTCAGTTCAAACACAGCAGTTGAGTTTCCACCCTTGAGTGTCTCAGCTGAGAGCTATTCTGCATCTGAGCTTTTTGCAAGTGTGTTACTGGGAACCGCCGTTCAGCTTCTGGCACTGAGGACAGCACCGTGATCTCAGCACCGCGATCTCAGCACCGCAGGAGATTCTCTTCCAGCAAGAGCAAAACAGCTGCACGGGGCACATCGACAGCTTTCCATTTGCAATCATATTTATGACCTTTCTGGACATATTAGAGTGTATAGGGGTAACGTTAGATACTCTATGCTATTTTAATAGGGAAGTATATACAATCAATAATTATATCTATTTAATAAAGTCCTACTAAATTATCTTATTGAACTCTGTTTATTTTGTAGTGTGGTTTCAATAACTATCTGCACTCTGTATATACCTCCGTGTAAATAGCCGGCACGGGCTGCAAGAGCTGACCTGCAGACAGAAGTCTATGTTGTACTTTACACTGTATTTCAAGTATCTGAAGAAAAAGGTTTTTCAAAATAAAGACCCTTTCTACACAAACCTGTTTCTTTATTATTTGCAAGTAAGAGCAACAGGCTGCCCAGGGGGCTTGTAGAGTCTCCTTCTCAGGAGACGTTTAAAACCCACCTGGATGTGTTTCTGGGCAACTTGGTCTGGGTGATCCTGCTGTGGCAGGGGGATTGGACTAGATGATCTTTTGAGGTCCCTTCCAATCCCTAATGATTCTGTGATTCTCTGGAGACATTGCCTGGATGAGCTCCTGTGCAACTTGATCTAGGTGATCCCGCTGTGCCAAGGGGACTGGACTAGATGATCTTTTGGGGTCTCTTCACATCCCTAGTGTGCTGCGATTCTGTGCTACTTCCATCCCTACTTATGGTTTGGAGTGAATTTTCACCCATGAGGATACTTTACTTGGTGGACATTGCTCCTAACATTGAGCAGCGGACATGTGTGTAGATACCAGACAGTAGTAGGACATCTGCTGTCCTGGTCACTTGCAAGTCTCCAAAGACTTTTGTGGAAAAGCCACTTTTTGTGGAAAAGACTGGTACAGCTTTGGAGTTAGGGAACAAAGGCACAACCTTGGTAGCTCAAAACGTGGCTGATGAGGTCTTTCACAGAATCACAGAACATCAGGGATTGGAAGGGACCTCAAAAGATCATCCAGTCCAATTCCCCCCCCCCACAGCAGGATTGCCTAGATCCAGTCACACAGGAACAAAGCCCAAGAGGCTGAACCACTCAGGCTTTACTACAACATGAACTAACTGCATCTCCTAAACAAGGAAGAACAAACCTGCCAGCTGTTCAATGTGTGGTTGGGCTTGGATGGTGCAGAAGAGTGCATCAGGTGCAGGAGCCCTGGGCATACAGGAGCTGCCACTGGCTCCTGCCAGCCTTCTCTCTCACCTGCAAGCCCAGGCTCGCCTGAGCCTCCCTGGGCTGTCCTCCTCACCCCGCAGCGTGTCTGCCTCACATGGGTGCTGTGCCTGCAGCTCTGCTGAGGGAACATCAGATATAACTGCAAACAAAGAGCAGTCACCAGGGCCAGAAATGCCAGTGAGACAGAGCCAGGGGGGCAAAAGCATGGACAGGGCAGAGGAGGCCTTTGGCTGCTCCTGGGTGAAACCTGCCCTTCACAGCTCTTCCTGCCTGAGGAGTTTATAGGTAAGAAATTTGCTTCCAGGAAGCAGAACATCACCTGCACTCTGTGGTCACCAAAGATGACTTGAGCTTTGCTGAGGTCCAGGTATCCCGTGCAGGGATCACCTAGATCCAATCACACAGGATCGTATCCAGGTGGGTTTTAAATGTCTCCAGAGAAGGAGACTCCACCACCTCTCTGGGCAGCCCCTTCCAGTGCCCATTCCCAGACCAGGGAAAAGGAAAGGCTCCCCAGGTCAGGGACTGAGGGATGCAACTGGGCTGATGAAGCCACTTCTGGCTGTGGAAGATCTGTGAAAGGCTGCAACAAGTGGGGTTTGAGCTGAGCTGTAACTTCCTGCCCTTAGGTAAAGCCTGCCGTGGGCTGTGAGGACTCTGATACCAGCTGTCACCCGCAGCAAATACCTGACAATGTTGCTGTCACCACTCATTCCTGAAACACCTTCTGATGCCACAGGGAGTTTGAGATAGAAGGTAAGTACAGGGGCAGCAAAGTGCTGACACCAGGAGGTACCTGCCCTTGTTCATGGGAGTAGACCTGTTGGCTGACACCTGTAGCTGTACTGGCCATTACAGCTTGATTCCCCTCTGCTTCTGGGCTTGTTCAGTCTGGAGAAAGGGACCTTGAGGAGAGACCTCATCACTCCCTACAACTACTTGAAAGGAGGATATAGCAAGATGGGGGTTGGTCTCACAAGTAACAAGCAATAAGTAGAGAGGAGATGGCCTCAAGTTATGTCACAGGAGGTTTAGGTTGGATATTAGGAAACATGTCTTAGCCCAAAGTGTTCTTGAGCATTGGCTGGACAGGGAAACACTGGTGTCACCATCCCGGAAGGTGTTTAAAGATGAGTAGATGTGGTGCTTAGTTTAGGTGACATTGCTTAACTGCTCTGCAGGCTGCATTTCTTGATCAACCCACAGTGTGGACTGTTGCATTGAGCACCTGACCTGGAGACAGTTCTGGTGTAAAACTGGGCTTGCACGACCCACAGCAGTGTAGAGCCCCTGCTGCACTCAGCTGAGGGGAAGCAGGGCACGAGCAGGGCCTGCAGCTGTGCTGGCCGTGGCCCTTCATAAACAGGAGACTTCTCACCGACCTGAGGAAGGGTGCAGGTGAAAGACTGAACAGGCTGCAAAGTCAGCTCAGCCCCAGCTGGGGAGGTCTCCTCATTAACTGGGCACAAGTCACCCTTCTCAAGCTGACCCGTCTCTCTAGCACAAACACCATGGCCGTTAGACACGGCAAACACGCTTGGCACTTTCATCTTTACTAACGTGAGACACAATTTTTAAAGCCTTTCCTGTGCAATTTCAATTAATTGCCGATACAGGAAGGAGGTCCTGGAAGATATTCTTGGCTTCTTTTGCAACGGGTGGCTGCTCTCCTATTGTCTCCAAGGCTGAACTAAGCAGGAGCAAGCGCCTTTGCCAAGGGCTGGGCTGCGCTGCTCGAATGTAAACACGCGGGGCTGCATGGGAACATCGAATGACCTCCCGAGCGAGACAGAAAGGAGTCTTAATTCACTTGAAAGTACTTTGGTAATTGGAATCCAGCTTTCTGCCAGAGCAATTGAGGAGATGATGAGTTAGATTTAGCGCGGGTGTATTTCACTTTAAATTACTGTTAATGGCTCTCAGGTGCCCTTAGAAGGGATTAGAGCCCCATCTGAATGGAAAACATCAGCGTTTGATTTTTGTTGGTGGTCATCGCTTTTGCCTTCCCACAGAAAAACATTCAAAGGGAAACATGCGGCTCCTCCGAGTTCGGGGTATTTTCTAAATCGGATTTGAAGCAGTGGTTGGTGGCTGCTTCGTGCATTGGTGGCTCCACCTTTCATCCCCTCCAGCAGGCAGGGGCTGAGGTGTGCGCTCAGCCCTTGAGGGACCTGGTGGGGATGGATGAAGGGTGCTGTGTCCCAGCACAGCCTGGCTCACAGATGCAGCCAAGAGCTCCAACC
The DNA here is from genome assembly GCA_013400115.1 of Rhinopomastus cyanomelas. Classification (NCBI taxonomy): domain Eukaryota; kingdom Metazoa; phylum Chordata; class Aves; order Bucerotiformes; family Rhinopomastidae; genus Rhinopomastus; species Rhinopomastus cyanomelas. The sequence continues at coordinate 314,179 of VXBP01000353.1, forward strand.
GAGCTCAGCTGTGGAGTCGACCATCCAGAAGCGACCACGTGCTCTGGCAGAGGAGTTGGACCCGATGGTCTTTCACGGTCCCTTCCAACACCTGAGCTGAGGTAGCTGCATGGTGGGAAGGCCTGAGAAAACTTCCAGAGGGCAATTCACAAAGCTGGGTGGAAGAAAGCTAAGAAACCTGAGCTTCATTGATCTACAGAGATTGCCGCCAAATACATTAACTGGTGCGCAGGATGCAGCTGGTTTCTAGAACATAACTGCTGCTTGCAAGGACCTCACAAGAAGATAACAAAGATTAAGGTTTGAGCCTGCCTGAGCTGGGAGGCTGAGCAGAAAGCACTAGCAACAGAGGCTGTGAGAGCAGTGGTGACTGTGAGCCTTGAACTACCACAAAACAAGCAGGATGTCTGTAGGCCACCCACATCTGGTGCCCCTGAGGGCATCAGAAGGAAGGAGGTAGATAGGTAAAGGTAGAGCTTTAGGTGCAGGCAAAGACTGTTGGGCAGTGGTGATGCAATAAACCCTGACATAAACCACAGCTTAAACAGTCATTTTAAGTTTGCTGTTGGTCAAGGGATGCTTGCAGCTGTGATTTGTCTGGACCTGGTCCCTCCCTCTTCCCTCCTCATCCCCCTGCAGTTCAGATGCAAAACAAACAAGCAGAATTCGTTTTACCTTTGGAGTAGTGCAAAAGCAAGTTGTATGAAGAGGCTCAGGATCTTGTCCTTGTCCTGTTGTTGTCCTTGTCATCTTGTGTAAGTGATCCCTTGAACTGTTTCCTGACCAAATGAACCAGGAAGCCAAATTTTGTGTCCAGTTCTGGGCCCCTCAGTTCCAGAAGGACAGACTGCTGGAGAGAATCCAGCACAGATGATGGAGCAGAACATCTCCCTTATGAGGAGAGGCTGAGGGAGCTGGGTCTCTTTAGCACAGAGAAAGGAGACTGAGGGGTGACCTTATTAATGTTTATACATACGTGAAGGGTGGGGGTCAGGAGGGTGGAGCCAGGCTCTGCTCAGGGGCATCTAATGATAGGACAAGGGGCGATGGGTGTCAGCTGTAACACAGGAGGTTCCATGTCAATATGAGAAGGAACTTCACAGTGAAGGTGATGGAGCAGGCTGCCCGGGGAGGTTGTGGAGTCTCCTTCTCTGGAAACATTTAAAACCCTCCTAGATATGTTCCTGTGCTACTTGGTCTAGGTGATCCTGCTCTGGCAGGAGGATTGGTCTAGAAGATCTTTTGAGATTCCTTCCAATCCCTCGTGTTCTGTGATTCTGTGAAATGTCCGAGTGCATCAGCAGGAGAAACTCGAGTGACACTGGTGTGATGTTTCAGCTGACACCATTAGCTTTGCTGGACAGCTTCTACCCAGAGGGTAAATCAGCGAAGGCTGTTTCCTTGTCATCAGTGCAGCTCTCACAAACATCCCCCGTCCCGAATGCAGCAGGAGCAGGCAGCCCTTTGCTCCTCACAGTTTTCCATGGCTGGGTTTGGTGCCCTCTCCAGCAGTGCAGCATCTTCATCACTATTATTATTACTACTTTTCACATGGAAAGGAAATGATGGTTCCACCTGAACTACTGCATGGCAGGATCTCTGGCACCACTTACTTCTTTCACTTAGATAGTCACCAAGCAGCAGCAGCAGCCTCTTCCCTGTGAGCAGCAGGTGACTGTTTCATGAACTCATGAGTGTGTTTAAGCAGCAGTTCACCTGTGCTGTGCAGAGATGAGAGACTCTCCGTAGCACCTGCGTCACTACAGAGTCTGAGGTGTCTTTAGCCAGTCTTTAGGCTGGCTGTTACTGGCCAAGGCTTAAAGCAAATACTTCTACCTTAAAGGGCTTAAACATCTCCTTTCAAATAGAGAGTAACTTTGTTTTACTTTCTACCCTTCCATTCATGTGTCTGTTAAAATACACAAAACCCAAACCCATCTGTGAGAGGAGGTTTGGTTGGATGTAGCAGGTGCATGCAAAATCATTCCACTCAGTGCAGAGGAGCAGCCTTGGATGCAGAAATCACTGGGGGCTAAATAAAGCTGCCCGTGCAGACAACAGAATCACATAGATCACAGAACATTAGGGATTGGAAGGGACCCCGAAAGATCATCCAGTCCAATCCTCCTGCCAGAGCAGGATCACCCAGACCAAGTCGCACAGGAACACATCCAGGTGGGTTTTAAACGTCTCCAGAGAAGATGTGCTGCTGAATGCAGACTCAAATGAAAACAGTTAACTTCTGAGACTGCCAGTCCTTCAGTGTCCCACAAACTCTCTGACTTTTCTCTGTGTGTTAATTGCTGATAGAATTTCCACTGTAAAGAAGCCCATGTATTGACCCTTTGCCTTTCACTACTGTTTAACGCTGCGTGAAAGGGTTTAAAACTCAATTAATTCAGAAAAAACCATCTGTGTCAAGCTGTTCCCAACGTGCTCCTGAGTGCTCAAGAGAACGAGGACATTCAGAAAAGAAACAGAACTGTCACGTTCGAGAGGTACTGTGTTGTGTGGAAATCCTGAAAAAGCAGCACTGCTGCTGGCAGGGCTGAGGCTCCTCTGAGATCACGGTGACACAGCGGTGCATCCTCTGGCCATCACCTTGACTCCCAGCGCTTCCTCACAATGAGAGAGTAGGCAAGTGGAGTGTTTCCCTGAAGGAGAACAACTTGTGCTGCCCCCCATGCTGGCTGGCACTCATGGCCCTCGCCGGGGTGTGAGCCTGCTCCTTCCCTGTTGCACGCCGCGTCAGGAGGCAGCGCGGTGGGATGCAGGACAAGTGAAGATCACTCGAGTGCTGAAGTCACTTCCTCAAAAGCCAGAGGTGCTGTGGTCTGTTGGGGCAGCCAAGAGAAGGTTGCACCCAGCCAGGTCAGTGGCTCTGTGCACCAGCAGCAGGGAATGAGCCTCCTCCCCCGTGACCAGCAATTGCAGGGTGGGTGGAATTCAGGGGTCTGCTGCATCTTCCACCTCGGGAGTTGGAGCTGGAAGAGTCACTCTGAGCAAGAGAAAACTCCTGCTTTCATTATGGACCTGGCTGGGAGCTCACAGACAGCCTCTGTAAAGCCCTGGGACAACTCACTCTCAAATTCTGGCTGTAAAATCTCTATAAGTAAACCCTTGCTCAACGGGCAGGTTGCTGGGCTGAGCAGCCTCTGCTCAGGTCTGTGTTTTCTTCCAGGGAGGGGCAGGCACTGCCACGGCCCTGGCTCCCACATCAGCACCTCCAGCAGCCACGGCCCTGGCTCCCACATCAGCACCTCCAGCAGCCACGGCCCTGGCTCCCACATCAGCACCTCCAGCAGCCACGGCCCTGGCTCCCACATCAGCACCTCCAGCAGCCACGGCCCTGGCTCCCACATCAGCACCTCCAGCAGCCACGGCCCTGGCTTCCACATCAGCACCTCCAGCAGTGCAGCTCGTACTTTCCAGTGAAGTTTGCCCCGGGGATGAGCTGTAGCTGATTTTCTCATTTTACACACTAGCAGTTGGACTGTTTTTACTAAAGCACCTATGTTTTATTAGAGCAGTTTGTAGGTTTTATTAAAGTCACTACTTTCCATAAAGATAAAATAATTAAGGATAAAATGAAATAAAATCAAAACATCTTGCATCCTTTGAGCCTTTTTGATGATTTGAATGGAAAACAAAAAGGAGGCTAATCCTACCCTGCCATCCAGGCTTCAACTCCAGAAATAAGCAGTGTGAGTTACTGAACCACAGAACAGGAGGGAGTGGAAGGGACCTCAAAAGATCATCCAGTCCAATCCCCCTGCCGCAGCAGGGTCCCCTAGATCAAGTCGCACAGGAACATGTCTGAGTGGGTTTTAAACTCCAGGGAAGGAGACTCCACAATCCCCCTGGGCAGCCCCTTCCAGTGCTCTGTGAGCTCACTGTGAAGAAGTTCTCTCTAACTTAGAGCTGCAGATGTAACCAGACTGAAATGAGGTGCTTGGCTGCTGCTCCACAGGAGTCCAAGCACAAGCAGCTCCACAAGCCTGGTACTGGAGATCCACTGCCAATCCGTGCCCAGCTGCAGCACGGGGCTGCTCTGTAGAGGTACCTTCCCTGCAGTGGTAACTGAGGACTTAAACACGTCTCAAACTACTCCAGATTAAGCACGTCTCCAATTTATTGGCCATGACACCATGCGGCTAGACAACACCTTTACAAAAATACTTGAAAGCTGTTATTTCCGAGGTACAAATATAGAGATGCAAGCTGTTGTGCAAGAGGAAAATACAGAATCTTATACAAGTCTCTTGGAGAAAAGAAAGCAGCAGCAAACCACCAGTCCTGCCCCTCAGGGTCCTGAACGTTAAATACACAGAGGCGCTCGCGTCAGCCCAAACTCGTCTCAACGTTGAGGGTTACTTGGCTTTCCACAGAGTCTTCCATCGAGGATTACACAGCCTCTACAAAGTGCTAATGCTTTACACATGCGAGTAATCCTTGGGAAACAGAGGGTGTTGACAACAGGGGAGTGAGGGGAGGATAAACATTTAACAAAGATGGGAGCCATGTTGCAGAGGTCGTGTGAGATCCAGGAACTGCAAGAGACTGTGTGCTGCAGCCTGGTTTTGTAACCCTTGGCTCGTGCTTTATCACCTAGGCTTCTTAAAATGAATGGCTGCTTTGGGGAAGGCTCTGCTCTAACTGAAAGTCTTTGAGGAGACTTTAAATTAAATGAAAATCTTCCTGAAGCAACAGTTTCAGAATTTCAGAGGCTTAGTTTTTAGTGGTTTTTATCACCGACTGGTTTAGGTTGGAAGGGACCTCAGAGATCATCTAGTTCCAACTGCCCTGTCATGGGCTGGGACATCTCTAACCAGCCCAGCTTGCCCAGGGCCCATCCAACCTGGCTTTGAATATTTCTAGGGAGGGATTAGACACAAGCTCCCTGGGCAACCTGTTTCAGTGCCTCAGCACCCTCACAGTGAGGAGTTTCTTCCCAAATTCTAATCCAAATCTCCTCGGGCATTTCTAGTCACGTCAAACTTTGCCAGATTCTGCTGCCTAGCCACTACACCACGTCCCTAAGCACCACAGCTACACATCTTTTATGTTCCTTCAAGGATGATCACGTAACAGAATCACAGAACACTAGGGATTGGAAGGGACCTCGAAAGATCATCTAGTCGAATCCTCCTGACCATGGTCACTACTTTCCTGGGCAGCCTGTTCCAAAGTTTGACAACACTTTTGGTGGAGAAACGTTCCCTCTTATCCAACTTGAACCTCTTGTGGCACAACTTGAGGCCACAAGCTGTTACCAATCACTTGTTACTTGGGAGAAAAGGCCAACACTCACATCTCTACAGCCTCCTTTCAGATAGTTGTAGAAAGCAGCAAGGTCCTGCAAATTAGAGTCTCAGGCTAGTGATAAATGCACAACAGAGGGTAGGAGCTGTACAACCCTTTACTTTTATCTAGTATATGAAGAAGACATGTGTATGAAAGCTGCATCCAAACTGGGCAGCTTACACTGATGCTCACAGAAGTCTCACCTGTGTAACGCAAAGGATCTCTGTACTGGTCTGGCCAGTTATTTCTGCCTGATGGCAAAGACATTATGTCCAGCAGACGCTCCACTTTCAGCGTAGCTCCTTGTTTGAGAGCGTGTGGTCATGGAGTTCACTGATGCAGAGCTCTGGACTCCTGTCAATTATGCATTTCTACTTCCTCAACTGAGCAAAAAGAGACTCATGTCCTGAACTGGCTGGGGGGATGTTGAAAAGGAGCTGTGGGAAAATGCAGCAGAGTGAGACTGTTTGAATGACACTGTGAGAACTTCCTCGCGGATGTGCCCGAGCGCTAAATTGGAGCAGCCATTGTACCTGCCGAGGTGAAAGGGTAATTGGGCTTCCATGGTCAGAAAACCGTGAGTTATGACTTGTGATGGTGTTTCTGCAACGAGCACACCTCCTCGTGCTGGCTAGAACTGTTGCCAGGTTTGAATGATAAAGAAAGGAAAGCTCACCACTCCTTGGTATCCCTTATACTCTTGAAACTCCTTCCACAAAGCACTCTGGGCCCGGCCCAGGGTGAAAATGCCTTGATGTGAGCAAACTGCTCTTGTACGTGATGTCGTGCAGCTGCCGCGGTAGTTCCAACAGCACTGAAGGATTATTCTCAGAGGATTGTGTTCTCCTTAAGCTAAAGAGCCAGCTAAATTTTGACTTAGTTATTACTGTCTACGTGGTCACCTTCCACTGCACTGTGCAGACATTGGAAAAGCTGGGGTGTCGTTCTGCATGGAAACAGCATCGATCTAATAAATGACCAGCATTCATTTGGAAAAAAAAAAACCCCTCATAAATTTCAAGATTAAAAAAACACCTAAAATATTACTTCTTTTTTTCCCCTTTTCATCTTCCAAAGGGAAGAGAAAGCTAACTTAAAACAAACGCTCTGCTCAAGTCAGGTCACCATGACACAAAGCAGTGCAACCCAATAAATCCAGCAATGCTGACAGTCCAGCCTGGCTGCATGCACACGGGCTTTGGAGCCATGGAAAGCTGGGAGGACTTTGGATATTGGCTCAGTGGCTGCGAGATGACTTATCGGAAGGAAGGAGAGGTCAGCGTGCCACAAACAGCGAGTCAGGCAAGAAGTGTCTACTGGGAACTGATCACTGCTGCTGGAGTGGAGCTCAGCCCCGTCCTCTCCTGCTCTGTGGACAGACCAAGCAGTTTGTGCAGGTAGGAGACGACGGGGAAGGAAGCTGCCCACAAATATCACTGTTTGTGCTGCTGATGTGCCGTGACAACTGAAATGAAGCTCTGGCTTCTGAGTGGAGCACAGGAGAGCAGCTGATCCTCCCACCAGTGATAATTGAGACAGACATCTGACAGCAGCGTTTTAAAGGGGGAAAGAAGGAAGGTCCCAAGGAAGCACTGACGGGTCAGAATACACAAGCCCAACTCTCAGCTTCTCTGCTGCAGCTATTGCACAAGAAAACATCGTGGCAGCGCAGCAGAGGGAATGGCTGGAGTTCACAGATCCCTACGCTACAGTCTAGCCAGAGCATCTGAAGGCACCATCAAATCCATTCGAAGTTTCTCAGGCTGCAGCTCCCTCCATCATGGGCCAGGTGATGCACATTCCCTAACAGCTGGACAAAGCTGTTGATTCAGTTAAGACCTTTGAAAACACAAGCCAAGTGTTTGACCTTCTGCACGTCTGCAAACACAGCAGGTACAACTGCAGAGCAACGTGGTGTGAAAGAGCAGGACACCACTTCTTGCTGGGGCTGGAAATCCCCTCTGCACACAGCTGTCACAGCTCTTCAAACAGAGCCAGGCTGCCACAGCCAGACACTTCAACCTCCAACACAGTCTTTATAAACTTCAAAGTGATAGCTCTGCTAAGCTGAATAGGAAGAGCAGAACTCAAAGGAAACAGCTGACTTTGTGGGCTGGCTTGTTTGCTTCACTGAAGCACTGGCAGAACGCAGTGCTAAAGGCCTTGGGTCAAAACCACTTAACTGTACAGAGCAGCAGAGGCTTGGCTTGCAGAGAGGCTTAGCTTCAGGAGGGGCTTAGCTTCAGGAAGAGCTTGCATCATGTCATGCAAGACAAAGAACCATCAGTGTAAGTTATGTCTGCATCTGCAGAAGATGGCAGCCTTCTAATCAGCACAGCAGGTCTCGCACCTTTCATGGAATCACAGACTCACAGAACATCAGGGATTGGAAGGGACATCAAATGATCACCTAGACCAAGTCGCACAGGAACATGTCCAGGTGGGTTTAAACATCTCCAGAGAAGGAGGCTCTACAACCCCCCTCAGAAAGCAAAGAAGTCCATTTGCCAAGGACTCTCTTTCTAGTGTGCAAAATAATGCAACAGAAGATCCATCGTTGCTCTGCCCTGCTCAGTCCACGGAGCAGCACTACAAGGTGTTTGTAAAGCTCAGCCAGAAAATGCCCGGATCTTTAAACAATTGTTAACCCAGAGAGACACAGGCAGCTAAACTCAAATTAAAACCAACTTTGCTGATGGCTCCGTGGATAACGTTGCGGTGCCAGACGTGAGATGTCTGTGGGGAAGGAAGCAATCTGGTTTGTGATGGTGGTCATGGGGTCTGTGTAATCCTGAGGAAAGGACAGCAGCAAAATGGAGGATGAAGGCAATTTTGCAGCCCAGGCTCAGGGCTGTAAACACTCAAATTAAAACTGTTTCTTTCAACTTCAGAGAACCACGTGCTGAGCACAGGGTTTTCAAACTAATACAGCAGCCACACTTACGCAAACTTCTGTCTTTGGTAGGACATTTGCCATGACCAGGAATTTCTGGGATTTTGTTATATTGTTAGGGATCTTTAGGAAACACAATCTGAAGATGTTTTCAGCCTTTGCTAGGCAGTCCCCAAAGATGCCTTCTGTTCCATTCTGATTAAGCCTTAGAGAAAAACATCCAGCATGTCAGACTGATCCGCCGTATTTTTAGGACATGGTGACACTGCAGCTACTTGGAACAAATTTTAGGGGTTGAGCAAAAGGCAGATGTAGGCTGATCTGGGCTGAGATGAGCACACTGCCTCCTCCATTTTCTGATTTTGGAATTAGCATTCACAACTTTTAATGTGGCAAGAGTGTGCTACCAGTTCAGTCTCAACAATAACACAGACAGTCTGTTTATCCAGTGCTAAATCCTATTTTTTAGTTTAATAGGTTTATGTTTGAATATGTTTATTCAATGGCAATCCTTAAATTCTCCAAGAATGCATGAAAATATTGCTGTTACACAGGAATGGAATGGTTGAAGTGGACTTTTCTACTTGGCTCCACAATGACTGAAATCAAACACAGAGGAAAGGAAAGAAAACAAAACTTCAATATGTAGAAACAAAGAATTTTGTGTTATTTATTAAGACATAATTGCTTTATGGATCACAGTTGAAAGTCAGACTACTAAATAGGAAAGAAATTGTCTCTGGGCCATTAGAAATGATGGACTTAGCCAACTAACACAGAAGTCTGCTTAGAACATTTTATCCAGGGACACATCTCAGCGCTGACACTGGTCAGTTCTGTACTATGAGGGACTGTCAAAAATGATTTCACCCGCAGCCATAATGCAGCTTCTTACTGTTAGACCTTTGGAAATGATAAATTTGAAGGATACCTTTAGATCTACCTTTAGTTGTCAGTCGTCCTCATTTTTCTCCAGAGTCAGGATGTGATTTTTATACATGAGTAACATGATTTGTACTTCTAATGAGGGTTACACTGATTTAATCAAGGATACTGAACTTAGATCCCACAGGCCTCTGCTCACATGACAACATGTCTACATAGACCAAGCTACCCTGTGATGAGCCTTCCAACACGTAATGGGGAAGAGGAATCGCAGAACATTAGGAACTGGAAGGGACCTACAATGATCATCCACTCCAATCCTCCCGCCACAGCAGGACCACCTAGATCCAGTCACACTGGAATATATCTAGGGGGGTTTTAAATGGCTCCAGAGAAGGAGACTCCACAACCCCCCAGGGCAGCCCATCTCCAATTTGAGTATCATTTTTAGTAACAGGAAGAACTGTTAACATGATCTTCTTGGCCTTAATCCATGTCTCTGAAGTTTGAGCCTCTCAACCATTTAGTGCCTCAAATGGACATCAAAGGAAGAACAAACACCGCCACGTTACGATCTTTCAGTGTTCTTGACTGTATAAAGCTAATTGAGTCTAACTCCTCTGTTACCCCAGTCACACAACACGGAGCTCCACTAAGTAGCGCTGAAATGGGCCTCTTGTGTATGAAAACGTTTGCCATCACACTTGCCACTTCTTGCATTTACTTGCGCTATGGTTTGATGTTGTTTGCTGTTTGAGTACGCAGCACTGGAATTCAAAACATTCAGGTTATTAAGAGTAGTCAGTGAAAATATCCCCATTTAAAGCTTTTGAAACACAGACTTTTCAAGTCGATGAATTTAAGGCTGCGAAGCGATTTAACTTCAGGAAATGCCAAAACTTGGAGGAAAGTAACAAAGAACTGAAGCTGAGTGGGTTTGCAACCACATTAATTCTGGTGCAACACGCACTGACGTGCTCCTAAGCTTTGCCAGTTTCAGGCAAAGCTACATGGAATGGTGCAGGAAACACTGCGCTGAACTGAGAGCTTCGATGCGGCACGAGCACAGACCATAAGGCTATGAAGGTAGATTTTGTGGCGAGCACTTTGAAGGTACTGCAGTGACATCTACTGAATTCCAGACAGTTGACTTTGAAAGGATGTTTTTGTGAGGCAGACTAGTTAATAAAAAGTGAAATATTGGTGCGAAAACGTGGGCAATGTTTATTCAGATCCCTCCAAAGTCTCGCATGACGCACATGCCCGCAGGTCCCCGCGCACAGAATGTGCTGAAGTAAAAAGTTTGCACCATGTCGGATCAGAAAATCGAAAGCAGGTAACATGTAAGAAAAATGTACTGTTCTTAGAAATCTGAAAACTCTATTCATTGTCATCCTCAGGCAGATCTAAAAAGCAACCCAGCCGAGTTTACAAAACATTTCTTATGACTGCTGTGATATTGGCGGTTAAGGACTCAGGAACTCAACTCACAATATGTACATCGAGCTGAAATGGCTGGCCTATGTCACAGGTACAAAGCAGGAGGCATGGCAAGTGTGACACACAGACTCAAGTCCTGACATTGCAAAATCTTGACCAAAATAAACAAACAAAAAACGACGCAGAAACCATCTCTATGATAAGAGAAAAGACATTTCACTTTTTGTGAAAGAGAAGAGGTTTCACCATCCCTGCCAGAATCTTGGGTAGCTGGGCAGCGATCACCTCTGACATCATCTCAGGGAATTCAACGCTCAGTGCCCGGGACTGAAGAAATGTGTTCAGACAGAAGAGATGGAGCTGTTTCACCAGCTGGATTTAACAAAATACAAAGATGATAAATCAGGCTCAAAGTACTGCAGTCAGATAAACATGCTGTCAATCACTTCTCTCATACCTCTTCCAGCTGACATCACTGTACACCTTCCTCTGTTACTCCTCTTCCCTATTCAAATTTGCTCCCATGGCAAACATCCTAACTACAGCTAAACAGCCCTGTCCCACCAGAACAGTGCCTCGCTCATATCCCAACCCCTCTCACGACACACACTGTGAATGATGGTCACTAATAAACAAGAGCTCAGCCTTTCATTTTATCCTCACCTTCAGCTTGTCCCCCTGCCTTGTTTACTCTGTGCTATTCAAACTCTGCTCTCTGGACTATTTCCTTGAGACACCTCCTATGGTTCTGATTATGATCCTATCTGGGTACAGTGCAAACATTAATCCCCACAGCCCCTTGAAAGCAACTGCTCAATATATGAGATTATTTCACCTCCTCTCTCCCCTCTGAGAAGCCCCAATTGTACAGAAGTTTTTCTTTAAGACCTGGAACATTTATATTGTCCAATAGGTTTTTATTTCTGATACCTTGGGCTTTAACAACACAGTCTCTCCAGTGTGATGATCTAGCTGGACTCCAGTGTGACACTCAAGAGGGACTTGAACACAGACACTCTACAGACCAAACATTCACTAACCAACCTTACTCTAACCAGCACTTTGTTGGGTGTTCTGCACCAAGCCTCACTCACTTGCTCCACTGAGTCTTATACTACTTTAAATATTTGAAATTAGGAGATGGATTGTAGAGCCCGGTACTCAAAAGGGTTTTCGTCTGGATACTGTGACATTCAGACTGCAAATTATTAGCCCAGGAAAGGCAGGAAGACCTTTTACTCCAAACAGGTTCCTTGAGCACAGGGCTGCTGTGACCAGGATACTGGCCACTTTTGCAAGTAAACATTGGCTGACTGAACTCTAGGGAAGGACTTGGCAGCAACAGTTCAAGTCGCAGCTGCAGTGCGACTACCAGTAAATCTCTAAAGTTAAGCTACAAAACCTCCTTTGGCACTTTCTATTGTCCACCTTCCCCTGTAAGGATGTTTTCTGCACTTCTGTCATTCTGCTTTTGCTGGTATCTGAGACAACACAACAGCTAAATGATGACCGAGTCCTCTGGACAGGGGACTGATGAGGAGGTCTGGGCAGTAGATCTAAAGACTCCAGACCACCTGGAAAACCTCATAACTGGTGATATTGTCCACTGTCTTAACTCACATAGACAGGCTGTTCAAAGATTTTTTAGTCCCATCAGAAAGAGGAATTAATGACAATGAGGGTTTTCAGATTAAGAATTTATTCCCAAAGAAAATGAAATGCCGCTTCGCTCAGCACATCAAGAACACAACATGCAAAGACCCCACCCTTCCCTAAACTCCCTGCAAGCTCCTCACAACCAGCAATGAAATAAAACACATTTTTCCTGAATTACATTTCTGCCCCCTTCCCTCAGCACTTCCTAAAATCAGCAAGTATGGCCCTATACATCTGCTGGTTGCCTCTCTGGCTGAGATACACAAGCCATTGGAAAACAGTAGTCATGAGGCAAAGTTTTATATAAAATATCACTCCTCAGCTTTAACCCAGTAGCACACATGCTGCATTCTCAGAGGTGTGGAAAATATTCAGCTGCATCTTTTAAGATGCTTATGAATCTCCATGGTATCACCACTAGAAAATTCTCAAAAATTACTCAATTCTCAAATACAGAGAGATGTTTAAAAAATGGCCTAGAATACGCACAGAAAAGTAGTTGAATTAAGGTTGCAAGACCAATCTTGGTTGTCTTTCTCAAATTCTTAGCAGCCTGAACTTGCAACTTGATGCCTCTTCTTTGCATTGTTTAAATAGTTTTATGAACACGTGTACGCGCGCACACACACACGCTACTCTAAGTCTGTGCTAATTGCAACAGAGAAATAACGAAGCAAAATGAGAGTATTCATATGCATGTTTCTCAAACACTTCACTCTTGTATACCCTATCTTACAGACAAGGCAGAGTGGCTGAATATCACAGAGTCACTCTGGTTGGGAAAGAACCCTGGGATCATCAAGTCCAACCATCTTCCCTACCTTACAAGTTCACCCCTAAACCAGATCCCTCAACACCTTGTACAAATCATCCTTAAACACATCCGGGGATGGCAACTCAACCACCTCCCTAGGAAGCCCAGTCCAGTGCCTGACCACCCTTTCTGTAAACAAATTCTTCCTAATATCAAGTTCAAACCTACCCTGTTGTAGCTTGAACCCAGTCCCTCTCATTCTAGCACTAATTGCTTGTGAGAAGAGAGCAGCACCAACCTCTCCACAACATCCTTTCAGGTAGTTGTAGAGACTGGTGAGGTCTCCTCTCAGCCTCCTCTTCTTCAAACTAAAGAGCCCCAGCTCTTTCAGTCTTTCCTCATAAGATTTGTTCTCTAGGACCTTCACCACCTTAGTTGCCCTCCTCTGCACCTGCTCCAGCACCTCCACATCTCTCTTGTGTTGAGGTGCCCAAAATTGGGCACAGTACTCTAGATGTGTCCTCACCAGTGCCAAATACAGGGGGATGATAACCTCCTTACTCCTGCTGGCCACACTATTTCTAATAAAAGCCAGGGTGCCATTGGCCTTCTTGGCCAGCTGGGCATGCTGCTGGCTCATATTCATCTTCCAGTCAATTAGAACCCCCAGGTTCCTCTCTGCCAGGTGGCTTTCCAGCCACACCTCCCCAAGCCTGCAGCGTTGCACGTGACTGTTAATACTGACTAGCTACTTTCCAGAAGATTATTTTTAAGAAATATTAATACCTTGTTATGCCAAAAGAAAAACTCTGTGATGAGTAAACTTACATCATGCATGGAATCCATCAGTTTTGTAAGTTGATAGAAACGCTGTGAGTTGGCCACAACACCTTTCTGACGCAAACCAATTGCCTTCACCAGCTCTCTAATGTAGCTCGTTCTCATCTCATCGAACTGGCTTTGACTTCTTAGACCTTCCAAAGGAACTAAAAAGAAAGGAGCATGTTACAATTTATTCTGAAGGCAGTGAAAGAAATGCAAAGTTAAGGAACAATTCAGAGTATTTCACACTGTGCACTGCAGTGTGATGCATTATTATGTGTCAGAGTCTTCTTTCTTTTCAGCAGTTACTCCAGAAACACTGATACAGTTAGTTAGTTCAAAGGCTATAACAGCAACAATCAGCCAATGCTAGTAATGGATGATGTCTAGAAATAGTCTAAAGCTTCAGCTACACCTGTCTGCTGAAAAGAAGATGACCAAAAGAACCACCCTCGTCCTTGAGGAAAGCTGTTAAGAACTGGCTCCTGTTCACACTGCTAAGGGTCAGCCCTCTTCATAGGTTTATGTCAGAGAGATTTAGCTTAAGTGCTTAAAAAATGAAGTCGAGAATGAACTAACACGTCTTAAGTAGTGTAGACAGTAAAGTGTCCAGAACTCAGGCCTCCTGTTTGGACTTCTCTCACTTAACAGAATAGATACACTACCAGAGAGGAGAATAAACATGAACAGCTTTGTAGAGAAATTAGCAAGGAGGACCAAGAGGTTGAACTCACTCTTCATGGTCAGCTGTGAGGACCAAAACAAGGATGTGGAGAGAAAACTGAGAAACAAACCTTTTTTTTTTTTTGCATTTCTCTTGTGAGTTGAGTTAAAATACCTCTTCTAGCAACAAATGGCCTGTTTCCCTACAATTCTGCAAGAGCACAGTCACACAGTCCCATTTAATCACAAAAAGTACCACTGAGCTACTTATTTGAGTGAAGAATTCCAGTACTTTAAATGCACAAATGCCACCTCAACACAAGCAGCAGCAATGTTCCCTTCCTCCTGAACATATGTAAAAAATGCAGATGCTTTCAGTCAGTGGCAAGAACCCAGTCAAAGTCCTGCAGTGAGATTCTGCAGTTCCTCTAAAAGCCTGGGAAGTGTTAGCACTAGAACTGAACTTGCTATATGCTTACTTCTCTCTTTTTTTTGGTGTAGCACTACTTTCTTAAACCATAGTCTTTCTGAATGAGTGAACGACAGTATAGTTTCCAGATGTATGTGGCCTCTGGAAGATGGAGCCCTCACAGGGCACCCCTACAAGACAGCATGCTGTACATAGCAAATAAGGACCTGCAACACAGAAACAACTGCAGAAAACAAAAACATTGGTCCACTTTTTGCAACAACTAATTCTGATTTCAAGACAGCTTTAAAACTGTCACTTGTACAACGTAAAGAAAACATCCCAGCCACAGCAAAGTCAGTGGAAAACTCAAAAATAATGTTGAAACGTAGGCTGGGGCCCACTCAGAGTTAGAAATGTATCAAGACTGACTTTTTTTAATGTTTCATACAAATTGCTAGTTCTTTGAAATTATATGAAAAGTAAAAAACAACTCATCTAGATAATAAATAAAACAGAAGGCAGAATGAAAGACTAAAAGCTCTGGCTTGGTTTACTGCCAGTACATGAAAGCTTGAAATGGCCATTCTTTCACATTTTAAAAGGAATAAGATGAACACCATGACTAAAATAAAACACTCTTTAAAAAACACCTTTTAGCACAATGAGGTTATATATGGGTTTTGAAAAGCAGTATTGTGAAATTATATTCATACAGTACCAAATGTTTACTAAATGTCTCAGCAACAACGGTTAGGGGTGTTCCTTTTCCCAAACATCTGACAAATTGTTTTTTCCTATAAGAAAATAAGTGCAGGAGAGAATAAAAAGCAAAACTCATCAGCATAGACAGAAACACTCTTCTTTTTCAAGAAGAAGAAATCATTTCTTGTAAATATATATATAAACAGCATCTCTAAAATGAGATTTGGAGTGCAATGAGGTCGGTGAAGAATGGCAGCCGATGCACAACGTTATCTTGGTTCACTCACAAATATGAGTGTGGACCATTCTAATTTATTTTTTTTTAAATTTGATTTGAAATGGAGAGCTGGAATATCCCAAACGTAACTACACATCACTGACATTTAAAGCTTCTCTCGAAGATTCAGATGACAGACAAATAAGTTCATTTGTGATGAAAACACAGCAGAAAACACTTAAAATAGGAATACGTTCAGATTCCAACAAAGCAACTGAAGTTCACAGAATCAGAGAACATTAGGGATTGAAAGGGAAATTGAAAGATCATCCAGTCCAATCCCACCGCCACAGCAGGACCACCTAGACCAGGTTGCACAGGCAGGTTTTAAGTGTCTCCAGAGAAGGAGACTCCACAACCCACCTTGGCAGACCCTGCCAGTGCTCTGTCACTCTCACTGGGAAGAGGCTCCTTCTCATATTTACGTGGAACCTCCTATGTTCCAGCTGACACCCACTGACCCTTGTCCTATCATTAGATGATACTAAGAAGAGCCTGGCTCCATCCTCCTGACACCCATCTTTCACATATTTATAATCATTAATGAGGTCCCCCTCAGTCTCCTTTTCTCCAAGCTAAAGAGACCCAGCTCCCTCAGCCTTTGCTCATGAGGGAGGTTGTATCAGAGAATGACTTTTGTCGACAGATTTTTATTGCTTTAGCAGAGCGTACTGTCTTTTGCTTTATTTTAGTGTTTTTTATGTCTATATGAGTTAAATTAAATCTTTACTGCTTATGGTCTACTGACAGCACAGTATTTTTAAGCATAAGCAAATACCAGACAAGTACAGCCTAAAAGGGGATAAATTTTTACTTCCTTTGTACAGCAGTTAAAGTGTCCAGCCAACAAGTGCATTATGCAGGTTTTGCACATCTCTCCTCCAGCTCTGTTAGTCTGTAGAGAACCAAACTTCAACATTGTTCCCACTACATTTCTCAGTGTTTACTCTCATTTCTAAAACTTTCTATTTGAGGATTCATAACAGTTATGGCCTCATCCAATGTGCATTTTAGCATTTTTTAGAAGGTTTTGGAAAATAACTTCATCAATTACCACATTTCCCATTGAAAGTGGAATGCAGCTGTGTGCTGGATTCTTTAAAAGATACGTAAGATTAAAAGTGACCACAGATTTTGTTGTAGAGAGAGAAAACAACAGAGAAGCATTTCCATTTGTTTATATCAGTGCTAAACTTGACCTGTTTATAACTAGAAAAAGTTGAATAAATGTTAGTATCGTTTGCTATGTCCAACTCCCTAATTCTTTTGAGAAAGTATGCTTGAAGTTCCTAGCCAACATGAAGCCCTCAGTCCTGACAACTGATGAAGTATTTTTAAATATATTTCTAATGCTTGTAAGGTGGGGGTTCTTTTTAATCTATTTGGAGTCATTTAAGCTGAAGAGCTCCCAGACATAAATACTGCACTCTTGATTTGAAAACATCTAATACAGTTCAGCTATACTTCAAAAGGGACCCAACTGCCCCAGTCTCTTTAAAAAGAGTAAAACCAACAACAAATCACAAATTGTTTGTTCTTTATAAATGCTAGAGAAAATATTTTGAAGTCTGGAAACACTAATATTCCTCCTAAGGAAATTTCCATTTGTTCAGCTAGAGAGCTTAGCAATTGTCAAGGTACACAACACGGTTCACAACTCTTTGGCTAGTGATATGTTACAGAGAAATGAAAGGACCTACTTGTGTTGAGAAGTAACAGTGCTTTCATACATAGGAACTCTTCTTGGCTAACTTGAAGTCTGACAAATTCCTGTGGGAGTTGCCACATGGATAGACACAGGGAATAGAACGACGATTCTTTCATCCTCTGTCTTACACCCAGAAAAGGTAAGAAACAAAATAAAACAAAACATGAAAAGAAGGAAACAGAAGGGCTCCAGTACTGTTTGAAAGAAGTGAATTGCTAGTGGTTTGATTAACACGTTACAGAAATCAAAGAAAGGGTTAAACATATAAACAATTTCCTGATTTTTTGTTGTACTTGCACTAGTTTTTTAAGCACAGCCACTAAATGTGCTGTTTTGGTGGATGTGTCATTGGTTACTGCTGCCCAGGAAAGGCCTTGGATGCTACCAGAGCTGAATGCTAGCCAAAAAAAGAAGGGGGTTTATTAATTAAATGATGCATTAATTAATCCAGTTCCAACTCCCCCACCAGGCTGGGATACCCCACCCTAGACCAGGCTGGCCAGAGCCCCATCCAGCCTGGCCTTAACCACCTCCAGGGATGGGGCCCCAACCACCTCCCTGGGCAACCCATTCCAGGCTCTCACCACCGTCACGGTGAAGAACTTCCTCCTCACATCTGCTCTAAATTCTTGCAGAGTTTTAATACTGAGTCATTAAATCATAGAACCATAGAGTTGAAAGGGACCTCCAAAGGTCCTCTAGTCCAAATCACCTCCTTGTTTTCCACGTACCTTGGCATACTTTCCAGGAGAACCTTTCCAGGCACAAGTTGAGACTGGCATGTAATTTCCTGGTCAACTTTTTTTCCCCTTTTTAAAAATGGAGGTTATGTTTCCCCTTTTCCTGTCAGTGGGAACTAACTACACCAGACTGCCATGACTTCTCACATATGGTAGATGTAACTACATCCACTAGTCCCCTCAGAACCTTCAGGTTCTTTTTAAGATCATGAACCTGATCTGCCCCTACCATGAGGAATCCTTCTTCTAGTCCCAGCCCTTAACCTCCATGACCTGGGTGGCCTGGTTTGAATTCTTGCCAGCGAAGAGTGAGGCAAAAATATATTATTGACACCCTCAGCCTTCTCCACATCTTGGCTAACCAGGTCACCTGTTTGCTGGTTTCCTTTTTATCATCAATATACCTAGAAAAGTTCTCATTGTCTCCTTAATGTCACTGGCCACATTTAACTCTATCTGGGCTTTGGTTTCTCTAATCCTATCCCTGTCTGCTTGGACAATTCCTGTAGATTTCTTCCAGACCATCTGTCCTTGATTCCATCTCCTAAAGGCTTCCTTCTTGTGTCTAAGTTTGTCCTCATCTACACAGGCCTCCTGGCATTTTTGCCTGACTTTTTGTAAAGATGCAGTGCTTTGGAGCTTGGAGAGGGTGGTCTTTGAATATTTGTCAGTTTTCTTGGGTATCCTATCCCTCAAGGACTCTATCCCAATGCACTCTACAAAGTAATTCCCTGAAGAGGCCAAAGTCCAGGGTAGCCAAACTGCTGGGCACCCTTCTCACTGCCCTGAGGACCGTGAACACCAACCATCTCATGATCTCTGTAGCCAAGTCTTCTTTGAGTTCCATATTCTCCACCAGCACCTCCTTTTTGGTGAAGACAAGGTCCAGATTAGCACCTCTTCTTTTTGGCTCCTCTACCACTTGGAGGAGGAAGTTCTCATCAGAGCACTCCACGAATCTCCAGGATTATTTATGCCCTGCTGTATTGTCTTTCCAACAAATGGTGGGATGATTGAAGTCTCCCATTAGGGCTTGTAAGCATCAAGGCACTTCTGTCTATAAAGGGGCTCACCCACTTGGTCTTCTTGGTCAGGTGGTCTGTAGCAGATCCCCACCACAATGTCTCCTGTCCTCCTTTTACCCTGACCCATAAGTTCTCCATGCTTTCTTTATCTGTTCTCAAGTGGAATTCCATGCACTCCAAGTGTCATTGGCACAGAGGGCAAAACCCACTCCTCATCTCCTCTGCCTGTCCTTTCTGAACTGCTGATAACCCTTTAACACTCCAGCCACAGGAGTCATCCCACCATGTTTTAGTGACTGCAGTGAGATCATGGCTCTGTAACTGCACACAGATCTCATAAGAAGTCATTCCCAAGATACACTACAGCTCAAATTGCTAAACAGATTGGCTCTGAATGCTTTGGGTTGTGGTTTCCTGGCCATTTTTAAACATCCCAAATGTGTGCTGCTCTTTTGGAAGGAATTTCCACTATCTCTTTCCACCCCGAGGGTGTGAGCTCCTGCATTAGTGCATGCACTCCTGCGTGGTGAGTCAGATCAGGGATCACCTCCGCTTGCTAATTAATGGCTTTTCTGGGGTATTTCTCAAGCATATAACTTTATCTGTTTGGTAGCATAGCCAGATAGTGTTTGACTCAATTTAAGTGAAACCATGGGGGGTGCACAGCTAAAGCAGGGAGGCAGATGGAGTTAAGTTTTCCAGCAGCATTCAGCAACTAGCTTTGCTTACAACGATCTCAAAAATATAATCACCACAGACAAGGAAATTGCTTACACTTTATTGCCCAATAAATACTTGCAGCTAAGATTTAGTGTGCCAGTTACTGTTCATGTCTAACTCTTTGATTCTGTGACCCTGACGAGATGTTCTACAACCAAGAGAGGGCATGTTATAAACCAGTCTCTCAATGTAGATAGCCTTGAGCTGCAAATAAGAATCTGCTTCTGGTGGGTTATCACCACGGTTCATAAACCTCAAACCCTGAAAGTAACTGACTGAAGTCTGCTTCACAAGGTGGCAGCAGTGGTCCACATGCACACAAACACCTGAAGACGCGGCATCAGTGCCGGAAGCTACTTACCCTTTTGCTTCTTCTGAATGTAGCCGTGACATATAGAACAATCTATTCTGGGACAGATTAAAGTCAGAAGTTTTCTCTATCTAAATCCTTCAAAGTATTTCAACTTGTACAGCATAATTAATATACATGGGAGAGGAAAGAATTCATTACTCTATAACCTCCCAGTGATTTACGGATATCTGGAAGATGAAAGGTCAGGAGCTACAGGGTCTGCTTCACTGACTGTTTTCTATACAAAAACTAGAACTTGCACATCGATAGGTTTTGAAATCTGGTGCCTAGATCTTCTGTAAATCTACCTGAAACAGACCTATCTTACAAGAAAAACGGCTTAGGTTTCACCTCACTCCATAGTAGTTATTTTATGATGTTAAGAAAAAATAACTAAGAAATATGTATTAAAGAAAAAGAAATAGGGAGAGTAAATTCTGTTTTATTGGTCCTGGAAAGCTTTCATGTGCCAAAGTATCTAAAATTACAGCTTTGACAATATTAATTTGCAGAGCTGAAAAATTGGCAAGACTGAAACAAAGATTATTCAAATTAATCATCTTAGTGAAATAAAATCTAATCCAACCCCCCTCCACAAGCCAGAAAAAAACCTGCCACATATATTTTATATTTGATTTTAAAATTCCTTATTCACATGAATTCAGGTCAATCTTCTGACAGCATCTTTTTTTTTTCCTATATAATTAAAATAAAATTAAAATATTCTTTGAATTCCTTTCATTGGGCCATGCCAAAACCCTTCCAAACCCCGGACTTTAATACAACCAGAAGACTTTTGTCTGCTGTTAAACTTGAAACAGAACAAGAAATTAATTAAATCTTGGCCTCAGTAAAGTCACGTTGACACAAGTAAGTTCAAAATATTGTTTGTGTTACACAACAGCAGTCTACTTACTCATTTAGAATCAGATCTGGTGCAAAATATAACATCTGCCCACTGACGTGCTTGTATGATCTCCATCCCATTGCAAAAACCATTAGACTCATCCAGGAATACTGGATGAGGGTGATCTGGTCATCAATATGTAAATTCCGAAAGCCTAAAAATGAAATTAAAAGTTAAAATACTTTATAACTCTCATTTAGACACTGTGTGGAGGTAAGCTCTCACAAATCTGTGAAGTTTGTATGAAAACTGTCCAACGCCTGTGTTTTTGTTCTGGTACTTTGAAATGATCAAGCTAAAGTTAACTTTAGCAACCAAAAGTAATTATTTAAGGGAATAACAGTGGAACTAGTTTTCTTTAAAACTTTAAATCTGAATGAAAATGTGAATTTCATTTCCATTTCAAATATGGCAGTTTTTAAGTTGACCACTGTAACCAAACCTTATTCAATAAATATAGCTGGGACTCAAGTGTTCTTAGCAAGAGATACAACTGTAATACAACAAGCATCCACATACAAATATCTTTCTTGCATTTAACTAAAAATCACATATTCAGTTATCCTTTGATAAATTCTGCTCTTTGGTAATTCTAACCACTAACTTTGATACCCCATAACTGCTATGAATTGAGTCAATCTAACAGTGTCCTGACAACGCAAGCAGCGATCCTCTTCTTTATTACCTGGTCCTGCTCCCTCCCTCAAGCAAGCTCTGGCATTCATGCTGCTCCTCAGTGAACTGGCTCAGCTGAGGAAGCCATCAGAAAACTACAGAAGGTAAAAAGGTTTTCTTCTCACTTGATGAGATGGATCAGTTCAACCAAGAGGTCTGACAATCTCAAGATGCAATGTGGAAGACAGACTACCCTTTCCTGCAGCAGTAAAGTGTCAAACCGAGCTCACAGGAAACCTGCATTTTTTAATCTATCAATATATTAATATCATCATTAATATATTGATGTTTCTATATCCCAGGATCAGGGCCCTATCACCACAGAACACACATACATACATAACACGGACTTCTCATTTAATCCACTCTTGAATCATTGTAAATTCAGTTACTTCTCACTACCAGTCTGCTTGTGAGTTGCTTACTCCTAATAAGTACCATCTACAACAATTTTTCTCCTTTGTTTTCAAAAATTCATTTTAGTATGAATAATAAAGAATATGCAGAAATATCAACTTTTTACTACTGCTAAAAGAATAAAAAATAGAGTAGGAAAGGCTGGGGTGGAATAGCTGCTATAACAGTCGCAGGGATTGTCTAGGTTTCTGTTGTTTTTGTGGAGATGCATTCTTTCAGAAATAAGCTCCTATTAAAACACCTTTGATCAGACATAGGATTTGATGAAGTGGAAGCTTAACCACTTCAGAATTTGTTAAGAATTAAGAATTCACTACATATAAGAAACATTATTACCTGGTAGCAATTTTGACCATTTGACTACACAAAGGAGTTGCCTCTCACAAAGATGATTGAGACTGGTCAGCAAGGAACTTGGAGTTTCAGGTTTTGTGTTGTCATAACCAGCATAAACAACTTCTGGCTCAATGCCTCGTAAAACACTTATCATTGGGGGCACAAACTGTATTTCTTGATTTGGAGAAAAGGACAGCCTTTGGGTTAGAGCCTGGCTTTCATCTTGAAGGGTTGCTGGCTGCTGGAGTGCGACATCTAATGTTCTCACAACCTTTATTTTGTTAAACTTTTTAAATTTTCGACCTGAAAAAGAAAGTGAATGATCTGTTAAAAATAAGTGATGAGAAACACTAATGTTTTCCAGTATTGCTGGATTACACTTTGAATCTATACAAGGAAACTAGAACTGTCTTCGGAGTAAGTTGGCTATTTTTTGAGTATTGACACAATTGAAAAACAATCATGGAAAATTCTTAGAGTTTCTCCCTCCACATCCTCCTCCCTTCACTGAGAGATGAATGGCACCCACCCATTAATATTATTGCCATGAATTCTAGGTTACAGTAACCTTATAAAGTGTTTTCTGGTTCAGTTCCCACTGTTCTATCATATGCTGACAGCTGAGCCAGCTGGCTCTACAATTACATTTTTATTCATGGTTAACTAAGGATACTATTTCTCTCTCCTCCCAACTATTTAGAAACAAAAATGCTAGTAATTAATGACCACAAACAGTAATTCCTTTCCTCCAGTTTCATAAAGGCATTTCAGTTTCATGCTAAAGTCTAATTTGATGATCTACAATGTGTTATTTTCCTCCTGGATACCAAAGAGAAAATAGAATTCAAGAGATGAGTGAAATAGCAATTATGTAAAATCACATGTCAACACTTTAAAAACTCTTCAATTTCTAAAGGAAAGATTATCTTTCCCAGTATTTCAAATTCTTATTTCCATAGTGCAGTGTTTTAAAGAACACTAACTGAAAAAAAAATAAATAGCTGAACTGTTTTTCAAAATAAGCTCTGGTATGGCCATGGAAATATAGAGAGCTGTAAGCAGTAAATCTTCATATTTCATTCATGGAAGCAGTCTAGCACCATACAAATCCAGAACATCAAACCTTCAAGGATGCAAAGACAATAATCTTCAGTAATATATTACCATACTAAGTGTTTCAATCAAAACACAAATTCATGTAGAGGTGGCTGCATGGAATGATCTGCTTTAAATAAATCTTCAAAGTTGATGAAAACCATGGTAGATCATCAGTTCAGCCAAGCAAGATTGGCTTAGTGAAAAACAGGTGAAAAAATGGTCTGATTTAGTTGATGCTGGGACAGAGATGTAGGATAATGCAGAGTTAAAAAAAGATAAACCATTCTGCCAACAGTTACATGTTTCAACCTCAGCGAGGAAAAAGAATCACAGAATGTTAGGGATTGGAAGGGACCTCGAAAGATCATCTAGTCCAATCCCCCTGCCACAGCAGGATCACCTAGACCAAGTCACACAGGAGCATATCCAGGTGGGTTTTAAACACCTCCAGAGAAGGAGACTCCACAACCTACCAGGGCAGCCCCTTCAAATGCTCTGTCATCCTCACTGTGAAGAAGTTCTTTCTCATACTTATATGGAACCTCCTGTATTCAGGTTTACACACATTGCCCCTTGTCCTATCATTAGATGACACTGAACAGAGCCTGACTCCATCCTCCTGACATCCATATTTACATATTTGCAAACATTAATGAGGCCACCCCTCAGTCTCCTTTTCTCTAAGCTAAAGAGACCTAGCTCCCTCAGCCTTTCCTCATAAGGGAGATGTTCCAAGGTTTTGTTCCAAAAGCCACTCAGGAATCAATGGATACTTTGCTTGTTGATGTGTTGCATACTTTAACAACAGTAGAAAAAGAGATGCATCATGTCTTTCAAGCTGAGCCACTGAAAACTTGCACTATTAAATGATAGTATGCACAAACCACTCTAAGAGTGCAGAAGGTGAAAGGTGATAGAAGATTAACAGAGTGCATCTATTTGGTTGAATGAAAATCCCTTTCATAGCATGTACAGCAAAGTGTCCTTTTAAAAAATGATGCTTCTATTTACAAGTGAGAGATTAGACAAGTGAACTTATCCTAATGTTAGGAGACAAAGTCTGTCTTTTACGGGCATCTATTTGTTTCAGTTAAAAGTAGTGCTGTGCTGTCAGACCTCAAACTACACTAATGGCCTCAGGACATGGAAGCAGGGAGGTGCACTGTACTTCAGCAAAAGCTCTGAATCTATTCTCAATAATTTATGGAAGAATCAAGAGATGCTAGCACAGACTCTAGTACTTTTATACTTAGAAAATCCCAGTCTTTCCAACAACATACTAAAAAAGAAAGGTTTGACAAAAATGGTTTTTATTAGGAACAGATCTATGCAATTTTCTTTATGTGCCAAAATATTGTGGAAGCTTGGAAATTTTATAAAAATCTAGTGTCTCAATTTTGTAAGATCCAGGATGTACACGTCAGAGAATTAAATTGACCCTTTTTTTTTGAAACATTCATTAGTAAGTGGGTAGTTTAACTTCGAGCAAGGTTAATACACCAAACATAGGAAGGTATCTTATGCAATTTCTTAATATTACTTAAATGAATTTCTTCATGTACACTGGCATAAACTGAGGTAGAATCAATCCTCATTTGTGAAGCAGACAGGACTGAGCAGATGAACACAATCTAAAAGGCCAAAATGTACTTTTATCAAAACCAGTTTTGTGTTATCCCATCATAAATAGGCATCTTTATCCATTTCACATAGAAAAAGTTGTACAGAAAAGTGCAAAACTTCAAGTTAAATTAAAACACTATTTAAATTTGAAGGGAGTATACTAAATGCAGTTTCAAGAAACACATTTGACGTAACAAATGCGAGTGATGAGCTCATCAATGAAGTCAATGGACAAGCTCCCACTAATTTAACTGCGACTTTAACTATCACAGAATCACTGAATCACAGAATTGCTTAGGTTGGAAAAGACCTTCAAGATCATGAGTCCAATCAGTAACCTAACTCTATCAATTTCAATGCTAAACCATGTCCCTAAGTTCTGTATCTACACAACTTTTAAACACCTCCATGGCTAGCCTGTTCCAAGGCCTGATGACCCTCCCAATAAAGAAGTTTTTCCTAATGTCTAAACTAAACTTCCCCTGGCACAACATTAGGGCATTTTTTCTTGTCCTATCCCATGTTAACTTGTGAGAAGAGACCAACACCTGCCTCTATAAACCTCCTTTCAGGTAGCTGTAGACAGCAGTAAGGTCTCCCCTCTGCCGCCTTTTCTTCAGACTGAACAGACCCAGCTGCTCCTCACATGGCTTGTTCTCCAGACCCTTCACCAACCTTGTTGTCCTTTAATAAACCTTCTCCGGCACCAAAATGTCTTCGACTGAGGTGCCAAAAACTCAACACAGTACTCGAGGAGCGGCCTCGCAAGTGCCGAATACGGGGGGGCAATCAATTTTGTACTCCTGCCAGCTGCACTGTTTCTGATGAAAGCCACAATACTCTTGGTCGCCTTGGCCAGTGAGCACCCTGATAGCTCACATTTACCCAACTGGCAATCAATACCTGCCGGCCTCTTCCTGCTGAGCAGCTTTCCAGCTGCCCCAACAATCTTTTATGACCATTTAATCTTTGTAAATATTTCTGATTAGTGATTCCTTCCTTAGTAAAAAACAACACACATTTTACATTACAGCTGAACAAAAACCAGCTTTAAAAATATGCAATATTGCAACTGACCTACAGCCAATTTCACTGAAAACAAAGCTATACATATTCCTAAACATGCTGGGAATTTCCCAGTAACTATTGTTGAGGCATGAAGGAAAACAGAAGGAACAATGCCTTTGATAGTTCATAAATAATGCTTTCAGATATTTTCTGAAATAATGGCTTCAGATACTTTTACAGTTCAGAGAACAAGTAAAGAAAGAAACCAAACAGAGTGCTTACCACATGGAAATGTTAGTAGTTAATAAGTACTTATGTTCCCAAGTAATTAAGTGTCTCAGAATTAATGTCACACCGGCTTGCAGAATTTCTTACGTGTTTATTTCTAATTATGTTGCTTAACAGCCACAAGTAAATCAACTGCACTTTGTTACCTATCTACTGGACAGGTGACTGCTAATAAATCAAAGTAAACTTTCCCAAGGAGACCATGTCAAGTTAATGCAAACTCTGAAGGACATAAGGAAAACAACAGAGATTTGACAATAGCTTAGTTTTGCAATTGCTCCTTACAAAACTATCCAGGTAAATTCCTGCTGTAAGAGAAACGTCTACTCTTAGTACTATAATGTGTAAAGAACACCAATCCACTCTGGAAACTATCAATACTAAAACCTCTCTATGTCATATTCAAACAGCACACTTTTTCTTTGTAACATTTTATGAGGAGAGATTGAGAGAGTTGTGGTTGTTTAGTTTGAGGAAGAGAAGGCTTAAGGGAGACCTGATCGCTCTCTACAACTATCTGAAAGGGCACTGCAGAGATGTTGGTGCTGGTCTCTTCTCGCAGGTAGTTAGTGACAGAAACAGATGGAATGGTTTCAAGTTCCAACAGGGTAGGTTTAGATTGTACATCAGGAAAATATTCTTCACAGAATGAGTGGTCAGGCACTGGAATGGGCTGCCCGTGGTGGTGGTTGAGTAACCATCCCTGGAGGTGTTTAAAAGACACTTAGGTGTGATGTTGGGGGATATGGTTTGGGGGTAAGCTTGTAGAGTAGGATAGATGGTTGGAGTCGAGGACCCCAAGGGTCCTTTCCAACCTGAATGTTTCTATGCTTTTATGATTTTCAATAATTTAAGACAGCCAACCATTCAAGCCATTTCTTCATACTCATAGTTCTCTCACCCTTGATTACTACAAAGAGCATGTGTATGGTGCTTGTGCACTACATGCACCTAGAAAACATACAGTAGTTTTCTTTTTTTAAATTTCTTTATCTCATCATCAAATATACTGTGATTTTCTCCTTAACACATCATTTTTTGCTTTAATAGTCTTTTAAGGAGGGATACAAAACCAAGTGAAAGTCTAATGTCTCACTGTTCTTCTCCAGACTCTGCAATTGGGTGAAAAATCTCAATACTTTATTATTCTGGACAGAACACTATGGCTCTGACTTTAAGGTCACTATGCTCTTGCATCTTTTGTGGGACAACGAGCCATGCACACTTCAGCAGAGTGCACAAAAAAAGAGAACAAAGCAGCAAAGCGTAAGGAATATATCTTGATTCTAATGAACCTTTTGATGCTACCACAGAAAACACAACCAGGAAAATTAATGAAAATTTGTCTGCCTGGAAATGTTCCTGTGTGACTGGATCTAGGTGATCCTGCTGTAGCCAGGGGACTTCCTGATCCTATGCCACTTTCTTCCTGCAGGTTTACAAAGGCATAGTGCTGAATTTTGTTTAATGTTACATTAAAAAAGCAAATCTGCTACAATAAGAATTACTACAAAGGTGGGAATTCCCATACAAGGTCTACAGTGTTGGTGTAACCACTGCCTGGCCTTCATCAGTGGAAAAAGAGAATATACTCAAAGCAATGATGAAGTGCACAACAGAAAAGAGAAAGGGATATTACTGATCCCTGATTTTACTGCCAATATAATTTTCCTCCTTCTTTTTAAGCAAAACCAAAATTTCTGATCCAAAATCATTCATAAATACACACCAAAACCACAATTCCTGCCATTGCAAGAAAGAAATACGAGTGTACAAAGAAGAGAAAGATTCATACAGAAAGGTTCTTTGTTTCAAGATTTCCAGACTCATTAAAGAAATATTATAATGAATTTTAAAACATCAGGCAATTCTTCCAAAACCAGAATTTTAGTGTGATTTTAATTTACAGTATCCAAGTGTTGTTGAAACTCAACAGACTTAAAGAAGTGTTCTTGGCTGCCTATTCTTTAGAATAAGATGTGAAAAGCAGCTCACCTCCCAGGACCATACCAGCTTGACAGCACTTCCTCAGGCGACATGCTGGACAGTTCTTCCTACGAATTTTATCGACTATGCAGTCGTTTCTTCCAGCACATAAATAGTTGTGTTGCCCTGCATAAAAGAGAAAAATGGAATTAATGGTATGTTTTCTAAGATAACACAATTATTTCTGTGTATAAATGTCCCAAAAATAACTGGGGATTCAAAAAAGTATACTTGAGCCATTCTAGGACTCTCGTTAATGATAACTTTCAAATAATTATGTGTTACTATTTAAATGCAATATATTATTTGGCCCATTAAAAGTGAAACTCCCAATCCAAAAAGTTCCAAAAGCATTAACAGACAGTATAAAATGCTTCAATTATTGCACTATCACT
This sequence comes from Rhinopomastus cyanomelas, assembly GCA_013400115.1. Lineage (NCBI taxonomy): Eukaryota > Metazoa > Chordata > Aves > Bucerotiformes > Rhinopomastidae > Rhinopomastus > Rhinopomastus cyanomelas. Next base: position 343,265 of record VXBP01000353.1, read on the forward strand.
ATTTCTCAGGTCAATCAAGCATGAGGAGAGATCATTTATTTTAAACTCATTTTTAAGATACTGTTCTTGATTTTAAAGAACTTCAGTAAATTTAGCTTGGATTGGTGTTGAGTTTCTGACAGAAAAATTAATCATAGAATCATAGAAACATTCAGGTTGGAAAAGACCTTTGGGATCATCAACTCCAACTATCAATTACACTCTACAAGTTCTCCCCTAAACCATATTAAACACCTAAACCTAAACACCTCCAGAGATGGTGACTCAACCACCACCCTGGGCAGCCCATTCCAGTCCTTGACCACTCTTTCTGTGAAGATTATTTTCCTGATGTCCAATCTAAACCTACTCTGCTCGAGCCTGAAACCATTCCCTCTGTTTCTTTCACTAACTACATGTGAGAAGAGACCAGCACTAACATCTCTACAATGTCCTTTCAGATGTAGAGACAACTATGCAGAGGTTGGGACACTGTAAAAAAAAAAAGCACTTAAATTACCTAAGATGGAGAAGCAGATCTGTACTAGCTGCTGAAATACCAGCTAAACAGTTGCAGCCAATATAGCCAAAAATGACAAACAGAAGAAGGCCGGAACTTTTTCTTGTAGGCTATTTCTTAATTTATTGCTTAATTCTGAAGAACTCAGTTAGAAATATTTTTTAATGAAATTAGCTTCCAGCAGAGCAAAAATTAAATTCAGCTGATATCCTGACATTCTTTTGAACAGAAACATCAATGATACTTAGAAATTTCATTAGAGAAGAAACAAAAAGTATGCTCATATGCTTTACTATCATACTGGTAATTTTAGTGATTTATTCTGAATGTTAATAAGTAAACAAAACTAAATAAATATTTAGGAATATATCAAAGTTAATTTCCAAGCATCCTTTCAAATAAAGCTGATGACTCCCACATGAGGTCTAATTTTAAAATTCTGCCTGTTTGGGCACATCATCCTCTCTCATTTCTGCCTTTTCAGTTTTTTATGAGTACCTAGTTTTGAGAATGTTTGTTTTCAGAATGATGAAATGCATCAAAAATCTAGATCAAATCACACAGGAACATGTCCAGGCAGGTTTTAAACATCTCCAGAGAAGGAGACTCCACCATCTCATGGTCACTGCAACCAAGGCAGCTCTCAACCTTCACTGATTCAATCAGACCCTCCTTTTTGGTGTGGACAAGATCCAGCAGCGCTCCTCTCCTGAAGGACTTCTCCACCATTTGCATCAGGAAGTTGTCATCAATGCACTGAAGGAACCTCCTGGACTGTGGATGGCTTAGTGGGATTTTCAGCAAATATCAGGGTAGTTAAAATCCCCCATGACAACAAGGGACTGTAACTGTGGGATGTTATCAGCTGCCTGTAGAAGGCCTCATCAACTTCCTCATCTTGATGTGGTGGCCTGTAATAGACACCCACAACCATATCACCCATGTCAGCCTGCCCCTTAATCTGCACCCACAAACTCTCAACTCACTCTTCATCTACCCCTGGACAGACCTCATTACCTTCTAATTGCTCTCTTACATAAAGATAAAGAGCAACTCCACCACCTTGCCTTGCTGGCCTGTCTTTCCTGAAAAGGATGTAGCCATCTATGACCACATTCCAGTCATGCGAGCTGTCCCACCATGATCTCAAAATGTAGCAGACATCAATACCAAAACTTCAATATTTATTCTGACTTAGCCATCTGATGTCAACAGTAGCAAACAAATCCAACAGGATTATTCTACACAGCAGCTGTTATACAGCTTTCTTTATTACCCTATTCTGGCTTTCTCTGTATAAAGTAAAATAGCAATTGTTGAATATATTTTGTCCTCAGAAGAAAAACTGAAAATGAATCCTCAGATGAAAAAGCAGGATGAAGAAGATCTTTCTATTTCAACAAAATAAAAGAGCTAATGCTAATCTATGTAAAACAATATATTTGTTTCTGTGCTAACATTTTTTGGTTAATTTACCCCTTTACCCATACATTTAAGAACTTGTTTGGCTTTACTGAAAATAAAACCAATTGCTTGAAAATAATTGTTATAACAATTTCTTTTTCTCTAGAAAACAACAGATATATAAAAGCAGTTGCTTCACACATTGTCTGGCATTTTGAAAGTATATTGTGATGCAACAAACCAGAATAAAATCTCATTTCCTTTCTCTCGTTAATTCTAATCCTGAATTCCTTCTAACAGAAACATTGCCAAAAGCAGACAAATGAATAAAATTCTGTCTTGTTTGTGGCAGCAGACCAGGAAGCCAAATATTCATTCTGAAGCCATCTTCCTTGGAATTATTTGCAGGTTTTCCTCATCTCTTTTTGCCTTTATTAGGTACAAAAGCATTCAATCTTTTGATAAGAAACAGCAGTTTTAAAGTTAGTTTAACCAAAAATCGATAAAGCATCAGATTATCTCTTCACTGTGGCATTCTGACACCGTAACATACAGCTAGTTTACAAAAGAACACTTAAGTGTAGGTTAGGATTTGCTTCTGAGTGTCTTGCGTTTGGGGGGTTTCTCTGGTTCCCTGGAAGGCATCTCGTTTGGACCAGTACTCTAGGGAATCTTTTCAGTCTACAGAATATGGTCTAAGTCTGTTCACTTCAAGTCCAAAACTGAACTGTGCATTTCCAGTACAGGTGTAAATGCTCCCAAGAAGTACTATAGACATACAAATTGTACATACCCCTATTACAACACAGAAAAATGTGGATCTACCAAAGTCAATGCATATCATAGAATCATAGAAGTATTTGGGATTGGAAGGGACCTCGAAAGATCATCTAATCCAATCCCCCTGACACAGCAGGATCATCTAGACCAAACCACACAGGAACATGTCCAGGTGGGTCTTAAATGTCTCCAGAGAAGACAACTCCACAACCCACTTCAGCAGCCTGTTCCAGTGCTCTGTCACCCTCACCAGGAAGAAGTTCCTTCTCATATTTAAGTGCAACCTCCTATATTCCAGCTTACACTCATTGCCGCTTGTCCTATCACCAGATGACATTGAGAAGAGTCTGGCTCCATCCTCCTGACACCCACCCTTCAAATATTTATAGACATTAACGAGGTCTTTTCAAGAAATTGCTAGGAGAAATCCTATGGGACAGGGTAGTAGAAGGTAAAGAGACCCAATATAGTTGGTTAGCATTCAAGGACCACTTCTTTCAAGCACAGGATGGATAGATGATGGTCATGAAATATTGAAGTACTCAAAGAATGTTACATGTTCTAGAACAATATCAGTATTTAGAATTTACTCTTGATAATAGTACATAATTTGAGTACTTAACACCCCAGTGGGTGCTCTAACTGCTAAAGGAGATGAAGGAGTTTGAGCAGAAGAGTGATATTAATACTGTTCCTTCTGGAACAGAAAATTCTCTAGAAAAACAAAGAATAGCTTGATTTATAGTGTTACATATTTTAATAGCCTTACTTATATAATAGGTTTATTAAATAAATATAAATAGTAATCTATTGTAGAAATAATAGGCTATTTATATAACCATGTTTAAATATTATGCATCTAACAATAAGCATTACAAATCAAATGGTAAAATTTTAAATTTACAGTTAGACATTTAGCTACAGCTCCTACAAAACTCCTCATAATGTAGACATTATCAGTAGATCCTGCTTCCAATTGAAAATGCATTAATTACTTCAATCCTGTACATGACTTGCAGAGTGCTTATTATAATCCAAGATCAATTTTTCACATCTGCAAAATAATTTGTAAAGTAGTCACAACTATGAAACCACTGTTTATATGTTCTAAAAGCTAAGATTAGCCAGAGCCAGAGCCTGTGCCCACTGCATATCGTATCTAAAATTAAGTCTGTTATTGGAATTTAGGCACTGTAAGAATTAGCTTTGATCCTCAAAAAGTTAATGTCACTTAATTCTTGTTTAAGTCATTGATTTTATTTAATAACAAGCAAAGATCTAATCCTTATTATGTCTTCATCTAGTTTATTTCTTCCATAAAGCCTCCGTGATAGCAGCATAACAAAAAGAAGCAAGAAAAACCAAAAACCTTAACAACCCAACCCTTTCATGAAATTATGGTGATAAAATCTCAGGCACATCTTGATTCTTACAGTCAACCACTTCCTTGTTTTCAAGCCTATTAAAACTTCCATTATATCCTGAGCTTGAATTATGCCATCATGAGAGTTTTCCACTCCACTGGGTACTACCCCATCTATCCCAAACACCTCTCCATCCTAAAGTGTGTTTCATTGACTCTGATTCAGCTGCAATTTATTTGGAAAACACATAATGTTCAATAGCACAGTATTTTTCGGTCTCATCTGTCAGGGATTTTGTTATTATCTCAGCCATCAGATGGAATCTTTCATCTATAGATAAATCTGAGTAAATGTTCTCATCTGAAACTACTTCTACCACTGTGCAGAGCTACCTTCTGATAAACTACTAGCTGCTTGATACTAATAGTTAAGTCATAGTAACAGATTATGTAAGAAATGCAAATTAGAGAATCACAATATCCTGGAATTCTTTGGCTTGGAATGGTCATTCAGAGATCATTTAGTCCAATTCCTTTGCAATGGCCAAAGAGATCTTCAATTGGCTCAGAGCCCCATCCGACCTGACCCAGAATATTTCCAGGGACAGAGCATCCACCACTTCTCTGGGCAACCTGTGCCAATGTTTCATCACCTTCACTATAAAAAGTATCTTCCTTACATCTAGTCTAAATCTCTCCTCTTTCAGTTTAAAACCATTAACCCTTGTCCTGTTGCAATAGGTCTGGCAAAAAACAGTGTCCTCGTCTTTCTCGTAGACTGCCTTTAAATACTGAAAAGTCAAATATGAACTCCCCAGGGACTCCTCTTCTCCAGGATGAACCACCCTAACACCCTCAGCCTGTCCCCTAATCATTTTGGTGGCCCTCCTCTGGACCCATTCCAACAGGTGAGGTCTCACCAGAGCAGTGTGGAACAGCAGCATCACCTCTCTTGATCCGCTGGCCATACTTTTTTTAATGCAGCCCTGGATGTAGTTGTCTTCCTGGGTTACTAGGACACATTGTCAACTCATGTCCAGCCTTTCATCCACCAGTACCCCACAGCACTTCTCCACAGGACTTCTCTCAATCACATCATCCCCCAGCCTATACCGATTTCCAGGATTGCCCCAACACAGGTGCTGGATCTTGCATTTGGCCTTGTTGGACCTCATGAGGTTCACAGAGACTCATTTCTTCACCACATCCAGATCCTTCTGGATGACATCCCATCCTTCAGGTGCATCAACTGCACGACTCAGCTTGGTGTCACCTGCAAACTTTCTCTCTATGTCACTGCTAAGATATTGAACACTATTGATCCCAGTCAAACCCCTGAGGGACACCACTTGTCAAGGAATGTCACGCAAGATATTTGGTTAATTTCAAAATCAGTTAGGTGAAGCTGTTTGGAATGTTTTAATGGGATACTAAAACATTCACTTGAAAATATAATTGCTTTACCTCAGTCTTCTGAGCCACCTTTTATATGGCTACTGTCATTACAACCAGGAAATAAAAAACCAAACCCAAAACAGAAAAGCCAGGACAATAGTCTAATCACTACAGCACAGATCAGAAAGTAGGGATTTATAGTTGTGTTTCTTACAAATATATTAATCTGGCAACTGCCACTTTCTTGGATGTCTTCACCCAGTATTAACATTCCTGTACATGTTTACTTATCACATCTTCCTGAAAGCACTCTTTGTCACTCTGTCTGAATATTTCAGTCCCTCAGCTTGTGATCTAAATATTGACTGAGAATATAGATAAAATGCAGATAGGATTTCACCTGTTACTTGTATGTTCCAGATTTGTGTAACATTTTTCTTAACCTCCATCAAAGCCTGTTTGTGCTGCTAAAGGTGGAACCAGGCAAATACAATTATTGATGATTGCCTCACTGGTGGATTTATGGGAGAAACTGATCAAAATGCCCACTTCCTACACCTACAAACACAATGGTCTACACACACAAACACAGTCACGTGTCTTGCTGCCAGTAAAGATGCACAGATCGTGCTCCAATGCTGAGGCATTTTAATCCAAATCCTGCTGGAAGTAGCACATACAGTCTTTAAAAACTGCACTATTAATTTAGCTCACTGATGTGCTGTAAGTCACTTAAAACCACTTGAGGAAACTAATGACTTGCAGAAATTCTGCAGATGTGCAAAATATGGAAAACATAAGGCTTTCTCCACACCAAAGGTATCAGATGCAAGCCACCAGGGTAAGTGCATCTGCGCTTAACTGCTGCCACCCTGCACAGAACCAAAGCACCTATTTGTAAATTCTCAAAAACATGTTATCAAATCTTTTTTTCTCTCTACCTTATATAATTCTTCATCTCTCCTGGCAATGCTTTTGTGTAAAATAATCCTATCCTCACCACTGGATAACCATTCTTTCAAAACACATCAAAGTGTTTTATTTAGTCTACTTTTTAGATTTCTGTGTAAAAACCTGGAGATATCTACTGCATCTCTTTGTTGCCAGATGTCTCCCAAAGTCAACTTGTTGCTTCCTGAGAGTTTGTCTCCAGGTTTCACTCGATAACTTACTACCAATATGCTCTGCTCCTTAAAGTACTTCCAAAAGTCCCAATTAAATCGATAGCTTTAAAAACCAAAAGAAATTAGTCTTTTAGCATAATGAAATTTATAAGTTCGTATCAGGGTTCTTGTGCAAGTTGATAACAAAAATGGTTTCAAAATAAACAAAATGGAAAATAAGTTCACTAGTGTAACTACATAAAACATAGGGGTACAGCTGTAGATTTGAGTAGAACTTTGACTTCTGGAAGTTAAGACAGTGTACTAGGATTACTCTGTACTCATGCTGACAGTTAGGTTTTCCACATTTAGGCTAATACTCTAGTAGCAGGAAAACACTGCAACTTGACCTTTGTTCCAATCAAATTCTACCACTCTTCTACATTCACTGCTTCAATCTTCAAAATTACAGTTGTGGGCTGAGTTTACCTCTCACTAGGATGGTTTATGAGCTTCAGTCTTGGGAACTAGGAATCTGTACTAACACAGTTTGCAATAGTGAAAACGTGCCTTCAGCGTCTCGCTATGTCACTACAGGCCATTACAATCTCCAAATTCCACACACTTCAAGCAATGTTTTTAACAATTTAACACCAATTTCATTTCTGTACTAACATTTTCTTTCAAAATAAAAAGTCCCTGAAGTAAGCCTTAAGATTCTATTCACTTAACAAGAACATACACCCTCCACTGACATTATCTTTCTGCCTTTTGCTGTGAATCCTACAGCACTTGTCTTTTTCCTTCCAAAATTACTTCTCCAGACAGTAACCTGAGCTCTTCAGTTTTACATCTTCAAAAGAAAACAACTGAATGTAACTATTCTGTTGTCATTCACTGAGTTAAAAGTTGCAAACTTGTATTTCCCCGTCTGTTTCATCACAGAGTAACACAGTATCTTTGGTTGGAAGAGACCTTAAGGATAGTGAAGTCCAAACACTGACCCAGCATTTCCAGGTCACCATTAAATCATGACCCGAAGCACCAGGCCCACACACAATTTAAATATCTCCAAGGATGGTGACTCCATTTCAGATTCCAACGTTTGATAACACTTTCAGTGAAGATGATCTTCCTAACTTTCAGCCTAAATCTTCCCCTGGTGCAGCTTGCAAACAACTGCCACTAGGGAGAACAGGCTGTCCCTCCCCTCACTCCAGCGTCCTTTCAGGTAGTTGTAGAGAGCCTCCTTCTCTCCAGGCTAAACAAACCCAGTTCGTTCAACTACTCCTCACAGGTCTTGTACTGCAGACCCTTCACAAGCCTTGTTGCCCTTCTCTGAACACACTACAGCACCTCAATGTCCTCGTAGCGAGGGGCCCAGAACTGAACATAATATTCAAAGTGCAGCCCGACTAGTGATGAGTACAGGGGGACAATCACCTTCCTATTCCTGCAGGCCACACTGCTTCTAATACAAGCCAGGATGCCATTTGCCTTCTTGGCCACCTGGGCACACTACTGGCTCATATCAGCCAGTACCTCCAGGTCCTTTTCCAACGTGCAGCTTTCCAGCCACACATCCCCTAGCCACATGGGGTTGTTATGACCCAAATGCAGGATCAGGCACATGGCCTGGTTGAATCTCACATGAGTAGCCCTGGCCTACCCATGCAGCCTGTCTAGATCCCTCTTTAGAGCCTCCCCACCCTCCAGCAGATCAGAAACAACACCAGAAAAAGGAACTGTCATGGGGTTTGCTTTGTCAGTAAGGGGTCTGTTTCTTATATATATAAAATGTGGGATTTTAACACAAAACCTACATTAAAAACACTAGAACTATTTTAGTAAAGTACTATTTGTTCTTCTTCTGATCCCTGAGTGTTATAGCCTTCTAACAGAAAAAGCCTTACACTTGCATTTCAGTCATCACACCATTCTGATTTTAGTGGAAGTGCCACAGCACATTACCATGGTAATTTCCTTCATATACATTTTCCTCTTACTCCTAGACTTGTCCTACAGATGAACCAGCAGGACAGGGCTGCTTACTCCAGTAACATATATATGTTATAATACTTTCTATATTTTAACTGTACAAGACTCCAGGCTGTGAAAGTGCACTCTGATGTTAGCTAATGCTCAACACCTTGTGAAAATGCAGGAGCTATGACTAGATATAACCAGGAAACCACTGAAGAGCAGCCATATATCACAGCACATAATAGCACATTATAACACACAATTGCCAAGTCTTCCCATTCAGAAGTTTCTAAAGAACCATGTCTTACTAGTACATCATCAGTGGTGTGAAACAGAGACACATCAAACATAAATCTATTTTTAGCAGAAAACAGTTTCACAGAATCACAGAGCATCAGGGATTGGAAGGGACCTCAAAAGATCGTCTAGTCCAATGCCCCTGCCAGAGCAGGATCACTTAGACCAAGCCACAAAGGAACATATCCAGGCAGGTTTTAATAAACCATTTTGTATATTTGCATTATATAATTTGTAAGTATTTCAATACTTAAAATATGTATTACTTATATATAAAATTACACTGTAATACGTTTTTATATACATAATATATAATACTTTAAAATAATAGGAAATAAGTATTGTATAAGATTGTTACATTTATTTTACCTACTAGAAAACTATATCAGCTACCTTGGTGATATGTTACTTTCATTCCAAGCAAGTATTTAAAATAACTCAGTGAATTACTTCCCAGAAGATCCTGTTTCTGTCTAGTCACTGAAAATTGAACTTAAGACGAGCAGCTTGGGTTACTCCCACTGTGCATATGTCGATTTAGAAGCCATGCTGAGCAGTTAGTCAGTTGCTGGCACTCTTTAAAGCCACAGTTTTACACTACTTGAAATAGTTTCTTTTCTATCTGAAAATGTTGTTTAACATAATATTCAGTATTGCCTCTAAAACGCTACATAAATCCACACATTTTAGTAATTCACATTTCTGCAGCTGACTATCATCTTTGCCATGTTTATCAGGAAACCAGTCACAACGAGAGCTGTAGGAAGCCCAGCACTAGCACAACAGCCAAAGTACCAGAGCAAATGCAGTCTTAGATCACTCATTTGTGCTTTGTACAAATCAATTAACTGAATTAACATTTATCAACTAGCTGCACAACAAATACTTCTGAAGTCAGAAGTATGATGAAGCTATACAGGCATGGTTTGGTACAGATATTCTTTCCCTTTGCACGACAAAAAATCTGTTCTTGTAAAATTGACATCACCCAATTGAATTTTAGGACCCTCAGTGAAGTGACTTTGTATATTTAAATTTGGGAATACACTTTGCTTACTATAGATTAATACAGTTCAGACACGTGCAAAATAAAAGTACTTTAATAGTATTAAATCCATTAAGTGAAAATTCATCTCTGAGCTTGCCACATCTATGCTTTGTATATTCTTATGTTTTCTATGTCACAAAACTTTCATGCCTAACATTTTTATGGAACCTAATTCTCATCCCAAAATGCAGCCTGACAAACTATTAAAAAGTAGGAAACCCTGTGGAGTTAGGAGAAAAAGGGACTTTTTACAGTTGCCTTACCAACTTCACTCTGTTTTCAACATGGATTTTCCATTAGCAGATGGCATTTTTTAAAATTCTTGGCAGATTGTGCCATTTTATATTCTTCAGCTATGGAAAAGCACAACTGTTCAGACCAGCACTTTTCCTCATGCACAGTACTTCACTCGTTACACAGGGAATCACACTGTCATCACAGAACTGCCTATACATAATGCAAGTCAGATAAATCAGAAAGTTTGGCTGATGTTATGTTCAGGCTTCTTACTGCACACACATAGTTCATCTTTAATTCCTTCACTTTCCATATACAGACAGGAAAACCTCTTGTGGTACTCCTACTTTCTGTCTGGTCAAGTTTGCCAAATGGCGGTCTTTGGGAGAAGGAAAAGTTCATGCTTTCTAAGTCAAATGTTATTTACTACATATGGTTGAGCTTGTTGCCTGATGCTATTATATGCCCTGAGCTTGAAGCACATACTAAAACTAGTCAAATCTGCTATACAACCATTTAATCAAGTTTGTAATCATGTCAAACCAAGAGTTAGTTTCTAAAGCACCTGCTTGAATATTATGTATTTATGGTGGCCTCAAGCTCTTCAGGTTTGGGCAATTATTTTTCATTAGATGGCAGTAATATAAACAAAGTATATATATGGAAAGAAATGAGAAGTAGGACTTAATACAGGGAAATAAAACTCAATGGTTTTTTTGAGAATGTAAGGGACAAACAGAAACCGTACAAACTCTAAACATAAATAAATGTTTCTTTAAAAAACTCAAACAGTCCTAAGCTGCCTACTTACAACTTTTTTTCATCTGTCACCCTACAGTTTCCCCAAAAAAGGACTTGCCTGCTTCTTTAATCAATTTCAAGATTCTGCTTAGCTTAGAGTAAAATCTGCTTATTGTATTAACCACATCCCTTTCTTTGTGCATATCGGAAGCCAAGAACACAAAAGACAGGAAATACTTGCCAAATCATATATATTTAAGAAATAATTACCAGCCAAAGATTCTCAAAGAATTTAATTCTAAATCTACACTTTTATCTCAGTCATCCTCACACAGTTCTGACCCTGTTAAACTTGCATTTGCTAGTTCTGTTCACATTTATGATTAATTCATAGAGCCATGAAAATGTTTAGGTTGGAAAATACCTTTAAGATCATTGAGTACAACAATTAACCCGGCACTGCCAAGTCCACCACTAAACTAAGTTCTTCAGAACCACATCTACACATATTTTAAGTATCTCCCGGGATTTTCAAATACCTCTACTCTTCCCTGGGTACCCTTTTCTAGTGCTTGACAACACTTTCAGTGAAGAATTTTTTTCCTAATGTCCAATCTAAACCTTCCTGGCACAACTTGAGGCCATTTCCTCTTGTCCTATCGCTTGCTACTTGGGAGAAGAGACCAACATCAACCTCACTGCAACCTCCTTACAAGGTGGTGGTAGAGTGCAATAAGTTCTTCTTAGTATAGAAACATTTCTAGGTTCACCTATACAGTTTTAAATGCTCGCTCAGTCTGATTACTTTAGGTAAGTCCTGGTTTTATTTGAAATAGATTAGAGATTAAAAATGGAGTTTTCTGGACTACCTAGCAATCCATTTCATCCTAAAGGAAGCATACAAACATGAAAAGTGGAGTGTTGATCATTAATTTGTACTCAAAAAATTTATTTGCATAATTTTTTATTTAAAAACTATACATGTGTAGTAGTACTAAAAATGAGAAAGGTAAATAATGCATTCCTACTCAAAGAAATGATGTGTAGGCATAGTTTTACGTAAGTAAAATGTCTCAAGTTTATACACTTGCCACTGTGAATTTTTAAACATGATTTTCTGTTGCATTTTCAATGAAAATTGTTTACTTTTAGGGAAATATGTCACTTATATTTCTGGTAAGAAATGAAGAAGTACTCTAAGTGTAAATGAAATCAAGTTTCTATTCATAAATGTGATTACTTCAATGCTAGTTATTGTATCCTATGCTTCCATTTCAGTAAGAAATCTATCCCCTCAAAGGGACTCCTGAAGACCTGCACAAAAGCTAACTGCTTTTATTCATCTTGCTCATGCCCTCAATGTTTATGCCTGTCATTCCTTCCCATAAGACTGAAGAACCTGTATTTTTTTCTTATTATAGTCAGGTTTCTGAGGTAGTTGCCCATTCTTTGAATTTTTTTACCAGAAAAAAACACACTTCCTGACCATATTCTCAGTCTTTGGAATCATTTAAAAATAGAAAGCATGAAGTTACCATGTAAAAAATAAGCTGCTTGTTTTGTTACTGCATTGACCTCTCAGTTCTCTGTGTCTATATTCTTAATCTAGTAGAATCCTGTAAATACTGACTTTGATTAAATAATCACTGAAAACAACTTTAATACATTCTTACTACCAACTTTTATGCCTAAACATTTCTCAATAAATACGTAGGCTGAACAGCAGTGAGTTGTTTTTAAGCATGTGCACCTACTATGCAAACATAATTAGATTCCAGTTTCGGAAAAAAGATGAAATACAGAAGTTATTAAATCAAATTCAAATAAAAAATGTTTACTGTATAGACAATGAGAGAACAATAGAGCATTAAAAATATAGCAGTCATAAATTACACTGCAGTAATCCTTCAGCCTCCTGACTTTCTTTTGAAAGTACATCACTGATTGTCTGAAACAAGCACAGCAAAAGATATGAAGCCAAACCAAGAGACCAGTTAGCACAGACAGTGAAACTGAGCCATATTCCTGTAACTGATTTATAAGCCAAATGTTCTCCTTGCAGCCTAACACATGTGTTTCTAAGGGCTTTCTCATAAATCCCATGAAATTTGTAAGAGAAAACATGGCACTAGCTCAAAAGTTTGCCTAGCATTACCACTTTGCAAGCACTTCCTATAGCAAAGAAAGAACATGAGCTTGCTAAACTTTTAATTTTCCAAAATTCCACTTTCCATTGAGGAGGGATAAACTCTATAAAGCTGAATAAACTATGTATCACAACCGGGAAATATATGAGGTCATGTTTTGAGGTATCATACACATGGCAACAACAGTTTTGTTACATATATGGAGCAGAAATATGAATATTCTAGTGTTGGCAGGATCAGGTGAAAATCAGAAAAGGAGAGAAATCATAAAACATTGAATAATTTGCTTTACTGTTTCATCAGTTGAACTATATACAGCAATCTTCTCTTGTATCTGTGCTGAAAATCTCAGTGGACTAGTCGTATAATCCAAAAGAAAAAAAACAAAAGCATGTATTGCTACTGACTTAATAAACCTGCAGCTTCACTTTTTCATTTAACAGCTATTTGGAGCAAAAGCCAACCCATTTTTTGTTATTATTAAGACTCAAAATAGCTCTGTAAAACTTGAAACGCTTCCATAATTCTCAGGAAGCCAAATCCTGCATCTTGCAAGCAAGAAAAATTATATTATTTGAAAAACAGAACGAAGCCAAACTAAACTCTTATCTGCCTACTATTAGTTCATACCCACAAAACTTTCCTCTTAACAGCATTTACACTTTTTAAAACCATTGTGCAATACAAAAGGTTTTTATGAAACTGTGCCTACTCAGAAAGACTGTAAATAATAAATGGCAAATAATTAAAGCAATTATCACGACCAAAATAAATTAAGAAAATAATCTGTCAGTATTCAATATAGCATTTAAACAGAGTTGCCCTTTTGTAACATGACTAAAGAGATAAGATTTTAAAGATCAGCAATAAATAAACAGTAAGTCTTAACAATGCTTAGAAAGTTTTATTTCAGATAATCAGGAACAACAACATCATATAGTACCTTCCATCGCTCTTTTAAAGAAGACTTTACAACTTCCACAGGTGAGTACTCCATAGTGGCAACCAGAAGCCTCATCACCACATATGAGACAAATCTTCTGGGGTAGTGATTCAAAACTGTACTGAGAACTTTGGCTGGTTTCTGTATCTGGCCTTCAAAAGAAAAAGAATTACAAGAAATTAAATATCTAAATGTGCAACAGTTAACTACTTACTTGTATTAATCCATATCCTATATTAAAAACTTCCTTTTCAAATCGTAATCGAGCCACAGAAGGGCAAGAAAAAAACAAAGTATAACTACCTTTCTTCCTAAGAGTTTGTCTCTACAAGGGTAAAAGGCACATTTGTAACATCTGGCCAGTCATTAAACAGGAAAGTAGCGACCAAAAAGCACAGCTATATTCTAATCTCTTTTAGCTAAATAAAGTACAATCTAGAAACTCTTTGATAATATGCTCATCTTCCTCGGATCAACAACTCTTGTGAGTAAAGTCACACTCACTGATGCTCTTTTTCCCTCTACACAGGACAGTATGTAGACAAAATCAAATAGAAGTCAATCGAGTTTCAAAAGCTCGTTTCACATGGGAAATAACTAAGTTTTATCTCCACTCGAAAATATCTTTAATATCTGTCACTTCCCCTTCAGCTGCAGCATTCTCATCACTAAAACTGGCACACTGACCAAAGTAAAAGTGTTTCTGAATTTGTATTCCAGAAAAGAGACAAGACTACCACACTCAATCATTATGTTTATAGAAGAATCAAGGATTTCAGTTGAAACTGTGGTAATGCATTTATGGGTTTTTTTGCAGATGTGCAAAGCACACAACATCCTGGCATGAGAGTAAGCCGTTTCATTCTAACAATTAGATGTCAGTGTTTTAGGTTTCTTATTTTGCGTGTAAAATTAATGCTTTTCTCCAGGCCGGGAACAACAGTTTGTACAATAAGTCGTTACGAATACTGTCTTTGGAGCCGGTCACATACTCAGATATCAGCTGGCGCTGAATCATCACCAGCGGTAACACCGCCACTTCTCCCGGAGCGTTCCCGTGCCGCTCGCACAGCTGTGAGAGGTGCCAGAAGCGAAGTTATCGCTGCGCCAGTGCACACAGCCCTGGGCCACCCGGGCGGGCACTGAGCACTCAGGACACGGAGCTGCGGTCGCGGCTGCTAAAACCTCAGACGGGGCTTCGAAGAGCAAAAAGACTTCGCTCAAGTTCTCAGCACTTTCCAAGAGCCTCTGGGAATTCTACCCCCTCCCTCTGGAGGGGACGCGCGACGCTCCCCGATCCCCCAACCCTGTCCCCCAGCCCAGGGCCCCGGCGCCCCTTACCGAACGTAGCCGAGGTACGGCGGGCAGAGCTGAGGCAGGCTCTCCTTCAGCACGGCTGCGGGGAAGCCCAGTGACTGGTGCCCGTTGAGGCCCACGGGCTGGTAGAGGCTCGGCGGGGCAGCAGAGGTGGAGGGCAGACTGTCGGGGGCCGCCGGTCCATAGGTCCCGGCCAGGAGCGGTGGTTCCGCCTTGTAGAGGACACACTCGAGCGAGGGCTCCGGCCCGGCCCGGGGGGGCTGCGGGAACTCGGCGCTGGCGACCGCGGGGGTGGCCCGGCCCGGCGCAGGGTACGGAGGTGCGAGGCCAAGACCCTCCTCCTTGATCTTCAGAGCGGGCTGGAAGTCGCCGTAGGCGAAGTGCCCGTCCTTGGCGTCGGCGGGCGGGTATCCGCCGTAACCCGCCAGACCCGGGACGGGGGACGACGAGCGCGGCCCCGCGGGGCCGCCGCCGCCTCCCTCGTACTCGGCGGGTCCGTCCAGCAGCTGCCGCGTGCGCGACGCCAGGAAGGCCGAGTTCAGCGGCAGCAGCGGCACGTGCACGTACTCCGCGCCCGCCTCGCCCTTGGGGGCCGCGGCGGGACCTTCCGCGCCGCCCCCCACCCCTGGTTTAGGGGCGCCGGTCAGGGCGTCGCTGGGTGCCCAGAGCGGGGAGGGTCGCGTCGGGGGCTGTGAGGGGCCGGGAGCCCCTGACGGGGCGGCTTCGCCCGCCTTCTGCGAGTTCATCGGGGCGTTGGGAGCCTCCACCGCCTCCGCCCCGAAGAAGGGCCAGGGCGGAGCGGACGCGGCGAGGCTGGCATGAGCCGCGGGCGCCAGGAAGGTGTCCAGGACCGTGTCCAGGGAGTCCTTGTCTGGGAGGGAGCCGCTCCCCGGCTGGTACGAAAGGGAGTCCCGCTCCTCCCCCGTCTGTCGCTGCCTTTCCTCCTCTTCCTCCTCCTCCTCTTCCTCCTCCTCCTCGTACTCCTCCTCATCGCTGCTCTTGGCGTACAGCAGCCCGTCCAGGTTGATGCCGATGGCCTGCTTGTCCTCCTCTTCTCTGCCGAAGGGGTCTCGGCCGGGCTGGCCCTGCAGCAGGACCACCCCGTCACNCCCGGCTCCAATTTTCCCTCGACTGCTTCTCACTGTCCTCGCTTGGCCCCGCCGCCGGCTCTCCGCCTCCTCGCCCGCCCCTCCCCGCCCCTGCCCGCCGGCTGCCTGTGCCTTCACCGGGGGCTATACTGTCTCGCTCGCCCCTCGCCTCCTCTCTCCCCGCTCGGTTCTGTCACTTCCCTCTGCCTAGGCAGGTCAGCTGGTCCCGAACATTGCGACTTCCTCAGCAGCTTTTACACCGGCGCTTCCTCCGTACCTCCAGCCTCAGCCCGTCCCTCCCATCCTCGCTGTTCCCGTAGTTCTCTCCCACTGCACCAGTATCCCAGTGTCTGGCTTTTCCTCCCACCCACTTCCTTTCCCCCATCTCTCGTGCAGTTGCTCCGTCCTCTCGCCTCACCGTTACGAGATGTGCAACTCTGGACTGGGAGCACAGGCTCAGTAGTTGGGTCGCTGTTTTGGAAATCAGAGAGCAAGAAAAGCTTGCTTTATTTGCAGTGATGACAATGTAATCTTCCTTTTGTCTGTTTTTCATCGAACCTTCAGACGTCAGGATCTCTAGCCCAGTTCCTCGCCTGATACACTACATTTTCCAATAGTAAAGAAGCTAAGGCATTGTAGAGCACTTGAAATTACACTCAGGGACCTCAAGGTATCCAGTAGATCAAGAAAACACAACGGTTTTTCTACAAAGTGGTTGGAGAATGGGGCATTCATTGCTTCTAATCGTTTCCCTTAATTACTTTGCCAGGGAGAATAAGAAGATACTTTCAATGGATTTAGTTTACAGGAGCTGGCTGGCCAGCCTGCACATAGCAAGTTACAATCCAGTGCAAGTTAGTTCTGACCAAGAAGCTGTCACCAGCTAATTTCTGCCTGACATTTTGTGTAAAATGATGGCTTTGTGGCAGAACCTATTCAGCTCTACGAGACAATTACTAATTGTAAAAAAATAACAACCCTTAATATAATTTGCATTATACAGACTCTCAGAAAAGAAACTTGGGTTGAAAGACACAAAGAATACATTAGCGTAGGAGTAGTCCTGGTGTGGGTTTGATTCACAGGGAAATGTGTGCTGTTGGATGCTTGTTTGTGCTTTTCAGAAAAGGCATATTTTTTCATAAACCTATCAGCACAAAATAGTTGCTTTTGTAATTTTACTTTCAAAATATTTTCAGACTGAAAAGGACAGCTTTTTGGTGAGAAAAACATACCTTTATGAAAGTTACTTCAGTGTTCTGAAAGGCAACATCAGAAATCATACAGGGCAAATTCATAGAAGCTGTGCCTTCACATAAACAGCATTGTATGTACCTTCTGCATTGTTCTTGACAAAATGCTGCTGGCTGATGGAATGTTTTCTGAGTTTGCCTTTTTTTCCTTTAAATAGGATAGCAGAAATTCTTTATTATTTTACTTTTAAAAAGTAATTATGGCATTGTGATAATGCCTAACATTTCAAAACTTAGATGTCATGTAGGCACCTCTGTGTATGTTCATGAGGTTCAACAGAGGGATACACATCAAAGTATATTTGCTGTGTTTAGAAATAGCTCTTGAACAGCATTGAATAGCAATGGTATATTGCTATTGCAGGGGAATGAACTGTTTGAACAGCAAGTAGCAAGAACTGAAGATCACCAAACCACAGAACATCAGGTATTGGAAGGGACTTCGCAAGATCATCTAGTCCAATCNGCCGCCGCCTCCCTCGTACTCGGCGGGTCCGTCCAGCAGCTGCCGCGTGCGCGACGCCAGGAAGGCCGAGTTCAGCGGCAGCAGCGGCACGTGCACGTACTCCGCGCCCGCCTCGCCCTTGGGGGCCGCGGCGGGACCTTCCGCGCCGCCCCCCACCCCTGGTTTAGGGGCGCCGGTCAGGGCGTCGCTGGGTGCCCAGAGCGGGGAGGGTCGCGTCGGGGGCTGTGAGGGGCCGGGAGCCCCTGACGGGGCGGCTTCGCCCGCCTTCTGCGAGTTCATCGGGGCGTTGGGAGCCTCCACCGCCTCCGCCCCGAAGAAGGGCCAGGGCGGAGCGGACACGGCGAGGCTGGCATGAGCCGCGGGCGCCAGGAAGGTGTCCAGGACCGTGTCCAGGGAGTCCTTGTCTGGGAGGGAGCCGCTCCCCGGCTGGTACGAAAGGGAGTCCCGCTCCTCCCCCGTCTGTCGCTGCCTTTCCTCCTCTTCCTCCTCCTCCTCTTCCTCCTCCTCCTCGTACTCCTCCTCATCGCTGCTCTTGGCGTACAGCAGCCCGTCCAGGTTGATGCCGATGGCCTGCTTGTCCTCCTCTTCTCTGCCGAAGGGGTCTCGGCCGGGCTGGCCCTGCAGCAGGACCACCCCGTCACTGGCCGGCGGAGGTGGTCGGGGCTCCTTGGCCTTCACTTCGGTCATGCTGGCCTGGGGCAGGGCTTGGGGGTGCCAGTAGGTCCCTGGTGCGGGCAGCTCCTCGCTCACATCTCGGACGGGTCCCACTCACAGGTCTCTGCCTTCGTGGGGGCGGCTCAGCCACGGCCCCGCCGCCTGGAGGGGCGTGAAACGGTGCCGCCTGCACAGGGGGAACGAGCAGGGCGGGGGTGGGAGTGGGGGCGGGCGAGGCAGGGGGTTCCCGTCCAGGTTCCGGAGGCTGCTCGCTGTCCCCCGGCTCCAATTTTCCCTCGACTGCTTCTCACTGTCCTCGCTTGGCCCCGCCGCCGGCTCTCCGCCTCCTCGCCCGCCCCTCCCCGCCCCTGCCCGCCGGCTGCCTGTGCCTTCACCGGGGGCTATACTGTCTCGCTCGCCCCTCGCCTCCTCTCTCCCCGCTCGGTTCTGTCACTTCCCTCTGCCTAGGCAGGTCAGCTGGTCCCGAACATTGCGACTTCCTCAGCAGCTTTTACACCGGCGCTTCCTCCGTACCTCCAGCCTCAGCCCGTCCCTCCCATCCTCGCTGTTCCCGTAGTTCTCTCCCACTGCACCAGTATCCCAGTGTCTGGCTTTTCCTCCCACCCACTTCCTTTCCCCCATCTCTCGTGCAG